>JACTAT010000177.1:391599-406277 GCA_014526335.1 Chrysaora quinquecirrha
GCTTGCTTGCTTGTTTGCTGGTTTCTTTCCATGTTGGGTAACACAGTAGGGGGGGGGGGTGAATCCTACAACAATCAGAATCATGAAGTCAGCCATCTCAGCTTCAAGCAAGCAAGCAGTAGCCTAGGCTAGCAAGCAGGCAATCTTAATGTGTAAATGCAGGTCAGGGGGTTCTGGCAGCTATACAGCTAATTTGGATCTGTAGCTTGTACCCCCTGACTGATACTCTAGAAGAATGGTACTCATCTACTAACCTCAGGATGGACAGCTGAGTAGGTTTGTGGAAAGTGGTCCAAGCGAGATTCAAATCCATGACCTAATGAGATCTTTAGCCAAATGCCTTGACCACTCGGCCATACCACCTCTTCATAATCTCCATTAAAGGCACTTAAATACAGCAGACCGAAACAAGTCAAAAAAGGCTTAAAAAACAGCAAACATTGAGCCCACTCACTTTATGTCATCTGTCCAGCACTCAACAAGAGGAGGAGCAATTAATTCTTCAATATTCAGCCACAAAGTATACCAGCCATATTTCTTATCACACCACCAATGCAAAACTTTATTTCGATTCAAAGATGCTTGAATTTGACTGCCTCCAATCCCTGGAACTAAATATATAAAGATTTCCAGAAATTTGAAAATTGATAGCCTTGTGAGCATCAAGCTGCGGCTACTTGTGCAACTTTTCACTTGTTCTGGCAATGTGACCACGCTAGCGAATCTATAATCACTACTGTGGTGGATAATCACTACTGTGGTGGTACAATTTGCGTACTGTGGTGGTAGTTTCTGCGTACTGTGGTGGATAATCACTACTTGTGGTGGTTTACTATGCTTGTGGTGGTGGCAGTTTTGGATTACTGTGGTGGATAATCACTACTTGTGGTGGTTTACTATGCTTGCGGTGGTGGCAGTTTTGGCGTACTGTGGTGGATAATCACTACTTGTGGTGGTTTACTATGCTTGCGGTGGTGGCAGTTTTGGCGTACTGTGGTGGATAATCACTACTTGTGGTGGTTTACTATGCTTGCGGTGGTGGCAGTTTTGGCGTACTGTGGTGGATTTTGTGGTTTTTTCTTGCTTGATCTATAGAGTTTTGCTATGATTTCGTATTCACCACATAAAGCATTATAACCCACCACAAGTAGTGATTATCCACCACAGTACGCAAAACTACCACCACAGTACGCAAATAATACCACCACAGTAGTGATTATCCACCCACCACAGTACGCCAAAACTGCCACCACCGCAAGCATAGTAAACCACCACAAGTAGTGATTATCCACCACAGTAAGCCAAAACTGCCACCACCGCAAGCATAGTAAACTACCACAAGTAGTGATTATCCACCACAGTACGCAGAAACTACCACCACAGTACGCAAATAGTACCACCACAGTAGTGATTATCCACCACAGTAGTGATTATAGATTCGCTAGCGTGGTGACACAATGTGAAAATAGGAAATCCTTTTTGCTTGTCAAACAATGTTGTATTGTGACGTGACCAAACCTTCAAACATTCCTTGATGAGCAAATTTTTAGTGTTTGACAAACAATGTTTGATGGTTTAGCCACATCACAAAACATTGGGTGTCAACAAGCAGAATTTTCCCAGCAATATTTTTGAAAAACTTCAAAATATTTAATGCTTGTATCAAGCAAAAATGTTTGACGAGCAAGGTTTTGTGACGTGCCCAAACGATGAAACATTGTGTAACAAATTGTGTTTGATCAGCGAATTTCTAATGTTTGACAAACAATGTTTGATCGTTTGGCTTTAGCAAGGGGCCTAAAACTCAGGCCAGATGGAGAACAGGCGAAGATGCGTCAGATTCAAATCAGCTGGAAAGCTGCCAGATTGCATGGGTGCATCAGCGAACCTTGCGTGCCCTGTTGACAAGAAGGCCTAAATTATGGCACCAAAAAAGGTCCAAGATAAAGTCGTTTAAACTCCTTCTTACCAATAACAATAGGTGGTAAAGTTTCGACAAGTGCGAAGCCAATTATCGACAACACCAGAAAGTTTGTTATTGTTACTTGAGACGACGAAAAAGCCATCTCAAACTCCTGAAAGCGAATGAGATGGCTACGACTGCCTTTCTTGTTTGTTTGCTTACGTATGGTGGCCTAACCGAACCGAAACAATCGTGCCAGTGCCACTTTACAGTCACATGATTGCGTGCTAATTAATGGAACGCAATCAATCCTGATTGTCAACAAGTAATAAGAAAAGTCTTACCCCCGTCGACTTTGCGCATGTGTAGTAGATTAAAAAAAATGTTTTGCATAATCAGGGGGTAATAAAACACAACAAAATCTGTAGCCTCTTTTCCATGAAACATAACAAATTCATCAAGCTCGTTGTCAAAATGAGGTTAGAAGAGAAGAAGAGAAAATGGCGGTGTGAATTTGAATTTATTCGAAACGTTTTCTCCTCTTCTCACAATGAAGTTTTGGAAGCCAGGTATAATTTGTTGCTTTAGTTTGAATTAACAGCTTCTTTTCTAAGTTCTACATCCAGGGTGTGTATATTTTTAAATAGAAATACAATTTGAATTTTATTTTGTTGTGTTTTCATCTCCCACTAACATAAATCCCATCCTTCTTGTATGTAAGGTAGGGGTAGGTGCAGTACCTGTCTGTGCTCATTTTCGGACAGGATGCCGATGCCTTAGTGGAAGCAAAAGCTGCAAGAAACTTCAAAACTTGGTTGCAAAATCTAAACACCCCATGGTACATTCCATAGCAACACTGGAATATGCCAACGGCAACGGTTAAACAATAAAACAAGAAAAGAACAATAAAAATAGCTCTTCCACGCCAGAGATCTTTGGCATAGTAAATGGTATGCATCCTGGTAAACACCTTGATTGACCACTCAGTTACCCCTACACCAAGGACGTATTTTTTGGTAACCTTCTGTTTTTGGCAGACTCTCCAAATTCCGAAACAGAAGTCTTAGTGGGACAAAGATTCCTGTAGTACCAAAAATACACTGCTACCTGTTGGACACAACTCTGTTGTTGGGTCCTTCTACTTTACCCAAGCATCCCTTCCTTTTAGGTGCGGAAGCTCCTGGTTTAGGAGCAAAAGAGGAGTTATCTGAAGGAAATGAAGGGGCTGGAGTAGTCTTCAAGTATAATCCAAACATGTCATTGTCAATGCAACAACAAAGACAGCGGTTGCCTGTTTTCAAAGTATGTTTATTTCATTACTCCATTTCTGGGACTGTTATTTTCTGTTGCCTTGTAAGATGCAGAAGGTGCTGTGGCGTCATTGTCTTCTTCAGCTGCCTGGTCAGCTCAGAAGCTTAGTAATGTTGGGGTTTGTGCCCCAGCCATGGTAGCATCACAGTGAGTGTTGAGGTCTTGCTATTCCATCTAATTCTGAGATAAATAAGCTGTTTACCTTCACCTTTGCTCTAACCTCAGATCCATCCAACATCCATCTTTGCAAGCAAGCCAGTCTTCTCATCTCCAATATTTCTATTTGCTTCATCCATCCAGCAACAACTACTCACCCACAAAGCTATATGCACTTATTATTCCAAGATAATTGGATTACAGAGCTCCTTATCATTTCTGATGCAGTATGACATTGCAGAGAATCTTGGGTATGATGCCATGTTTGTTTCCCTTGTAGTATCGAAACCATATTTTATATTTATTGGAGAAATTTCAAACTTTGGTTATTGTTGGGGAGACTGGTTCAGGGAAATCAACACAGGTTGAGTAACTATCTTTTATTTGTTAAAAATTATTTTAAATTAATTATCATTAATTATGATATATTGATATATCGATTAGGAGAGATAGGGTTAAACAACCTGTTCCAACTAACATTTGTCAACACAGTTGTCAACAAAGAAAGCAACAGCCTTGCAATTTGAAACGGCAACCCACCATTTATCTGCCACAGGTCAGCTTGTATTATATCACCCTGATTGTGCTGTAAATTAGGGCAAGGATTATTTTTAAAAGGCAGAGCAAGATCATTATTTCACTTTAGTGTTTTGGAATCTGTCCACATCAAAACCAAAAGGCCTGTTCTGTGTAGACAGAAAGAGTTCGTTTTCTCCCTTGGACTCTTCAATTAATTCTATTGGTCTTCCTGCTGTATCCAGCTAGCTGATTGGTGTTTAACACACAATGCCAATTCAACTTAACTTTTTTGTGGGTGGATTTCGATCCGCATCTGGGTATAAACTCCACATTAGTCATTTGTTTAGGTCTCTTTATGAAATTTAGACTCTGAGGAGTGTGAGGCGAAAAAAGTATGTCCAAAGATTTTTTCGTTATTTCGTTATAAGTTTTCTACAACTCAAAGACTATTACAAATCAAAAAATTATAACAAATCATGATAATTAATACATTAAAAATAAATTGTTGTCATATATTTCTGTCGTTTGATTAATTATTTTTCCTTTTTTTATTTTAGATTCCACAGGTATGTGACCAATTGATTCAGAAATTTTTTAAATTATCTGAGTTGGAATTTTATTATTTTGAACGCCCAGACAGGTTTATTCCTCATTTGTCTTCATTTTCGCATTATTAATGTGCTTATTAATTTCAGAGCTTAGTTCTTCTTTCATGTTATGTTTTGACTTAATTCATGTGTCGTTTAATTTGTTTGCAGTATCTACATGAGTCTGGATGGACGGATGGTGGCATGGTTGTAGCAGTAACTCAGCCAAGGAGAGTGGCAGCAACTACAGTAAGATTAAGATCATTGTTTCATGTGATTCATCAGCATCTTCATTTCATACTGACTTCATACCAAATTGATAAGTATCTTCATTTCATTTTATATTCGTTAGCATCTTCATTCCATACCGCATTGATTGGCATCTTCATTTCATACCGTATTTATTAGCATCTTCATTTCATAACGTATTCATTAGCATCTTCATTTCATTATGCATTAATTAGCATCTTGATTTCATGCCATATTCATTAACATCTTCTTTCTTACTGGATTCATTAGTATTTTCATTTCATACTGTCTTAAAGATTTATCTTTCTTTCGAAGGTATCCGAAAGAGTGGCTGAAGAGATGGGTACATTCGTTGGCAAAGAAGTTGGATATGCAATACGTTTTGATAACTGCATTGATCCTGAACTTACAAGAATAAAGGTATCATTAAAGCTTAGTGTCTGCTTTCTGGAGTTAAATAACATTTTATTTGCATAAAACTTCAAAATCGCATCAACAGTGGAAGCATAGTGGGAGACAACGAGAAAACCAATAGAATTAGTTGAAGAGTCCAAGACAGAAAGAGTTCGTTTTCTTGCTTGGACTCTTCAGTTAATTCAGTTGGTCTTTCTCGTGCAAGCTTATCGGTGTCGAAAACACAATGCCAGTTCGGCTTCAGTTTCTGATAAGTGCGCTTCAATTCACATCTGGCCTATATTCTGCCTTAGTATACTGTTTTGGCCTGTTTTTGAGGTTTATATTCTTGCAGTGTAAAATGCAAAAGCTTGAATGTCTAAAAATATTTCCGTTGTTCATTGTGATTTTGAATTAGAGTTTTTAAAGCATAAAGCATGGAATTGCATTAGGCCTATAGCATTAAGCTATGGAATTTCGAGAAAGAAGGCAGTAGATGAAGAGGAAGGCCAAAGATGAGTTGGAAAAGTATGATAAAGAAGGAGTGTCTTAAAGTTAGCTTGAATTTTAAGGATGCGAAGGACCGAGGAAAGTGGAGAAGATGCACCAAATCATGGAAGGAAAGTCGGTGACCCCTTGTAAAGGGAAAAAGTTGACTGAAATAAATGATGATGATGATGATGATGATAGCTTTGCAAATATATTCTAGCTTATCAAGGCTATTTCTGACAACTAATATTAGAGATGATAGTCAACCTTATCATGGCGAGCTTTATTATTAAGTTTAGGACTTGTTTCTCTCTTTAGTTCATGACAGATGGATATTTATTGAGGGAAATGATGGCCGATCCACTGCTGTCTACATACAGGTATATCGTTTATTTTCTTATTATAATCTGTGCAATAAAAGACAATTTGTTGTTATTCATCATCATCATCATCATCATGGACATCTTCATTATTTCATAGCAGCAGGATGTTATTGATTACCTTTCTCCTTTTCTCTCTCGTTTTCAATGCATGATAACTCTTCCACCTGTTTCTCGTCGTTTATTCTCAAGTTTAAGACTGACTGAATGTCTTTTTCAATCTGCTTTATCCATGTAAGGTAAGGGGTGGTCTATCGAATTGTTCCGGTAGCTGGTGTTCCAATTCAGCTGCCTATACGTTTTATTGTTTTGCTCAAAGGTTCAACTTTGTCTTTTGGTACAGGCCTTTGTTGGGGATAATATTTTCCCAGTGTGTTCCAATGGCTCTTCCGATGAGTTTTCGATGGACATCATTTACCTTTTCTCTTCTATTTTAGTAGAGTCGAGACTACTGGATAGCTTAGAATTTTGTTTGAGTTCTAATTTGACCATATATTTTTTGTTTCTATTTCCTTGGATAGAAAAACATTTCTAAATTGATTTGGTTTTGCTAAAATTTAATTATTTTTTTTATTTTCTCAGTGTAATAATGCTTGATGAGGCACATGAAAGAACATTATACACAGATATTATTGCTGGTTTACTGAAAAAGGTGATATTACATTTTTTTTAAAGTTATTAGTAGACATCTTGTAATTTATTAATTGGCGAAGATTAAATTTTCCGTCTTCAGGACCGCTTTCCACAAACCTACAGTCAATTCCCCTGTCCACCCTTCCTAAGTCGATAAATGAGTACCCAGGGTATTCGTTCTAGAATATCAGTCTGGTGATTAAAGCCTCAAGTCACAATCACCAGTAGTGCTGCCAATAACCCTAACCTACGTTACCAAATAAGTACGCTTGCTCGCTTACTTAGCCTTCAATGAAACCTTCATAGAATAGACACGATGTTGTTTCAATGAAGGGATACAGCTTAAGCTTTCTAGCTTTCTTGCTTTAGCTTAAGGCATGTGTACAACTCGCTCCCATGATAACAGAACACATACCATCATTTAACTAGTGAAGGCCATCATTCTAACTCATTATGTTAATCAGTATACTCCACAGCTCTAACGGGCATGCCAAAATTATTGGTGATTCAACATTTTGGGATTTGTTGTTGAAAACGACCAGATATATATGTAACTCATTTTTTCATGTTTTTAGATTTTGAAGAAACGAAGTGATCTTCGGCTGATAGTTTCATCTGCAACCCTTGACGCTGAGGTATTTTTTATAGTTTTTGGAATTCGATGCAAGTCGATCAGATCCTGAATTCTACTGCAACGAATTTCCTCTTGGTAATGATGTCCTTATTCTTCTCTTTTCAAGGAATTTCATAATTTCTTCAATCTGAATTATTCTGATGATCCAAGGTAGGGATGAAATTGTTATAGTAATCATGATTTAACTTTTCATGTACGGCATACTGTTTTTTTTTCGTTTTCTCTACTAATTGAGTTACGTGGTTACTTCGCAGCTATTTAAATGACATGTTCTTTTATCGATTTAAACTAACTCCTTACGATTTCATGCGCCCCACAAGAAGCAAAGCTTATCGAATCTTGGGAGAAACATTAGCGAGTAATACGACTAGGACTTGTGAAGGGGGGCTAGTAACCTCCCCAAAAGGGTGGTGGGGGCACGTGGTTAGAAGTGTGAAGCTTTGCAGGACTTCATAAACAAGTAGACAAATCTCTGGACATACTTAAAGATAATTTCGTCTGACGCTCATCTTCCTAGTCACCAGAACCCTAAGAAACAAGGCCTTGATTTTCATGTGGATTCATTTCTTTATTTTGCAGCAAAGATACATCAGTCTGCATGACGGTCGAAGGAAGGATGTTTCCTGTTGATGTATTCTATATACAAAGGTACGTTTTAAGCTTATTTATCTTATCGTGCTGTAAGTAAGGTATATCTGGGGCATCTGCATGATTTTATATCCAGTTAGGAATAATTCTAAAACTTTTCTCTGCCTTCCAACGTTTGCACCTTTGACACAAGGTATCTGAAATTATTCTACGAAGTTTTTCCGAACTTCTGACTAGATAGTGTAATAAAGTTTACTTTTGCCAATTTCAGCCCTGTCCCAGATTATTTAAAAGCAACTTTTGAAACTGTCATGTCAATTCATAAAGAAGAACCAGCTGGAGATATTCTTGCGTTCCTTACGGGTCAGGTACGTTTAATTGTTTGCTTGCTTGTTTGCTTGTTTGTTCGTTTGTTTTTTTGTTTTTTGTTTGTTTGTTTTTGTTTACTTCTTTGTTTGTTTGTTTATTTATTTGTTTGTCTGTCTGTTTGTTTGCTTTTGTTTGTTTGTTTTTTGTTTGTTTGTTTTTATATTCTTTGTTTGGTTACTTGTTTGGTTTACTGGTATGTTTTTGTTTATTTGTTTGTTTGTTTATTTGTTTGTTTGATTTCTTAAAGAATGTTTTTTTGTTTCTGTCAGGACGAAGTCGAAACTGTTGTCTCGATGATCAGGTAAAATTAATTTTTCACTCTTGATATTGATTATCACTGTTTTTTAACCCTAATCTTATCAGACAGTTTATATCTTCCAGAGCTTGGGGGGTGTTCTCCACCCCGATCCAGAAATTGCCTTCCTGTAGAGCTAGAGCAATGAAAGTTGGCACAGGGGCCAGTTCTTTGAACTTTTGAAACTCAAAAAATGGGAGATTATTACATATTCTACCATGGGATTAAAGTCTATTGTTTCTGCTATTTCAAGAACACAATCTCAGATATCAAAGATTTTTACAGAATTCTTTCTTTCTTCCAGAAGTGAAATCGATAACCTCAAGAAGAGGGACATGAAAATGATCGTCGTACCCCTGTATGGAGGACTGCCGTTTGCTGAACAGGTAACATATAAGTTTACCCCCGGTTATTTTCATTGGTAGCATTCATGTTAAATGTTATTCTTCATGTTCCACGGGGGTGTCGTCATGAAGCTCAAAGAGAATGTATATCATGATTGGAAACAGCGGTGTCCTTGATGGAAGTACATCCCCATTCCGCTTCCTATTCTCAATCCGATTCCTGATTCCGGGTTTTAGGCAATATGTAAATGAACAAAGGCAGTTCTCACCTTCCGAGATTGCAAAAGTGGGAGGAAGTCTGCAAACTTATAGTGACAAGTGCAGCAACCTAGTGAGCACAATATCACCTTATAATTGAATATGTAAATTTACGACTTTGGGGCACAAATCTTTTAGCATATAGTCATTGAAACAAACAATAGGACCCAGGGGGGTTACTTGACTTATTTTTGGTTAGGGACCGGTCCCCTAAGAAACAAAATGCCTACCCCTATTTTTACGAAATCCCGGAAAATGTATACCAAAAATTTCCAAAATATTCGTACACTACTATTTATGCTAAAATTTTCTATAAAACTCTTATGTCAGTTCGAATCAAACTTCCAACCAAGAAAAGTGAGAAAAAGTAGGAGGAAGTTGAAGGTTCTAACACATTCGGCTCAACGGCTTAGTTAAGATTATGCAAATCTGCAAAACCGCGAAACTTGATTCGTAATGACAGAATTACCAATATTGATTACAGAGATCGTATCACAATATTTTCCTTCTTTCTCGTGACCATTGTCTAGTGCTGCAGTGTAGCTTCCGCTCGCCCCTTCTTCAAGATGTCTGGGATAAAAACAAAGCCTCTAAGCAAAGATGAAGCAGAGCGGCTCAAAAATTATATATATCTCACAGAGAAGGCCAGTCATTAATAAGAACAGACCCTGGAGACTGGGTCTTGCCTGCTGCCTACGAAAAATACAAGGAAGACATCTTCAACATGAAAGTTAGGCCCGATGATACCTTTGTTTTGACATGGGCGAAAAACGGAACAACGTGGACGCAAGAGATGGTTTGGTGCATTTTAAACGATTGTGATTTGGAAAAGGCGAAGAAACAACATCCCATGGAGAAAGTGTTTTTCTTAGAAGGCCCAATTTTGTCGGATTATGACAAGGAAAAGCCTGAAGAATTGGAGTTTGAGAAAGCGTGGAAATTTTTCGAGGGAATGCCATCACAACGCGTGATTAAGTCGCATCTGCACCTAGATTTGTTGCCTCAGAATTTGCTAGATCAGTGCAAAGTTGTGACGTGTTTGCGAAACCCTAAAGATACGCTTGTTTCTTTCTACCATCATGAAAAATTGATAAGATCTCACAGCTATGATGGAGATTTCGAGGCGTATTTTGAACTGTTTATGGATGGCCTGACGTTTTTCAGTTCATATTGGAAGTACACCGTTGACGCTTGGATGAGAAGAAATCACCCAAACGTCTGTTTGTTATTCTTTGAAGACATGAAACAAGATTTGGAAGGCTGTATTAAGAAAGTAGCGAATTTTCTAAACAAAGATCTAAGCGATGATCAAATTAAAGCTCTTGCTGAGCATTTAAGTTTCAAGAAGATGAAAGAAATTGAAAAAATAGTAAAGAATCCTTAAAATCGGTTTTTATTGAAAACCCCAAGAAAGATCAGCATTTTTTCAGAAAAGGTGAAGTCGGGGATTGGAAGAATCATCTGACTGAAGAAATGAATAAAAGAATGGATGCAAAGATTGAAAAATATTTCAAGGACATTGAGCTTCAATTTAGATACGAATGAAATTAGTTTTTGTATTAATTCAGATATGAATAAATTTAGATATGAAGAAGCAATGTCCCTATAATAGATTTTTCAAAGAGGTCTGGTTCGGTGTGATATTTTTCTGGAAAATGGTTGACATCACGACCGAGATTCATCCACATAAGGAGAGGTATGCAGGAAATTTTGCTTTAAATTCAGGACCAACCGAAGAAAAAGAGAGAATTGGAGTCTTCAAAATAAGTGTTGAAAATATCTACAGAAACGCAGGAAACAAGATACAAGTTACAAACAAAAGAAAATACTTGATAAAATGCCTCCTTGAGCAGATACCCTGGTACTTCAATCCTTCCTTTCACTTTAACTCTAATTATTCGTGAATTTCAAGCGAAATTTGTTGCACTACCTTTCTTTATTCAACTGCAATCCAGGAAGTTGCACGCGGAGAGGATTCCCTTTCTCAAGATGTCTGTCATCTTCCAGAAATATGCTGCTTCGACCCAGACCTCTTTGAAAAAGTCAATATTTGTCAGAGCATTTTAGAAATCGTAAATCCATGAAGATCTTTTGAAATGTCTAAAAATCCTTGGAAATCCTCTTGCTTTCAAAAAGATCTGAAATGCCGCTCTGCCGAAATTTCATGTTGCTTGAGAAATTTCGTAAGCCCAGACAAGACAGACGCACTTGGATACTTCTGACCAACGGAGTTCTTGAGCCGAGTTACCGAGTTAAATAACGAAGACTACTCGACTTCTTTTGCAACCGAGTTTCGTAGACGATTTTCGTCGTTGATGAATTTCGTAGACGAGTTTACTGGACGAGTTCTCAGACGGATTTAAAGACAAGATGCAAGATCGTCTCTGAGTTACATTACCGGGTGCCTTAGATCAAGACAAATCTCGTAGCTTCGTTTCGCTGTCGAGTTCAATAGAAATTCCGAGTTTTATAGACGAGTTTCACAACCGAGTTTCTTGTGTTTCGTTATCGTGGTAGAAAGAAGGGTTGGTACGACTAAATAAAATCGGAGGCTTTGTATTCTTCCTACCACAGGTCATTACTCGTTTGAAGTCGCGTATGAATCGCTTTCTAATGCGACTCTGCAGAAAGATGTAAATAGCTGGGTTCGCGAGAAGAGCGAAGTAGTAAAATAATGATATAAAACCCAGAGCGAGTTCCGAACCGCTCGAAGTTACGATGAAAAGAACCAAGAAAACAGTGGTCGGTAATATCTCGAATAGGATAAACTGATCACGATTAAACCGACGACTTTGAAGAACTGTCGATTCCGATTCGTTTGTCGGGATATTCTTCGGCTACCGAATGTCACAGACGCGATATTGACCCGTATTTTCGGCTTTTTCTGGCGAATATTGAAGTATATGTGACGATGATTAGAATTAGGAATATTCCGTCGAGTAGCAGCCATATATACTTTGTATACAGATTGTAGAAAAGTTTGAAATTCAAGTTCAAAATTATCGTGTTAAAAGCTCCTAATACCCAGAAAATGATGATCGTGATTCTAATGTTTCGTTTTGATGCGATTACTCGGTGTTTCAACGGGAGATTACAGGCGATAAAGCGATCTGCGGCGATGAAATACATCAATAGATACCAAACGCAGTAAGCGCCTGAGCGACATGCCCATATCAAATGTGCGAGCGGCTGTTTGTTGTAATCGCCATAGCTTCGCCCTGTTATCGTCTCTGCGTCTTGTATTATAAAGGAACATGCGATAATTAATTCCGTGACGCTTAGATTCATCAAACTGAGTACTTGATTGGAGCTTGAGTGCCTTGTTTTGTGCAGCAAATAAATACCGATGCTGTTTAGTAGAACTGAACTGATTAATACAAGAAGTGATACTAATTTTAGGCCTATGATTCCAGCAGCTACCATTTTAAATTCGTGTACATTCACAGCCCTGTTACACCAAGGATCTTAGAGCACCTTTCTCTGTTATGAGCCGTTCTGCCTGCAAGGTCCCTGAAATTAATGAACACGGAATTCTTAACTCCTGGACTGTTGTCTTGCCTTTCCAGATAGTGGAGTAGACGAGTTCAAATCCTAGATAACCAAGAAATGTGAATGCCACAGCATCAGAATTACTGCCTTTTTGTCTTTTCCAAATGCCAGAGAGCGTCTTTTCTGTATCAAGTGTATAAATGGACTTCCAGTAAGACTTTCTTTAAGCAGCACGATGAACCTGTCTTTGCTCTCTCTGAATGGCCTATTTTTGCTCACTGTTTCAAAGCTGCCAGACTCACGGCAAAATTCTTTTTGCGTTTGAAATCAGCCCCAAATCAGCTTTTGTTTACAGAATATTTCTGGATCAAACTTGCTCAAGACCCCGTTCGAAATTTGCCGGTGTGAGACGAATACGGTACAAAACTATGCTGTTTTGGCCTCGAATCTCCACTATGCCTGCACAGTTTTGAAATGAAGTTTTGAATGTATTCCCTTGACATAAAGCTTACCGTTTTGCATCGTAAATCTTAATTTCTGCATCATTTAAAGTGTCTTAGGCGTTGGATTGTGTTTTCTGCAGCATGAATCGTATTGCATTTAAATTGCTTCTTTTTAAAACTTTTCACATCGGTAATACACCCTTGTCTTTGTCCAAACTATACTCCCTTGCATCAAATCTTCACTGTGCCAGCGCCAACGGCATTAAACGGTCCTTAAAACTGGTTTATGTTGCCTTAACTCTGGTCAAAATTTCCACTGTTAGCTAAACACCACAGTACTTCAAATATCATCTATGTAACACTGATTACATCACTGCAGTCTTTCTACTGAACATTGGAAGTTCTCTTCTCACGTCCTGGGTACTTCTTGCTATCAACTACTTTCACCAAGAACTTCCCATCCTAAATTTCCCTTTTGATAATCTAATTAAACCCAAATAATAAATTTTGCATGCTTTTTCAACGTGTTTGGCAGGAAAACCTGCAAGAGTAAACTTTAATAATCCCAGAAACTTTTTATTTACCTTCAAACTTAACTTTTATTCACAGTTATAAAAATTTCTCCTGAAAACACCTAACTTTATCGATCTGTTGGCTCTTAATTAATCTCATTTTAAACATGCTTTCCTACTTTTTAGCGTTACTGGTTCCGAAAGAGTAAGCATTTCTTAAAACAGTACGGAAATGTAATTTTAAAGTTAGACTGAAGCGTCTGTCTGTGTTTTTATAACATGACGTCACAGCACGATGTATTCTTAGTTTATGTTACTGAAGAAGGTTCAACATAGCCGAAACACAAAAATAGTTAAACGGGAGGAGAGCTTCGGGCTGTATGACTTGGAGCGTTGCTCGGCGATTTCATTGAGCTCTATAGCTCAGTGGAAACGTCGTTGGCTCTCTGGTCATGTAGTCCTGGTTCCTATCGTTTTATTGTGGTATGCCACCTGTGAAAGAACCTATCCTAGGTTTATATTGGTAGACAGAAAGAGTTCATAGTATTCATAGTGCATAGAAAGAGTTTAGACTCTTCAAATTCTGTTGGTCATCCCGCTGTATCCTGTGAGTTAATTGGTGTTTAAAACACAATACCAATTCAGCTTCGCTTTCTGATTGGTGCATTTTGATCCGCATCTGGGTATAAATTCAGTTCTTTCGGTCTGTTTCTAACGTTTATCCTCTAAGCAGTGTCAAACGCAAAAGGATATCAGTATGTTCAAAGGTGCTTCAGCTTCTAATCTCAATCTTGTACCTCGACTCTGGCTGTGATGCTAGGGTGGCTAGAACTCGAGCAGGTGCTGTGGCGTCGTGGTGTAATCCAGCTGACTGGTGGTGTCAGAAGCTCAGTGTTGTCAGGGTTCGAGCCCAGCCACGGTAGCGTCACGGCCAGGGTCGAGGTCTCGATTAGTTAACCTACTACTGAGATCCTAGCGACTGGCGCTAAAAACACCATTTCACCTTCACCATTTCACCAGCACATCGCTGAGCTATTTACAACAAGATCTAACTTGATTAGACCACGATGCCACAGCACCTTTAGCGGACTATCGTGCTAGAGAATTGATGCCAATTCTGTTTTTA
>JACTAT010000177.1:411444-709017 GCA_014526335.1 Chrysaora quinquecirrha
GTTTAATTTATTTCTGGTAAATTGCCATATTCCCTAATTTATGCATTTATTTCTTCTATAGGCGCATGCAAAGTTAAAGTTTTCAGTTCATGAAGGTGATCACCTGACACTTCTCAATGTTTACAGAGCGTTCCTCAAAGTAAGTAGTTTTTCAGTGTTATTATTTCATCTTCTCTTGCGATAGTCTTATAAAAGTTTTTCAATGTTTTATGACCCTTCTCAGCGATTAGCAAGTTTTTACCAATAAAACGTTTCTTTTTTAGTATAAGAAGAATTCGAGATGGTGTCATGAGAACTTCTTGAATTTCAGAGGCAAGTAGAGAATAAATTCGCATTTAGCTGTTTGTTATTTCAGATACAGTGATCTGATATCGAAGGTTTTCGTAAAAATCTACACCCTTCCCTCTTTCTTCAGAGAGCTAGCGACAGTTCTGCTGCTTTCAAAAGTCATTACCGTTCAGTTCATGTAAGTGAAATTTTTTTTTCTAACGTTTAAATTTTATATTTTCAGCTTTGAACCATGCGGTGAGAATAAAAGAACAACTTCAGGCAATACTCAAAAAGTACAAAATTCCAATCATTTCATGTCACGGTAAGAAATGGTATTTGCTAACATCCAACTTTCTGTTAAAAGTATGGTTTTTATTACTTGAATGAAATACTGATGATTTTGTCTTGAACCAAACAAAGTTAAGATACGAAAGCAAGTGCAAAGTTAACTCATGTTTTGTAAGAAACTGCTTTTAACAAACTTTGGTTATCCAGTTCCTGAAAATGTGCCAGAAGGTCAACTAAAACCTAGGCCTATTTCCATTTTGTGCCTGATTCAATCTGCCTGGTGATAATGATCACAAAAACTCATATTTGCAGGAGATGATGAGAAGATACGTAAATGCATTGTGGCTGGATTTTTTGCAAACACAGCGAAATACCATCCTACTGGTGAATACAGGTGAGAAAAAACGACAGTGTCCTTTTTCTATTGTTTTTTGTGAGTCGGATTCTGTCCATCGGGTAGCGATATTTAGGTCTTGATTTGTGAATTAAGAACAGCCTCCTAAAAATGGTTAAGCCGCTCTCTTAAAATTTGTGATTTTCCATGTATTTTTCTAAACCATCATTGCTATCCCTGAAGCTATCTGATCCTGAAGCTGTGGTTAAACTAGGAGCGCATCGCGCGTGTCTCCCAGGCTGGCTAAACATAGGAATGACAAGCAAGCAACATGTCCACCGAGTCACCCCTGTTGTCTCCCAGAGACATTTACGTGTCTCTCGCTACAAATTTTGTCGCGCGCTACCGAGGTGGCTAAACTGGGAGACATCGAGGGGATAAACTCGTGAAAATGCCTCCTAGTTTAGCCAGGCCTTTATTCCTAGGATCGATTGGGGGGGGGGCAATAGACGTGTTTTTTGGATGCCTAGCAGCTACCTTCGAATTTGGCTAGCGAAATAACTGGATCAAATTGTAATGTATGCTAATGTATGATACTAATGTATGCATTATGTTATTCTAATATATTATGACTCATGGTCATGCTGAAAGATCAGTCTTGATTTTGGCATGCACATGCTTGTTGTTTCTTGAGCTCGCTCTGCTGAGCCCAGTCTTTACAAAATCAGCAGCAACGAAGTAATTTGTTCTTTCCAAACTGCGCATTTTCACGCATTTATTTTTCTAAAAAGCGAAGCAAAGATGCAACACTGGAAGTGGAAGAAGCGGTGATGATTCAAGTGGTCTTACACCAAATTTTAGGCATGTATTCTGTTATTTATTCACTTCACCAACTATCTGACGAAATTTTTCTTTCATTTTAGAACTGTGCGAGACAACCATTCGCTGCATATCCATCCACAAAGCGTCCTTGCCACGGAAAACCCACCTCAATGGTAAAACTTTTAAGCATATTTTAAAACTATTTACAGTAAGGCCCTGGCCAAACGATCAAACATTGTTGATCCAACATTTTGAATTTGCTGTACAACAAATGTCTGAACGTTTGGCCACGTCCAAAAACATTGCTTGACAAGCAAAAATAACAAAGTAAATATGTGGCGTGATGTTTTTGAAAAAGTTCAAAACCATTGTTTGCTTGGCGCAAGCAAAAATGTTGGACAAGCAATGTTTTTGGACGTGGCCAAACGATCAAACATTTCAGATGTTAGACCAACAATGTTTGATCGTTTGGCCAGGGCCTAATACTGATTTCTCAATTATTGTTTCTGCCATCATATTCCTATTGTGAGAAAAAAGTTTTGAATTCATATTTAGAATTCGGTAAAGCAATCTGCTAATTAATTAATGAGAATTTCCTTTTCTCACAGGGTTGTTTTCAATCAAGTTCTGCTAACCGCTAAAGAGTACATGAGAGATGTTACTGTGGTGAGAAATTTGAATTAATTTAAAAGTCTTTTGTCCTTTTCTCAGCTCCTTCTCCAATAAGGCACCTTGGAACTCGAAATTCTGCCGTAAGCTCCCCCGAGCCCTCCTCATTTATCCCTCGATCTCGGATATATCGTAGATGTAAGAATGAAGGCAAGAATTTAGGTATAGATTATTACATTTTTCTTACATTCATCTACATTTTTCTGATATTTCCACTTTATAACTTCATGTGTTTGGGAGTCGTGACTTTCTTCTCCAGTTCCGCCGTTGAAAATCTCTAGCTGCCCTTGGCTTTTATAAAATGCTGTTTATAACCCCAGAACAACCAATTCATCCTCTGTGATAAACTAAGACTTGTAACGTAATGCTAAAAAAGCAATGTCCTATTTTTGATGTTCGGTTTTGAATAAGCCCCCCCTCGCTAACAAGCCCTGTGTCTTTAAAGCCTGTTCCTTCTAGAGCCTCGAAAATTAAACAAGCCCGGCAGGTTGTATCGAGCTTTTTCACCATTCTTTCTATGTTTTATCGACGATATAGATATGCCGATGCCTAAACCTGATTTAAGCTCGATTTAACTGTATAGCCCCATTTACACTACACAAACTAACCCGGGTTTGCCCCGGGTTTTGAGTTAATCCGGGTTAGTTTTTTGTAGTGTAAATGAACTAACCCGGGCTCGCCGAACCGGGTTGGTTTGTGTAGTGTAAATAGGGCTTCTGATAAAGCTTTTATATGCTGTTTTGCTTCAGCTTTCTGCGTCATCCCGCGTTTGAAAATTTACTAATGATCATCCCCTGACTGACTGAGCGTGCGTTTTGCCCTTTTCATCAACCGAATTTGTTTTGTTTGTAGATTGATTCCAACTGGCTGTTAGAATTGGCATCACATTACTACGAATTTGGAACGGTATATATATTCGTTTATTCCACTCTAATCAATACACTTTTTTTAATAAGCAACCGCTCAATAAGCAACTAGGGCTGAACTGACCTTAACATTAAGCAACTTGACGGCTCAATTGAATTACTGTAAGCAACTAAGAAGTCAAACAACCTAGCTTATTCTCTTTCTTGTGTTAGGAAATTGATCTTCGTTCTTATGTTTTGCATGTTGAAGTTCGTTAGCTAACGTTTTTCAACTTACTGTCTCCCAAAAGTCATGTTTTAGGCCTAACAGTTGACGATTTCGACCCGCGAAGTCAGGGGTGGTTAGTAGGTACAAAAAATGTTAAGCAACGTTTAAGCAACTTTGAGGGTTGAAATGTCTAAAATCTTAAGCAACTTTGAGGGCTGGACGAAAGTCAAGTTGCTTATTAAAAAAAAAGTGTATTAGTTCAGTTTGTGTGAGCCTTTTGTTATTTAATTAGTGCAAATCAAATGCTATCAAGGCAGGCAAACAAGCAATTTTTATTTGTTGCTAGCACTGTTAAGGGAATACTGTCTGCTCTTCAGCTGGTTTAAACTATGCGCTTGTGCCATCAGACTGGATATCCTTGCCACTCATTCTCTGACCTCGGAGATAGGATGGACAGCTGAGTTGATTATGGGCTGACGTCAAATGCTAAGGATGTGGTTCGAACTACGGAGCTATTGTTATGAGCGGAACACCTAGGAAAAGCTCAAGTAATTGATATGACCCGTTCATGTCTTGAACCTGTGACTTTTGTCTCTTGAAATCACAGAAGGAATGTCCTGGTTACTAGTTAACCGACTCCCAATGAATAGGCTAAAGTTAGGTTGGCTCTGGGCTCGAACCAACGACCTTAAGCATTCTACCACGGCATCTTTTTAATTAATACTACAATATTCAATTAGCTAGTATTATCACCAAAGGAGCTTATATTTTCTCTTGTTTACTTCGCAGGAAAGATCGATAATGAGCAAGCGAGCAAGACTTGAATGATAGTTGAAAATGGTAAGTCTTGCGTTTTCAACGCAGATAAAAAATGACTCCTGCATCCATCCCGCGGGTTGTTGCTCGCAAATATATCAGATGGTTTAGCGTGGCAAAGAGAACTATTAATGAACTCAATAAGAATCGAAAAACTGCGAGTCAGAGAAAAGTCAGAAGCCTTATACATGAGTGAATTAGACTATAACATAATACAATCGGTCAACTATTCAAAACACCATTATATGAATTATTAAATGTTTATTTGTAATTTCAAGGATTTTCGGAGGTCATTAGACTGCAACAAGCAATATGAATCCTTGTTTAATCACTGCCCAATTCACAAACTGCAGAATGTTTCCTAATAACCTTCATTGTACCACAATGTCTGCCAACAACGATATGTGCACTTTTCAACGTCTATATTCTGTCCTATGTCTGATCTTAAGTTGCGTGTATTCCTCAGCGCCTCTCTATATCACCAAAAGTCAGCAATATGCCTACAATTTCAAGTGGTATCACCTAAGCGTTCGTTTTCCCACTCGGGCCAATGCATGGATGCTTTTGGTCTTCCCGCTGCATCCCGTGAGCTGATTAGTGTTCAAATTACAATACCAATTCAGCTTTACTTTTCTGATTAGTGCATTTCGAACCGCATCTTGCTATAGATTCCGCCTTAGTCAGCTGTTTCGGTTTGTTTCTTACGTTCATACTTTGACGAGTATCAGACGAAAAACATTTCAAGTAACTTCCAAAATGTTTTCGCTTTTCTTCGCATTAATTAAATTTTGTACAACTTAATGGCTTTAGACAGCAGAAACGTAAATCTCAAAGTTGATTGGCCCCGTATATAGATTGCGCATCACGAGGATCAGAAGTCCAATCAGAAAACGGAGCAGCTCCGAGACAGAATTAGCCAAGAATCCCAAGTTAGACAAGAAGCTGTTTGGCTCTAGACAAAGAACCGAAGTGTCTACGACTTTTTCATTGTGAGAGCTGTTTTTTCCGACTCAAAGTACCGAAATGTTTTTGCGTTTTTCATGGTACTAAGTCTGTGCTCTTACTGGGACCTTGGCAAAAGATCATACTCGAATTTGATAATAACAAGGGTCATTGTTTTTGGTACCAACGACCTGAAATCAGACTTTATAATTTGAGTAATTGATTGTGCTTCTTAGTTGGCTTGGAAGTCTGCTACAGATAGGAGGAGATTCCATTCTGAGGTAAGTTGCGAGAAACACCTGAAACATCTCTACATACTTATTAAAATCTTTTTCATCTTACACTCCTCAGAGTATAAACGTTAGAAACAGACCGAAACAACAGACCAATGCGGAATTTATACCCAGATGCGGATCGAAATGCACCAATCGAAAAGTGAAGCCAATGTGGCACTGTGTTTTGAAGGTGTTGTGGCGTCGTGAAGGTGCTGTGGCGTCGTGGTGTAATCCAGCTGACTCGTGGTGTCAGAAGCTCAGTGTGGTCAGGGTTCGAGCCCAGCCACGGTAGCGTCACAGCGAGGGTCGAGGGCTCAATAACTTAACCTACTACTGAGATCCTATTGACTGGCGATAAAAAACCATTTCACCTTCACCTTCACCAATCAGCTTGCGGGATACAGCGGGAAAACCGATAGAATTAGATCATTTTCATTCATTGTTTTTCATTTTCATTCTTATTTCTACACAATACCCTTTCAGCCATAGGAAAAATAACTTAGACTTTGAAGAAACCAAGTGAGAAAACGAACTCTCTTGTCTTACTTGAGAACGAACTGTCGACACGGCCTTGTGGTCTGTCTTTCGGTTTGTTTCTCACGTTTATAATCTGAGGAGTGTCAGACGAAAAAAGCTTTTCAAGAGATGTCTTCTTGATTCTCTCAATTTTGAATTTTTGTACCACTCTAAGACTTTTCCGAGGCAAGCGTGTACGTACCAGATTGACAGCTCTTGCTCTGCCGTACGTTTTTTCGTATTTATTAGATAGCGCCTCCTTTCTCTTTCTCGTGCTATAGCCTTTCATAGCTTTTAAGAGTGGATCTTAAACCTTGGTGTAATGTTTCTTAGCATCACACCCTAAATTCGCCCACTTTGCATGTTGGTTGCTGTGGGAGGTAGGGGTGGCAAAAATAGTCATAATTTCAGCTGAAATTCGTAAGAGAAATGTGGTCTTCACTAGAAAGCCCTGGACTACTGTTTGAAATAAGAGTTCAGCTAATAAGAGCCGCGGCAGGGCATCGCCAACAGTACACCCTAGATTTCGCCCCCTTTTTGCATGTTCGTTGCCGTGGAGGCAGGGGTAGCAAAAAGTAGCCACCATTTTAGCTAAAATTCGTTTCAGAAATGTGGTCTTGATTGGGAGCTTGAGACTACTGTTTGAAATTTCTTACTTTGGTTGGTTTCTATGTCTTTTCTATTTTAATTAATTCAAAAGTTGTTAGCAGATTTGCTCGATTGACCAAACGAAGCCGACATTCTGAAGTGTTTGAGGGTGAATTTTTGGCCCCCATGACCCCACGAGCAAACGTGGTGTTGGATCACCCAACATTGGGCAGGGGGGGCAAATTTGCCAGCATTTCACCCAACATTATTGCTGGGCAATATTGGGTAAAATGTTTGCTACGTTTGACGGGCGTAGCTACTGAAGCTTTAAATGATTTTCGTTTTAATTCTTTTAGATCGAGCTGACATAAGGATGATGCTGCGTCTAATTGCTGTGCTGGTTTTTCTCTTTGGCTGTCACTATATCCATGCGAAGTTGTCTGCTTTATCTGTGCTGACAAAATCCGAAAACGTCCTAGCGAAGACTAATTTTGCACTTGGGACATTTTCAAGATCAAAGACCGTTGAATCAGTGTCGAGAACACTAAGAGGAGACGACACTGCGGAGGTACGTGAAAGCCTTAATCAAGCTATTGTCACATTGTCTGTTTTGGATGTAGGTGGAGGAGCATTAGTCCCGATTATCGAAGATATCGTTGATGACGTAACGAGATCGTCCGCGTTTAAAGCGACGAGAGATGCGTGGGGTATTTATAACACGAGGTTTGAGGAACTGGGACTCGATAAGCGACCAAAGTGTCAAAGGAATCATAAACGACGAAAAGGCCAAGGTTCTCGCCGCGTTTGGGGATGATGTCTCGAAGTTAGATGAAGGAAGCAGGACCCTGAAACACCTCAGAAAAGCTAAGAGATGGTTTAGAGCGAAAACTGCTGCTAAGGTCCTAGGCCCATTGTTTGACACTGTCAGTGTGGGTGTGAATTCATGGGCACTGCATACTGCTCTCCGAGACTGTGATAATGACCCCACCATGTGTAACCACGGTGCGGTAGCAGCCGCAACGCTTAGTATCGCATCGGGTGTAATCGGTATCGGTACTTTCCTTGCTGTATTAGGCGGTCTATCTGCTCTGGGCCCGGTCGGCGGAATCCTGTCGCTTGCGCTGGCTATCGGTGCCACGCTGATTGAACTATTCTGGCCGGCACCGAAAGATTGGCGTAAAATTGCCTATTAGAATAAAATAAACGCAATTAAAGAACTGCAACGATATTCCAGGCTTCATGGGCACTGCATACTGCTCTCCGAGACTGTGATAATGACCCCACCATGTGTAACCACGGTGCGGTAGCAGCCGCAACGCTTAGTATCGCATCGGGTGTAATCGGTATCGGTACTTTCCTTGCTGTATTAGGCGGTCTATCTGCTCTGGGCCCGGTCGGCGGAATCCTGTCGCTTGCGCTGGCTATCGGTGCCACGCTGATTGAACTATTCTGGCTGGCACCGAAAGATTGGCGTAAAATTGCCTATGAGAATAAAATAAACGCAATTAAAGAACTGCAACGATATTCCAGGCTTCAGCTCTACGCAGCGAATCGTTTCATGCACGAAAACGACGTTAGAAGGAGTGACCTGTACGTCGTTAATCAAGGCCATTTCCCGAAATTCCTTCATCATGGGGTTGTGCTTAGATTCGGCATATGCAAGCCACGCTGTGACCCTGAAGAGCTGGATGGAATGTGTGAAAATCCGGTTGTTGGGCAACCGTCCACCGCACCCCAAGGGGAGTCAGGTGGTATTAAACCCACCCCTCATGTTTGCCCCTATCTCAGGGATGGGTATAAATACAATGATGAGAACAAAGTCAAAATTGGGTATGATTTTTATGGTTTCACAGAAACTCAGAAATCAACACAGAAAGGAAGGCCCGCCCCAGCCAACCCTGCTTATAAAGGGACGATTCTATTGATGAACGCGGATAAAGTAACGGTTGAAGAACTGAGGAAAATGAAGGTAAATGGGCGACTTCGTGGGATGAATATAGACACAGATACTAAAGATCCCAATGGGGACCACGATGATCTTGTAGCGTTAGGCCCAATGAAGAATTTGGATGCCGGCGAGCACATCATTATACGAATGGGTGGCGGGAATGATGCGCTGAATATCGACGGCATGATTGGTGAGTTTCGTTCCGAAAACGAGGCTGCGTTGGATGCTGATTTGGGTGAAGAAGGACATAATTCTCTGTCGTTTTTGGGCATGAAGAAATCAGGAAATGAAATCAAGGGCGTCAAGTATGATGCAAAATCAGGGAGATTAGAGTTTTGTCATGGAAGTAAGCCGTATCGATCACACCATGTTGGAAAAGTTCTAAACGCTGAGATCCTCGGGGCGAGCATGTTTGATGACCATATTAAACTATTTGCAGGCAAGCAAGGTGAAAATAGAGTCGATTTTACGGTGTTCAAATTTGAAGGAACAGCGACTTATGAGATTGATATTGCCGATTTTGGCGATTTGGACGAGAAAAGGCGATTCAAGATAATTGACAGTACGACTAATGGACAGAACGAAAATCGCTGTGCTGGTCACCAGTCTACTCTACTGGTCTCCAATCTACCGATGAATGCTGTAGTTAATGATATACTATACGTTGGAAATGTGGTTAAGATCTACGCCACACGTTCTACAGCAAACGACAAAAGATCTAATGTTTTCGGGCCATGGTTGAAACGGAATAAAGCGACGAAGCGATCGGGCTGTTCAGGCGAGCCGAGCGATGGTAGTCATCCGCGTGGAGGTGAAGGAGGCAAGCGTATGCTGGTTGAAATCACGTTTGTATCAAGATGCCCAGCGTTAGTGCGTGCTACTAACGTTAACGGTGAATGCATGATGCAGCCTCGCCCGCTTGGAGAGCTGGATCTAGTGTTGTTTGGCGGGAAGCGGATGGTTGCGGATTTCACCGGTGACGTGACAGGCACTAACAAGGCGGACGTCGTCTATCTTAAATGCCCCGCGAACACCGTCTCGCGGAAGACAACGATCAACATGAAAGGCGGTAAGCGTGATTTCGTCGTGCTACGAAGTGATTTGTTCATGGATCCGTGCGGCATCGATGGAGACGACACGACGCTGATGCTTCGAAAGCCTGATCCAGATTGGAATATCTGGACGCTGGAAATAAAAGGGGAAGGAAGTGGAAAGTTCGAAGGGGATGGTGAGAGCCAGACGATCAGAGAAGCTGAGAAGATCGTTAACGAATACGACGAGCTGATTTTTGATTTGAAAAATGATGAGCGCACTGAAGTGAATTTGTTTGATGAGTACACGGAGAAAACAGCTCAAAATATTGTCAATGAAAAAGAAAGTGATGAAGTCAAAGATGAAATGCTAAAATGTATCAAGAATAAAGATGATATTGAAGGGATGAAGAATTAGCTAACTTATGCAGAGCTGATTGAGATAGACTTAAAATGAGAAATGAACTATGAACTATACTTCGGCTGTGCTTATGACTGCTTTTATGATTATGCTTATGCTTATGCAAAATGAACAATGAGATATGAACTACTGTATGCTTATGGCTATGCTTATGACTATCCTTATGCATATGCATTATGCTTTTGTGCTGCTTACGATTAATAAGTAATATGCTTATACTTGTTTTTGGACCTTTTTTAAATGTCCAGGCTGCTTGCTTGTTATTGTGCTGATGATTTTTTGACTTTGCCTCTTTGCTTGGTATGCCGTTCAAAACTCAGATTAAGAGTTAAGCTCGCAAAATAAGAGCCAACAATTTAGAACCGGTCCGTCCCTGTTTCTGAAACCGGTTTTCAAATGTTGAATTGATGTGATATACCGAAGCCTAAAATATGTCTTTTGTCTGTTGAGCCGGGACTTTGGTTGAACTGCTGGATAGATGGTTGAGCGGTTGTTTGTTGAACATGGAAAAAACGGGCTGCAAAATTTTTGTCATTTTGTCAGTTTGGATACATTGAGTTTCTGGATTTTGCACTCGGATTGTCCAAGATTGATCAAGATTTATCCAGATTACCCTGATCCAAGGAATCCATTTAACATAACTAATCCAGATAGCCAATATTGAAATGTCAAAATATCAATGAATCTCTTGCTGTGAATTGGACAATAGTTCTAGTTGTCTTCGACACTTCTGTCAAATCGCTGCATGCAGCAAAAGAGAAACATTTTGGAAAGCGGAAGAACGGGGAGAAGAAAACACTTTTTGGAAAGGAAATAAGAGAAATTTATTATCTAAAAAAGATCTGATTGCTCGGTTGAATCCAAATCTTGCCAAAAAATGAATGTTCGAATGTTTTCAATGACGGAACATTCTGAGGCGTTTATCAAAAGGTAACACTCCTTCTCCTCCGTTCTGCATTTTTTGTAAGTGAAATTTTAGGGTAAAACTATTGCTTAATCAATGCGGCGTTGGGAATCTTTTCCTAATACTTTTATAACAGCATCAAAAGTAAACCTTTTGGTTCTTTCGCAATGCAAAAGATCAGGTGCGCCGGAAGCATGGGGGCAGCGGGGGCAGCTGCCCCCCTGCCCTCGTTAAAATTGCCAAATTTTTTTATTGTCCTATTGTTTTGCCCCAAAATTGTTGCTTCTGCCCCTGCCGCCCTGCCTTGCTTCCGGCGCCCTTGCAAAAGATCGACCTCGACGGATGATGATGATGATGATGATGATAATGAGGATGATTATGATGATGATGATAATGATGATGTGATGATGATTATGATGATAATGATGACGATGATGAGGATGATTATGATGATGATGATAATGATGATGATGATTATGATGATGATGATGATGATGATAGCTTTCAGTAGAGCAGGCGGAAGCTGACTGACACCCCCTCCTCTTGAACGGTGAGCGAAGAAGTGTTGAATTAAAATGGATAATAATTATGTGAAGCTCAAACTGAACCAACGTAATGTACACGATGAAATGAACCCCCATTTACCCCCTTTATTTCGCCCATCGTCCCCCCCATTCTTAGAGGTCCCTATCGTCACGCCCATTTCTGGAATTCCCAGACTCTCCCACGTGGCTCGAATTCCTTTCAATGAAATGAAACGAGTACAACCTGTCAATCAAAACCATTGACCATCCTCTCAACCTCCTCAACTGCCACATAACAGTCACTCGGCACAACTGTTCGCTAATTTATTGCCCTTGACCTCGTCGAAAATGGCTGAAAACAACTACAAACAAGGGTAAGAAATACTTGAACTTATATCTACTATCATTTATATTTTTACTTTGTTCAATGTTTTGATTTTAGGTCACGGAGTTGGAGTTTGCGGTTAGGCCTAGGCCATACTCTTTGGCCACGTTTCGTGTGTGTTTTGTGTTGTCTGTCTACGTTGCGTACAATCTATTGTCCTGGTACGATTTTAAAGTACATTTGCTCAAAGTAATCATAATCCGTTCCACGTTTTGATAAGTAAACCTTTAAGACTGAAAAAACTTAACTGTATTTTTCCTTAAATATAATAAGATACAGTAAATAGGGGTTTGAATGGAAGGGAAGGCTGGGTTTCAGAGCCTGGACCTTGGACCACTTACCCCCGTACTACCCGGGACCAGTAACATCATGAGACGGGTCTGGTGGGGTAAGGGGCCCAGGCTGTAAAAGAGCCCAAAAAAATAAAAATCTCTTAATGCTTCCCCACTAAAACCGCCAAAGGTCCAGGAGGATTACATTACCCCATGGCCCACCCTGCCTCTGGACAGCCCCCTTTTGATGTCAGTGAATCATCTAAAGATATTTTTCCACTTTATAATTTTTGGGTTTTGATTATTTAATTTATAATTTTTCTCACATTTTTCAGGTATTCCCTGGAGGAGGTTAAAGAAATTAGCGATTATTTGCTTTCAAAAACTAAACAGAGACCAGAAATTGGAATTGTTTGTGGCTCTGGGTTGAGTGGCTTAGCAGATGAGCTTGAAGGTCAAGAGAAGTTTAGTTACGATGACATTCCTGGATTCCCAGTTAGCACAGGTACAAAGATTTCATTTAATTATTTGTTAAATTTTTAGCTCTTTCTTGGTATCTCACAATCTGGTAGGATTGTAATTAGGATTGCAATCTTCTAGATCCCCTAAAAGTCAATCGCAATTCGGAGGTGAATCAAGATCTCGATTGCAATCCCAGTCCTAAATGTGTGCTGTGTGAACACTGAATAGTGATCATGATCCCCTTGACATGGCACCCTACTGTATGCCTCCTCATTAAAATTACTGCTCATTTCTAGTCACAACGTAATTGCTATATAGCAGTGAATAGATAGTGTTGCCATTTTGCTTGTTGGTAACGAATTCCATCTCTCCAGCTAAGCACAATGCACATGCATTAACCAATTGTGATTGCGATAATCTTTTACTTTCATATTGTATAAACGCAACCTGATCGTGATCGTGATCCTCTGAGATTGCTATTACTATTGCAATCTGGTCAATTTTGTGTTGTGTAAACAGGATAGTAGGGGGCTCAATCTGGAAAAGGGGGCTAGGATTGCCCATGCTTTGACAGGCCCAAAGATAGAAGGGGTAATAGTATGATGCCAAAGTTATTAATCACAAAATAGTTTTCAATTGTTTAGCCCCCCCCCGCCCTATTCTAAGATTCCTTCTGATAGTTAATTACTTAAAGAATGCTTTTACTAGTGCCAAATTTTTGATTAATAATTCTTGTTTTCATTTCAGTGCAAGGCCATGCAGGGAAGCTTGTTTTTGGCAATTTGGAGGGTAAATCTGTTGTCTGTATGCAGGGAAGATTTCATCTTTATGAAGGTCATTCTGTCTATAAGGTACATTTCTTTATAATTCATTTGAAAGCATTTGCAGTGGGGATTTGCATTTCACTTGGTTTAATAATTTTCTTTCCAAAAGCTCTTTATTCTAATCCATCCTTTCAATCCTGAATTCACACTCAGTTGGTTTCCTCTTCAATGTGGTTAGAGTTTTAGCTGTTCTTTTTAGTTTGGTTTCTAAGTAGTCACTATGGTTTTCTAATAAGTTCATTGTCTGTTACTGTGTCACTGAAATTTGATTTTATGATTTGATTTGATTCAGGTTGATTCACTTCAAGTTGACTCAGTTTGATCTGATTTGGTTCGATTTAGGTTTAAGCCCAATTTGATTTGATTTGATTTGATTAAGCTTGATTAAGTTTGATTTGGTTTGGTTTGATTCATTTTGATTTGGTTGATTTGATTTGATTCAGTTTGATTTGATTTGGTTTGATTATCTTTGATTTGATTTGATTTGATTAAGTTTGATCCAATTTCATTTTATTTGATTTGATATGGTTTGATTCAATTTGATTTCATTTGGTTTGGTTGATTAGCTTTGATTTGATTTGATTCAGTTTGATTTGATTTGATTTGATTCAATTTGATCTGATTTGGATTGATTCGATTTGATTCAGCCTATCCCGTTCTTATTTTACTCTAATCCGATTTAATCCTTTATGATTTCATCTGATTTTATCCCATTTGATCTGATCTGATTCGATTTTAGACTGCAATGCCCATCAGAGTGATGGTACAACTTGGAATTAAAATGTTATTTGTAACAAATGCTGCAGGAGGAATCAATAAAGATTTTAATGTTGGAGATATTATGGTTATCAGAGATCACATTGGTCTTCCTTTGATGAATTGCTTCAATCCTTTAGTCGGAATTAACGATGAAAGGTAACGATTTTGTTCCAGTAGAATCATCATTTAATCTTCTACGAAGGTATGGAGAAGCAAGCAAGCAGGCAGTCTTTGTTTGTCACCGCAGGTCACGGATTCTGGTAGCTATAGCTATACAGCTGACTTGGACCTGCAGCTTGTGCCCCCAGACTGATATTCTAGAAGGAATATCCTGGGTACTCATTTACCAACCTCAGAAGGATTGACATCTAAACTGACTGTAGTCTTGTGAAAAGTAATGCCAACGTGAATCTAATGCCTTAATGCTACCACCAAAGATCAGCGAGGCCTGGGATCAAGCGGATCAAGCCCAGATTTTAAGCGTAGTTTTTTTTTTCTGACATACAAGATCGTTGTTTTCTGTTCAGAAATTTTTTCATGATGAATCTTAGCCAAACGATCAAACATTGCTGATCAAACATTTGATTTTTGCTTTACAAGCAAGACCGTTTGACCGTGTCGCAGAAACAGTATTTGGCAAGCAGAGTTACTTAGCAATGTTTTGAAAGACTTCAATAACGTTTTCTGCTCATCACAAATTCGGAAACGGTTCAAAAACATTTTGTTTAACAAGCAAATTTCATATATTTGACGAACAACGCTTGGTCTTATTGTCTGCTTGTATGTTATGATCGTTATATCTTTATTTCATGTGGGTTGAATCACATTTGTGGAAAGCGAAACAATGCAGAAACATCTTTTTACATACGTAAAAGCTTTTTTGTCTGACACTTCTCAGAGTATAAACGTCAGAAACAGAATGAAACGATTGACAAAGGTGGAATAAGCCCCAATTACCCCCAAAAGAGAGAGAAGAAAGACTCAGGCAGCTTGCTCGGTAACCGAGAAATGACTACCATCAAAACGCGCGTAGCTTCTATCTCTGCATTAGTATATGGGGATGCGGATCGAAGTGCATCAATCAGAAGTGAGGCTGTGTTGGTATTGTGTTTAGAACTTGAACACCAATTAGCTCACAGGATACAGCGAGAGTACCAATAGAATTAATTGATGAGTACAAGTTCGGAAGCAAACAATTACTGTCTACAAGGAACTGGCCTTTTAGTTTCGATGTCGACAAATTCGAAAACTCTCTTAAAAAAGCAAAGCTGTTGCTTTTTGAAATATTCTATACTGATACTCGCTTGGATTTTCTGTACCATTTGGGTTACCAAGTAAATGTTTTCCTAATCCAGAATTGTGTTTTAAGTTTTCTTGGTGTTTGGAAAAGCGGAGATGTTTGCTGTCTTTGCCGAAATATTGTAGTATTAATAACACTTTACTTTGCTTCTAGAGTTGGACCAAGATTTCCATCATTCGTCGAACCCTATGATAAGAATTTAATCAAGATGATTCTTGAGACTGCAAAGGATATTGGGATAGGTTCATTTATGAAAACGGGAACGTATGTCATGCAAAGTGGTCCATGTTATGAAACGCCTGCAGAAATTAGATTTCTAGGCATGGTGAGCTAATTGTTTTTGGGACTAACTGTTCCTGTTCTTGCTTCACATTTAATCTAAGTAAGGAATTTTGTAAGTTAGTTAGTTGGTTAGTAAGTTAGTTAGTTAATTAGTTAGTGAATTAGTTAGCTAGTTAGTTAGTTAGTTAGTTAGTTAGTTAGTTAGTTAGTTAGTTAGTTCATTGGTTAGTTAGTTAGTTAATTAGTTAGTTAGTTAGTGAGTTACTTTGTGAGTTACTTAGTTAGCTAACAAGTTAGTTAGTTAGTTAGTTACTTAGTTAGTTGGCTAGTTAGTTAGTTATTTAGTTAGTTGGTTAGTTAGTTAGTTAGCTAGTTAGTTAGTTATTTAGTTAGTTGGTTAGTTAGTTAGTTAGTTAGTTAGTTAGTTAGTTAGTTAATTAGTTAGTTAGTTAGTGAGTTAGTGAGTTACTTAGTGAGTTAGTTAGCTAGCTAGTTAGTTAGTTAGTTAGTTAGTTGGTTAGTTAGATAGTTAGTTAGTTAGTTTGTTAGTGAGTTAGTTAGCTAGCTAGTTAGTTAGTTAGTTAGTTAGTTAGTTTGTGAGTTAGTTAGTTAGTTAGTTAATTAGTTAGTTAGTTAGTTAGTTAGTTAGTTAGTTAGTTAATTAGTTAGTTAATTTGCTAGTGAGTTTTCTAGTCATTACGTCGACTTTTATATTATAGAAAAAGTGACAAATCTTCATTTATTTTGAGTAAACTTTGATTCTTTCGTTATGCTTCTTCTTCGATAGGCTGGTGCTGATGCAGTTGGAATGAGCACTGTACCGGAAGTCGTCGTCGCAAGGCATGCTGGGTTGAAAGTTGCTGGTATGTCATTAATAACAAACAAAGCAATCCATGATTATGAAGATCGTGATCCTCCTAATCATGCCGAGGTCGTAGAGGTTGGCAAAAATAGGTCAGCGGATATGAGGAAACTTACCCGTCACGTGATCAGGAAAATTCAGTTTTAAAGGAAACTCCAAATGAGGTCTTTTAACGGACAATTTAAGTGTGTTTGAACTAGGTGAATTTGTGTGCATATATTTTCGAGCGAAACATGCTCGGTTTAACTTAGTCTAGTATGCATGAAGATAACTAGGGGTTAGGTTTCATGGTTAGGGGGTAAAGCCCCTTTTACGATACCATAATGCATTCAAGGTAACCATAAGCTTACCCACCCCTAGCAAAATAATTGTGCATAGTGACGACTTTCGCTTCATACCATATATCAAACACCTTTGATCATACTAGAAAGCTTTTGCATCTTACACCTTGGAGTATAACGTCAGAAACAGATAGAAAACAACGCAAGATTCTTGTTTCATTTGGGCGTTTTGGATCCGTCTACTTCAAAACCAAAGGGCCAGTTTTTAGTACACAAAAAGATTTCTTTTGCTAACTTTGACTCTTCAATTAATTTCTATTAGTCTTCCCGCTGTATCCCGCAAGCTGATTGGTGTTCAAAACACAATAGCAATCCAGCTTCACTTTCTGTTTTGGTGGATTCCGTTCCGCATCTGGATATAAATTCCGCCTTAGTCAGTTGCTTCGGTCTGTTTCTGACGTTTAAGCTATGGCTAAACTAGGAGACTTGTCGCGCGCGACACTGTATTCTGCGTGTGTCTAAGGGTGGCTGGACATGCAATTGACAAGCGAGCAACATGTCCCCTGAGTCAATTGCATGTCGCGAAGACAAGAATGTTTCAGATAGAATCTCCCAGATAGAGTTGCGTGTCTCTTGCTACCAATTTGTTGCGCGCTACAAAGTTTCCGAGGTGGCTAAACTAGAAGACACCGAGTGGACATCAATGTCGCGCGCGACATGTCTCCTAGTTTAGCCAGGCCTTTATCCTACTCTGAGGAGTGTACGAGGAGAGACCCCAAAATTCACATGATTTTCGTAAACGGGGCAGATTTAATGTACGAGCAATACATTCGAATTGTCATACAATTTGGTACTTTGACTTCAGTTCATTCAAGAATTAGAGTGGATGACTACATGTTAAAACCGAGGCCTCCAAAGGACATATGTTGCATATTGTTTTCATGTTATTTTCATTAGTCTATTTATACTTATGAAACATTGTATTCTATTTACGTGTTATGTATCAGTTAATACTTTAAGTAATTAAGATTATTATGTATCTATTACTAATTACTATATAACTATCACATTGCAAAAATTGTGTCTTTAACTATCGCCAGAAGCGTTTGTCTTCAGTGCGCTTTGTCGCTACCTGACTACCCCCAATAAGCACTTTTATTTGTGCATGCTGCAAGCGCTGCGAGTCCAGACACATTATTTAGCCCTTCTTCATGATTCGGCGACTGTCAAAATGCACACGCTATGCCAGTTTTAGCCATTTGGTTGAATTTATTATTTTATTAGTGAGTTAGTTTGTTAGTAAATTAATTAGTGATTTTTAGCTATTAAGTTAGTTAGGCAGTTATTTCGTTAGTTAGATGGAAAGTCTAGTCATTTGGCTAAAATATTTATTTTGTTGGTTTGTTAGTTAGTTACATAGTTAGTTCGTTAGTTAGTTAGTTACTTTGTTAGTTAGTTAGTTACTTAGTTAGTTAGTTAGTTACTTAGTTTGTTAGTTCGCAATTGCGATAAACAATGGAAACATTTACAAGCTTGCTACTGTTTATCGCAATTCTGAAGTTTTGTACAACTAAAAAACTATTTAGTTACTTCGCTTGTTTGTTAGCTGTTTAGTTAGTTGCGGCGCTCCCTGGTTAGTTGTGTAGTTACAGTTGCAAGTCTGTGTAATAACATATGGTAATAACTTTGACATGCGACTGCAATTTAAGACAAAAACTGACCCGGGATAGAGCGATACTCCCCACTTGCATCCACAAAGTCACCAATGTGGCTGAGGCTCTGTATCGGCTTACGGTGGTTCCCATTACAGGAATTCGCTATTCCCGCTAATCCTCCTCCAGCCGAATGGGGAGGAACAAATATCCGGCCCCCAGACCATAAATGGATAGCTCCTAGCTCAGCTGGATTCGAACTCGCGACACCCGAATCAGGGAACCTATTACCTAGACAACCCGTCCATCGAGGCTCCGTTACAGAAGCATGAACATTTGCTCATCTATCTCCTATTTTCCTGGTACCCCTGTGCCTAAACTGTGCCTCGTTGTCGTTGATCTCTGTTGTTCCCATACTCCCTTGCGCCACGAGAAAGTCAAGTCAAGCAAAAGTTCTGAAAAATGGCGGAGAATTTAGGAACAGTGACATTCCCATTTCAGCGTTTAGAGGAAAAATTATCGAAGTTCACAGTTCCTGAATTACAACAACAGCTAAAAAGAAGAGGCCTGAAGCGATCTGGAGTGAAAGCAAAGCTAATCCAAAGACTCAAGGAGGTACGTAAAAGCAAACTGTTTTTGCATTTTTTGCCTAGGCCGCCTTTTTGAAGGCCTACTCCTCAACCCTCTCCACCAGGCCTACCAGCGGGTTTGTTTGACGTATAACAGCACCATTTTCCTAGGAAGCACTCATTTAGACAAACTTTTCTATTTCAGGCTATTGAAAACGAACAAGATGAGCAACTGGAAGCTGAAAAAATTCCTGGTATTTATTTTAAATTTTTTTTATATTTTTAAATGCAACACAAACTTTATCTATCTCAGAGTTGTTGACCGTAACATTTTTTGTGAAGAATTTTTCCCTCTCACCCCCCTTCTACCCCCATCTGCAGGGTGCATTTCCTAGATATCGAGATCCTCTGCATATTTGGGGGATAATCTCCCGATCTGGTCTTTATCATTCTTGCAAGCAGGTCACAAGCTCTGTCCGGTATGATACAGAACAAAAATTGATGTTTTCTCAGTTTTTTGAGAATTAGGACGTTGAAAGTCTTTAGTAATACCAGATGCTGAATTCAATTCTACCAAGAAAATCCACCAAAATGGGGTCATTTTTGCTCCAGGCTCAATTTGTCGATTTCAATCCCTCGATTAGGGGATTGTCACCCAATACCAAGGATCTTGGTATCTGGGAGTTTACCTTGCTTGCAGAGTTGTATGGCAGTTCTTGATGATATCTTATGTTGTGTGTGCAAAAGCCAGACTGGAACAGTTGCTCCGTGCGTACAAGATATTGCATGTACAACTCTGTCCTCATTTTTTCAATTGACCATGCAGCTGGCATAAACAATAGAAGAACAATAGGTCACATGACTTTTCTATTGTTTTTTCCACCTAAACACAAACACTAGAGTAGTCGAGAATTATTATAATTTAGCTGAATTATTCAATTCAACAGATGCAGATGTTAGTTCACAATCAACAACAGAGAATGATGACTCAATGGTCAATGAAGATGCTCATCTCCCACCTGCTGAAGTATCTGAAGAATGGAATGATGGATCTGGAGTGAGGGATTCAAGCCAACCAGAAGAAGAACATGATCAGGAAGAGAAAAGCTATTCAGAAAAACAAATCACTGGACAGCAGCCTATGGAAGATAATCTCGTGTATGGTGGTTTTGCAGAGGATGCTAAGGAGCCAGAGCTACCAGAGTATGAAGATAGTGAGGTGGCGTTACAGCAGAAGGAGGGTATGATGGATTCAGAGGTCCAAGAAGAAGAAGAAGCCCATGTAGAGGAGGAGGAAACCTATCCTGAAGCAGATGAGGCCAGTGCAAAGACAGGTGAAACCTATGCAAAGATGGATGAAACCTATGCAAAGACAGATGAAACCTACGCAGAGACAAATGAAACCTTTGCAAAGACGGATGAAACCTATGCAGAGACAGGTGAAACCTATGCTACACGAGAAGAAGATCATTCAAAAGCAGGTGGTATGAGTGAGATTGCAGCAGCTGAGCCTGATGCTTATCAGGAGGATAGGAGAAAAGAAGAAGTGACATTTGTAGGTAACCATGGGGAGGATGAAGAGAACCATGTGGAATCTGAGATGCAAGAGAGAGATGAAAGTGAAATTCATAATAAGCATTCAGAAGGTATGAAATTATTTTCCAAATCAAACCTATCCTAAATTACAGAACCAGCATGAATGATGATGACAATAAACAGACTTTAATCATGATGTACTGCTCACATTGCAGTATTTTGTCATACACTTTTAATTCAAAAGTTTTCCTTACTCATCTGACATGCTGGGTTTGTGACCCAATAGAACAAAATTATTTTTCTTGTAGCTGTTTACACTTATTATATGAATGATAGAAAAAGTGAAAACATCTTTGTATATACTTATACAAAATAAATATTGTGCATATTATATGATATAGATGCATATTAATGCATTTCGATCATCTGGGTTTATATAAGGCCTGACTAAACTAGGGTACATGCCGTTTCATGCGTCCCCTTGATGCCTCCCCTTAATGCATCCCCTTGATGCCTCCCCTTGATGCCTTGCCTTGATGCCTCCCAGAGCAATCTCGAAAACTTTGTAGTGCCTGACAAAATTTTTAGCAAGAGACATGCAAATGTTTCTGGGAGACAACAGAAACATTTCTTGTCTCTGTGACTCGGGGGACATGTTGCTTGCTTGTCACTCACATGTTTAGTTTAGCTAACAGGGGAGGCACCTCAAATACAATGTCACCCCTGATATGTCTCCTAGTTTAGCCACAGTTATAGTAAATTGTTTTTACCTGTTTCTGACATTTATACTCTTGGGAGTTTTTGGCAAATTGAAAGGCTTTTGAATACCCCCACAGATCTTTTGGCTTTGTCATAATGTTGAAGTTCTAGATAATAAAAAAAAACTAAATCAATACTCTCTTTAATTTCTTTTTTGAAAGCCGAAACTGATGTTCAAATGGACACAGACATGACTGATTACAGAGAGGAAAAAGATGGAACAATTGAAATTAAAGTTTCTCATGATGATAAAGTTGATATTGAAGATTCAGAAGAACAAACAGAGAAAGAAGTAAAGAAACCTGAAAAGGTAATTCAGTATGACATCATATGCTTGAGCAAAGGGGGGACTGCTATCTGGAACACGATATATGTGTGCCTCGGAAAATCCAAGGCAAAATTTTTCAATTATAACCAGCTCACTACTGACTCTGGTAAGTTAAATGTCTTTTTATTTTACTGTTGTATTTACACCAATGAGCATCTCTGCAACAAAGTGTAGTGCCCCTTGAATGAGCACCCCTCTCTGGTTCTGTATAATGAAATGTTTCCCTCCCTCAACTAAGCATCATTGGTCATCATCAGAAGAAGCAACAGTGGACAGGGTATGGTAAATATCAACTGAAGAGAGACAATGTGCTACGAATTGCTAGTCCTTGTTTTTTATGGCAGCAGATGACTGCCCCCCCCTCAGCACTCCTCTCAAATACTCAAGGCAAGCTTTCATCTTCCCTCGATGTTATGGGAGCAATAACCATCCGACTGATCTTTCTCGTGAGGCCTGAATTACTTGTTTACTCATATTTTAGCTCTATTTCTCGAATTTTTCAATCTCTTTGCTCAACAGTTTTTTCGGAATTGTTAATGATTACCCCCTCAAAGGAGTGCCTTCCTCAAGTTAATGTTCCCCTCAAGGATCAGTTTTTAAACTAGTGCACTGGGGTAAATATGTTCTGACTTATCAAGGCTGTTTCTGACACTGTATTAGACATGATAGTCACCTCTTATCATGACAAGCCAGTGCACTGGACATTTAATTCTAGTAAATAGATTTTATTTCACCTTAGATACCCCTACATTTGTATTCATGCTTTTATGCTAATGCATTTTTTAATAATTTCTGCTTAAAGACCAAACAGAATCAAAGGCAGAAAATGCAGCTGATAAACCAAAGAAAAGAAAATGGGGATCAAGTGCGAGCAGAGAATCTTTAACTATCAGTTCAGACTCACTTAAGGTAAGATGAACTTTTAAGGCTCTGTTTACACTTTACCGGATAGTTTTCAGAGTATCTTGATTTTCGTATTGGATAAGGGATAGTGCGATAGTGGGATAGTGTTTACATTATGCCCAAGCTATCCAATGCGAAACTCGAGTGTTTTTCGCCTTTTGAGAGGAGTCGTAATGTCTGTCTTAGAGAGCTTTTCTTAACGGAGGCGTCTAATGTTGAGTTAAAGAAAGCTGAGTCATGCTATCGAGCCTATACTCACTAGTGTGGAATGTTTTATTGCTTGAGATTATGGATACGCCCTACTGAGGTAGTACTCCGCCCCCTCCACTCAAAGCAAAATACCAACCGTAGTAGTTTGTAATCACCATATCAAGCAAAAAATACCGCCACGTCCCAGCGTTATAACCCACAACAGTGGTCCGTATCCATCACAGCAGTGCGTAGTGCGTGTAGGTTCGGTAGCGTGTGACGGTTTGTTTAAGCAATTCTTTACAATGTGCCTCACCTCTCAGTAGTCCTGTAACCTGTAACCGGTAACGGCCGTTATTTGGCTATAAGCCACTTGACCGATCTATACGAAAAAACAAATGATTTTTTAAATTCGTTCGTACGTAAGAGTTCTTCATCGTTCATTTGTTGAATGGCTCCAGGCAGTATTGATGCCTGGCCCAGAATTTATTTTTTCAACCAAGTAAGCATGGTTATTATTATTATTTTTATCCTTAGACTTATTACATTTGCTAAATTTATGAATTCTGTGAAAATATTTACAGCGTTCATAGTAGCTTAACAGCGGCGTCTCCGTCTTCATCGATTTAGAATCGGGCGTAGGATTTTTCTTCTCAGCCTCATCCCTGTTATCTACATCATCCTCGTCATTATCCAGTTCTTTAGCTGTGTCCGCATTGTGTTGTTCTTCATCTTCCCCAAATGGCAGTTCTCGAGACGCTACTTCCTGTGGTACATCTGCCCAAGGAAGCCCTGGTGGTCCATTGTCCATTATTTCACTGTCAGCCTCAGTTTCCTGCTTTGTTCTTTGCCCTTTTCAGCTTTCGGTAATGCCACAACGAACAAAGATAGCCCAATGAGGACAAACGACAGCAGTAGAAATGCCTTCATTTTGACGGCGTAGAGAATCTCTTCTATTTACCAACAGCAAACCAGTTATTCTGATCCTTCGTTGATAGATAGATAGATACAAGAATATCCATTAAATATGTACCTCATAGCCAGGGAAAGCTTCTTATAGAAGTGTAATTTGAAACATCTAGCTTTCTAAGACCGTCTTTCTACCTTAAAAAATCAAAGAATGTCAATTGAATCTGATGTCAAAAGCTTTAAGCTTAAACCTGGAGACCAAAACCACATGGACCAAAACAAAAACAGACCAAATCCAAAATAACCTGAATATGCAGAAAAATGACCCATAATCTGGGCAAATAATGGGCAAAATGCCTTGTAAGCTACTTGTCCCATAAGAATATTTAAGTATATTAAGAATTTCTCTTCTTTCAGAAACACACTACCCCTGTTCAGATCAAGAAACGAAAATTGACTACTGATTCTGGTAGGTTAAATTTGTATTTAAATGCTCTTTTGTACATGAGTACCATAAATCCTCAAATTGCCCCCCCTCAAATATGCCCTCTCCACCAAATAGCCCCCACCCTAGAGCAAGAAATTGTTAATAAGCCCCCTCGAATAAGCCTCCATCCCTGACATGTTGGTGTTAGCCTTTGAGTCCATATCGGTACTATATGATACTCTAAAGAGTGTCAGGCGAGAAAAGCTTTCAAAGTATATCGAAAAATGTTTCTGTTTTTTGTTGCAATTAAGGTTGATTTAATGTTAAATAATTTCCGTTTTCAGACCAAACCGAATCAAAGACAGAAAATGCAGCTGACAAACCAAAGAAAAGAAAATGGGGATCAAGTGCGAGCCGAGAATCTTTAACTATTAGTTCAGACTCACTCAAGGTATGATTAAGGCTCGATTTGTACTTTAGCTTTCAGATAGTTTTCGCAGCTAATTGATTTTTGTGTGGGATAAGGGTTGGTGTTCAGATAATGCCAGAGCTATCCGATAAGAAACGCTGCGAAAATTGGAGTGATTTCCCACCTTTTCGAGGCAAATCGTAATGAGTGTCTTCAATAGGTTTCCACTTTAAGGAGACGACAAATGTTGAATTAAAGAAAGCTGACTTCTTATCTAAGCAATGTCTGGTTCCTCTCAATTTAGTAGTCCAGCCTGATAATATCATACTGCAGACCACCTTTTCAACGAAAGCCCGTGGTTATGGAAATTTTTCAGATTTCCGAGACATAGAGTTTTACTAGATTAGTATTGAGCAGCGAAAATTGATCATACATGAAAAGTTTTACTTTCTTATCGCTTGTATAATTGATTTTATGAGCGTTCAAAGTTTAGGATTTAATAAGAGCTAAGAACAGTGGGAATGAAACTAGTTTCAACCCGACTCACTTTTCACGGTCAAAGCCCTTATAGAATCGAGAACTTTGCACACTCGTATAATTGTTACCAAACACTAGCCTTAGAACACTGAAACTTTGCACCAAGACTAAGTTTCGGATGCTTTATACGATTGAACCGTTGGAAACTCTGTATCTTGAAATTCTGAAAAATTTCCATCTTGGCAACTTTTCGTCGAAAAGGTATGTGGTGTGGTGCTTCATCGATGCTTCCAGACCATCTAACTTGATTACTCATTTTTATAGCTCTTAACCCCCTTATTCTAGGCGTTGATTCCAGATGTACCGATACTACCCCCGTCTACTGATGATCCTCTTGGCCTCGGTTTGGATTATGGTGAAATGGAGGAAGGAGAGATTGATGATAGTTATGGCAATGAGCAAGCTGAAGCAGAAACAGAGAATAAAGGTCTGTCTTAGTATGAACTTCTATCTAACTTCTGTCTTCTTCTGCATCTTGAAATACCATATTATTTAAGTCAGCAGTCCTTATGTCAGTCCTTGGCATAATGAACAAACATTGTTTGCAAAACATCTGAAACTTGCTTGTCAACAAAAGGTTCACCCGTTTGATCACCTCGCTTCAAAACATTCTTGATCAAATATTTTTTGTCATTTTGCTGTTTCAAGTGGTTATTTTCGTGTTTAATCTTTTGTTATCATGCACGTTATCTTTCCAGGAGAAGAAGAGTCTTTAATCAAGACTGAAGGATCTTTTAAGAAAGAAGTAAGAAAAGGAAGAATAGTGAGAATCAACACAAAAGATACAGTGAAAATAAAAACATCAGAGGTGAAAGAAGAAGTGGAGGAAATTGCAGAGAAAGAAAATGGTGATACATCTAATATTGAAATGCCTATAGGTATGCATATATTTGTTTTAATTCTCAATACCTTGAATTCACGCTGTTAATTATGCATTGTTTTTGTTTCTTTTATTGATTGTTATTTCTTGTTTTCTTCACTATATGACTTCTGTTTCTATTTGTTGACTTGTTTGTTAGTTTCTACCTGCTGGTAGTGTGCTTGTTTGTTTTTTTCTTCCTTTTTTCTTTACTTATTTGTTAGTTTCTTTGTTTCTTTCTGTCTTTATTTTTAATTCTTTGTTTGTTTGTTAGTTTGTTTCTTGGTTTGTTTGTTTGCTTGCTTGTTTCTGTTCTTATTCATTTGTTTTTTTGTTTATTTGTTTGTTTCTTTCTTTCTTTACTTGTTTGTTTGTGTGTCCTTATTTTTTTTGTTCTTTCATTCTTCATTGCGTTAAAATGGATTCCTTTGGTATTTTTTGTTTGTTTGCTTTTTCGATGCTTACCTTTGTCTATTTGTCGTGTTTGTCTGTTTGTTTGCTGGTCGTTTGGTTTGTTTATTTGTTTGTTTTTGCTGTCTTATTAGTTTTTTTTCCTAGTTTCATTGATTGTTTGTTTGTCTTGTGCTTCTCTATTGACTTCGTTATTTGTTTGCTTGCTTGCTTGTTTGTTTATTTGCTAGTTTGTCTGCTATGTTTTTGTTCTTCTTGTGTCTTTCTAAATTTTTGTTTATTATTGTTCTTGTGTGTTTTTCGTCAATTCGTGTCTTCCTTGTTTACGTTCCTTTTGGTTACTCCCTGTTGTTTCATTTTGCACCTTATCCTAATTCTTAAAAGGTTCTCTCAAATCTTTCATGATGTTAAAATTGATCTATGTGACGTCATTGATCACGTGATATTGATGGTCGTTTCTGTAAACAATGGAGTAACTAAAATGGCCGATGCATAGCACGAAATTGTCGAACTTTCATTGTGTTCATCGTCTGTTTGAAACATCTGCAATAAAAGAGATTATAAACTCATAAACGCGACAGTAAGTCACGATGTCGTCGTTCATGAGAGACACTGGTATGCCCAATGTGCGTTTATCACCAGCGTTGGATGGACTTGCGATAAGAGAATTCGCTGTTAGTCTTGATATAATCGTCATCATCCACCTTAATCGCCAGCATCGCACATGTAAAGATGTATCGCTGGACTTCTCTGAAATGTTATGCAGCAGTAATACAAGATTTAAGAATTCATTACGTTGCTGAACTTTACTGAGAATGCGATGAAAGCGATATCGTGTTAATCTTCATAATACGTTCTCGCCGTGGACATATTGATCGTGTTTAACGCTGTCAGTTCATCATACAATGTCTTTATCCCTGTTATCGCTGATTTAATGTTATGGAATAGTATAGAGAGCGATGGAATAGCAAATGACAAACGTTGATGTTTCTTTACTCAACTCTTGGAAAAGAGGGCGCAAAACAATACATTTTTGCAACCGACAGAACTCCGATATCTTGTCTACAGAAGAGCTATTGAAACATGGATTAAATTGCTGTGATAACAAGGCTCAAAAAGAACGTTTGGTTTGTTATATACAAAATGCTGAACTTTTAATATCTGTCTGGAAGCTAGTTACATGGTTATGATGATGATTATGATTATGATGGTGGTGATGATGATGTTCAAAAAGAACTTGAATTGGCAATAAGAAGATGAAAAGCTGAGAATTGATGGATTCATTTTATCAAGCTAGAAACTATATGTTTGTTGAAAACAATATGGTTACCAACGTCAATAACTCCAAAAATACGACAGATCCTTAACTTATGATTGTGTTGTTGAAGATGAATGCTGAAGAAAATCACTGAAGAAAACCTTCTCGATGCAAAAGCTGATTTATAGACTCAGTGAAACCTGAAATGGCCTAACAAGATTGCAATTCTTTTCTGCTTGTCACAAGCTAGAAATATTTGCTGAAGAATGTTTTGCGGCGTGGCGGGAAGCGTTTCGTTTGACAAGCAAGACTTTAAAGTTGTTTGATTTCTCATCAAACGATCAAAGCTTCGAAAAGACGTCCTATATGCGAACTTTTATGAGCATCAAGCTAAAAAGCTGTCTGCTTAAAATCAGCTATAAACTTGCCTTGAACTGTCATCATGGTTGAAGAGTAAAGCTGTATTGTGTGTACTGGAGTGTGTTGTGATGTTTTGATGGGTTTTATTGTCTCTCAATGATGGAGAGAGCGAAATGATAATTGTTTACCAAATTGATGGACAAAAGCAAGGGACATTTTCGAAAGATCAGAACATCGTAGCTGAAGATGGTATAAGTAACCTGGTTATATGATTTCTGATCCATTTCAACATGGAATAGAAACTCTCTATACCCAACCTATATATACCCTGCCTATATTCCTTTATTCACCTATTTACATCCTGCCTAACTTCCTTTACTTTTCGTTTAACTTCCATCTATTCTTTCTTATTCGTTATTTTCAGTGAAAATTTTGATCTCTAGCCTATCTCAAATTCTAGTGCCTTAAACAAAGCTTGTCTTTTTAAATCACTAGTAAAATCCCCAAATTCCAGTAAACAATGTTGTGTGCAACGTGTGTAAACAATCAAGAATGTGTCAAATATATTGAATGATCTGCAACTTTCTTTTTAGAGGCGTGGCTGTTTTCCTTCTTCACATTCGTTACTTACTTGGTCACTTGAATCCTCCCTTTCCTGTCCACACTATCCGCATACCTTTCCTGGCACCCGTGTCACATCATTTCTTCTTGGTCCTTCACCACGCACTTCTTCCTCGTCAGTTCTTGTCTTCCTCTCTCCCTTCTTCTTCCAAGTCCAATAACTGTCTTGTAATCCTGTTCTTGTCCATTCTCCAGACTGTCCTAACCATCGTGGGCGTCTCACTCTGATAATCTGTCTTAACTATTCCTGCCCAGTACTTTCCTGCAACATAGCATTTTTGGTGTACGATTCCTCCTGTGAGATGAGGCCAAGCTGCACCTTTGTCTACCCTGTTTCCCCTCGTCTTCTACCTTTCCTTGTATGATGAAATTTCAGTAAATCACCTGCATGTGGTGTTTTTCCTTCTCTTTACTGTACCTGTTATTTTTCAGGATCCTCTCCTTGGTACCCTATAACTTGTTGCCAATTTACTCATCGGTCTTGTTTGCTTTATAGGTTACTCCCATCAGTCGTCCATAAGCTTTTTTCATCTTCATGTATGCCTATGTGGCATTTCCTGACTATCAGCAACTAAACTAAAATCTGTTTCCTTTCCGTATCCCTATCTATAAGTTATCGTATCCATCATGATAATATTGGCTAACTGCGTCTTCTTGGTATTTTTAGATCAGAAGGTTTCCCTGCTGCCTGAAATATCCACAGAGGAGAGCCATGAAGAACGTGAAAGATCACCAAGCCCAGCAAAAAACAACCCATCTCAAATTCTTAGTATTTTCAATCTTGTTAGGCCGTTTACCTTGAGGCAGCTAAGAGAGTTGCTGAGCAAAACTGGCAGCGTGGTAGAAGAAGGATTTTGGATTAATAAGATTAAGTCACATTGTTACGTTACGGTAGGTTTTCATGACAAAATGCGCTGCCTTATAAGCCCCCTTTCTGTTAAACCACCCAACGATTTGAAGTGACCCTTCCTTGCCATTGCACCCCCTATTTCGGTCACTGACTTTTAAAGTAATAAGCCCATTAAGTAAAATGTGAAATCGAGTAATAAATTGTCAGTCGGCCTTACGTCTTTGACTACTAATTTCATACGTTTTTATGCCCATTTTATGCCCATAGGCTTATTTTGTTTTGATATTTCTAGGAGCCCTTATTAGAGAAAGGGTTTATTAGAGAGTGGGTCTTGTTGGATGGTGAGTCGATTAGAGAGGGCCTCTAAGAGACTGGAGTTTTAGAGAGAGACTTGCTAGAAAGGGGTTTATTTGAAGGGGATTTTATGAGAGAGAGAGCCTTATTAGAGAGGGGGTTTATTAGATATTGAGTAAATTAGAGAGGGATTTTAACTTGACGCCCGCGATGCGGGCGAGCTTTTTACCTTGACACCCGCGATGCGGGTGAGTTTTTACCTTGACACCCGCGATGCGGGTGAATATTAGTATCAGTTTAGCCTTGGAAAGACAAGATACTACTCAGCTGCCTTTTAATTTGTTGCCTTTTAACATGCAGCCTTCTGAACTTTCGCTAGAGTCCGGGGAGGTTGTGGGATGCCATGAGGAGCTACCTCCCGGACTCTAGGAAAGTCATAGAAACTCACCTGCATCGCGGGTGTCAAAAAGTTTCGCATCATCGGGCGTCAAGTTAAAAAAGCTAATCTACTTGTAAACACATAAGAGATTTGATAAAAGGGTATTAAACTGTGGACAAAAAAAGAATATTATCATCATCATCATCATCATAGTTATCATCACCGTCAAAATTATCATTATCGCCATCATCAACTATAACATTATAATCACCATTAGAATCATCCTCCTCATCATCATCATCATTACCATCTTCATAATCATCATCATCTTCATAATCATAATCATCATCAGATCATCAACATCATCATCATGCCATCAAAATCATAATAATAATAATAATAATCATCATCATCATCACAATCATCATTATCTTCATGTCATCAAAATCATCATCATCATCATCATTATAATATGAAAGCTGAAGGTCAAATATAAGCCAAGTTTTATAAAACAAAACCTTGGGTGGGATAGTGAGCCGTTGAGTCACGGAGGTTAAGGGTATCTCTGACTGTGTTCCATCCACTTGAATTCTAATGCTACGTTTCTATGCCCTGTCTGCACTCGAAAATCCTGTTATTAACAGCCTACAGTTCGATGGTGAATGCTTACGTAATGACATTTTTTGTCACCAAATTTCCAGATGTACTGAGAATATTCCAAACGCTTTTGTGTCAACTTAAGACGCAAAATTAGTAGTATTACTGCTGCGTAAATTCGAAAATTTTATCCGTATCCTATCGCAGACTTTAATTTTAAATGTCCTTCATGGTCTTCATGAACAATAAATATCTCACTTTATCGGAACGATTTGAATGATCAAAGGAACATTCAACTTGAAAGCCGAAAAATTTATGGCCTCTTAGTAGTGTTTCATACGCATTGAAACAGTTAAACACAAAGTTTAATGTGTCGATTTTTGGAAATAATCAAAGCAAGAACTCTTCTTGACAACGGTAAGAATATGAGTAAAATTCTAAAATGAATTACAGTCTCCTAGCAGTGTTTCCACTTTTGAAATCTTGCTTTCCTTAAAACAGGGTCAAAATTTTTCAAAATTCCTTAAAATTCCTTAAACCAAAATTATGTTTTCCTTGAAAATTTCCTTGTCACTGTTATTCCAAAGTATGCCATGTTAGATTGCATCTGGCAGTTTCTAACAATTACTATCAAGCATTTGCAGCTTATAAATGGCGAATTAAATTCCCTAAACTACAAAAGATGCACGTTCTTACTCTCTTTATCCACGACTTGAAAAGTGGATCCTCTAGCCAAGAATCTTGAAATTTCTGCTAGTATTTTTTCTTCTTTTCAGTAGTTAAGGCTGCACTTTTACCATCAAATAAGTTTCGCTTCATCGTGCCGGTACATCAACTCCAATCGAAAATGATGTTTTGAGCGAAAAAGACGATTTGATTTATTTCAAAAAGAAACAAAATGTATTGCAAACACGTGTATCCCTTACGATTTGTGTTGAATTAACATCACACGAAAGTGCTAATGGCTGTTTCATGGTAACTTTAAAGATAAAGGAATGCAACATCCTACAAAAGTCTTCCTCGCTAAGCCGTCAACATGTTCTTAAAAAGACCGCTACAAACAAAATGATATTGCAATTTTTATGTCGCTGACACCTCAGACGCTTTATCTGTGTTGTGATGGGTGCATTTTTCTTTTTTGAAGTATAATATTTTACACATAAGAAAAAACAAACAAGGAAATTTTTTTGTTTGGACAAAACGGTAAATTCTCTAAAAAATTCCTTAAATATTGTAATTCCTTAAAAAATTCCTTGTGAAGTCAAAAATTCCTTGATCTGAGGAAAATTCCTTGAAAGTGGAAACACTGTCTCCTAGTGTCCTTTGACGTCCTTTGACCCCTGTAAACGTGAAAACGTACTTACCAAAATCGCGAAACAACCCCAAACTGCCCAAAACCAGCCAAAACGATCTATAACTTGATGGAAAGCACCCAAAACCACCCAGAAATGTCCAATTTACCTGGAATCATCTATTAAGTGGCAGAAAATCCTTGAAAAATCACCAGAAACTCTAATGTTCTTTGAAATTTCATTCTTAACTCTTAAAATTCTACTTTCGTCTTGGGACTTTTGTTGACATAAAAAGCTTTTACATCGCTGGAGTGGGAAAAGCCTTTTTTGTTCACAACAGTAATGTAGTATTGTATTTGAGCGTGAAGTTGAGAGATAAGACACAATTACACGCTGCCAATAAATATACCGTTGGGAAAGGTATCCATTGTCTGGAAAGCGTGTTTCATTTTGATATCTCAAAATATCTACTTGTAAGAAAGACTAAATCACAACTAAATCGTAGTAATGTAATCGTGAAGGCTCTGCTACGACCAAAATGTCACCATTTGTATTTATGGTCGTGCGATAATCGTACGAAAAAAAATTCTCACTTCTCACGATTGTGCGATATTCGCACGAAAGTTCAGATTTTGCATGGAATCCAAGCTTTTAAAAGCCGCAAGTCATTGAATAAACCCCTGAGAGTTGCAGGCAAAAGATTCAATGTACGTGTAGTGAAAGGAACATAATAGATGGCCGCAACCAAAATCAAAACTTGTTGAAGCCTGTCTTCTTTGTAGTACGAGACAGTTGAAGAAGCGATTGCAAGCAGAAACGCACTTCATGGTACAAAATGGCCGTCTGGGAATCCGAAATTTTTGTCAGTCGATTTTGCTGTCAATGACGTGGTATGTGACGTTATAATGACGTAATGATTACATCACTGTGACTTAATAGTGACATAATAAATGCCTACCAGTTGCGTACTTATATAAAATTTAGAATTGAAGCCAAAAGTACGTATATACATTCAAGAAAAGCAAAATACATTTTCAAAAAAGGGGTTTGGGTCGGCAGAACATTTTCTGGAAGATGGCGGGCATCTTGACATCTTGAGTAAGGATTTGAAGGAAAATTTGCTGCACTACAGATCGGGAAGAGGATTTCGTCACTCAAGGTGTCCTCCATCTTCCAAAAAAATGTCGCGCCAATCCAGACCTCTTTGCAAAGGTTTATACACATGTAGCTCAGGGCGCTAAGTCAAAATTTTAAGTATGTCAATGCTAGCTTTAATACTGGTTTTTGAAATATAAAAATATCTAAAATAAAATAAATGAAAACTACAATAAAGCCATGGCATATTAAGCTTGCAGATTCCTCAGTAATTTATTAAAATACGAGACTTAAATATAACGCCTATAATACTAGTACATTTACACCTGGCTTTTTCGTGTGTTATTGTGATTAGAGATTTCTACATATGATACTAACTTAAGATTATTCCATGTTTTAGATGTACAGGGAAACTGAAGGAAAACTTGGAACCGCCCCATCGCCTTCCCCTGCGCCAAAACCCAAGGAGAAAGAAAGACATAGACGAGACGACGATGAGAGTGAAGAAGAAAAACGTGGGAGGGAGAGACAGAGAAAGGAGAGAGAAAAACATAGGCATCATGAAAAAGAAAATAAAGGTATAGTTGAAGAAATCCGTAATTTTAAAATTAACTTTCAAAGAAACTCCAGGCTGAATTTTTGTTGAATATTTCTAATTTCATCTATTTCTGCGTCTCCTTTTTTCTGGAGACTTTTGAGAGATCGAAATCCCATTCTTCTGGACACCTCTCGGGGAAAATCGGAGACTTTGGAGGCTACAAATTCTCTTGACTCCAAAGCTGGAAGATTTCGCAGACGTTGCAGAGAAATTGTTTCCAAAACAACTTGTCTAAAGTCTTCCACTTTTCAAGAAAGTACGTTTTTCTGACGTCTTGAATAGGGAGCCTCCGAAGTCTACCTTTTCAGAATTAAAAAGAGAAAAACGTCTCCAAAGAACGCATCCTTACCTGACCACTTATCTTGAGATTACTAGCTTTATAGGCTTGTAGCTGATTTTGCAGTGTTGGAAAAACTGCTCCTTGCGTTAGTGTTTCAACAGCATACCAGGCCTAGTCAGTAATACATAATACAGCAGGAACATTACTCCATTTAACCTTGTCTTTTCTGCACTAATAACCTGTTTGTTAACAGTTTGGTTACCTACTGTCAAAATGAAGTTAGTTATTTGTACTTTTGCAGAAGAAGAACATTCAAAACAAAAAGAAAAGAAAGAAGCACCAGCGAAATTACTTGATGATCTATTCCGAAAAACAAAAGCTACACCTTGTATTTATTGGCTTCCTCTTACTAAAGATCAGGTAAAATGGGTTTATTTCCAGTATATTAATAATCTTCGCACACACGTTCCTTCAAGGATAGGTACAGGGTTGATATGATTGCTGATAAAGTGTGAGATGACAATGTTGTGAATGTTGCGTGGAAATTTTTCCGCAACATTTTCTGGGAATTTTCTCTCTTTCTGCGAAATTACGTCTTTAAATAAATCTGTTCTTAAATGACGTCGTAATGCTCAAGGTCATAGCCTTCAGACGTTCAGACATAACCTGTAAACCGAGGCTAGCCTCCTAGTCACGTACTTCCGCTCCTGCTTTTCAAAATGGCGACCAAATATGGCCTAATTTGTGAAAAATGTTTAACCAATTAATAGCCGTTAAAACGTGGAAAGAAGTTAGATTTGTTCTTCAGCATTTGGTAGCGTTGTTTTCTGAAATCAATATCATTAACCTTCATCTTGTCGTTTAAAGTCAATCAACGGAGCTTAGGCCTTGGGTTTTAAAAATAGATCATTTCGGTATGATTTCAGAAAGCATTAATTAAAGTTTCTTTAAATCACATGATATCGAGTTTTCAAAATCGTATAGAGCAGTCAAAACTTAGTCTAGGTACAAAGTTTCACTGTCCTAGCGCTTGTGTTCTTAATTTTATGAGCATTCAAAGTTCCCGATTTCATAAAGGCTTTGACCGCAAAAAATGAACTTGGTGAAACTTTTTACCCCACACGGTCAAAGCCCTTATAAAATCGTAAACTTTGGACGCTCGTAAAATCGATTATTCAAGCGCTGAGATAGTAAAACTTTGCATCTAGACCAATTTTTTGGGTGCTTTATACGATTTTCGCATCGAAAAATTGATATCTTGCAATTTCGAAATTTTTTCTACCGAAATGACTTTGAATTTGAATGCTAGTTTGTTACTGCACTGATTTTTCCTTCTGCACCACAGAAGCAGTTTATTGTTCGTTACTAAGAGACAATAGTTTATTTGTAGACTGCCCAGGCCCTTGGCGTATTGCCACTTTTTCGTTGATTTACTTTAATTGCGTACCAGAGAATCTTTTCTCAAGTAATCTAGTCTTTGCTAATGAATATCTGTCTTTCTCTGTCAAGATTGCCGCAAAAGAGAAAGAACGAGAACTGCGTCGAAACCAGCGCCAGAAAGAAATCGACGCTGAAAAGACGCGACAGGAAAATCAGCGAAAACAACGAGAAACGGAATTCCAACGCCAGAGAGAAAGATCAAGAGAACGCCAAAATCCGCCACCGTCATACCGCAGTCGGCGTGATTCAAAATCACCTCCCAAAATGATCAATCGTTCCCCTGAATTACCGCGCCGCGGAATCCGCAGTCTGCCAGCGCAGTACCGTCGCCGCTCGCCGTCTTCATCGTCATCATCGTCGTAAAAGTATACAAATGGGGATGTGTATATTCGTATTGTCATTTCATCATAAATGACTTGTAAGGTACTCTTAGTTATAAATACAACAGGATTTTAACACTTTGAAGTATTTTCTTAGTCCCTGAAGAACTCAGTTGGTTTTAAGACCGTTTTAGTTGATCCTAAGCTGTATGGCAAAGGCCCTGTTTACACTATACCGGATAGCTTTTAGAGTGATTTCGAAGCGTCTTGATTTCCACTCCGTTGTGCATTCCAAATTCTGTGTTTTACACTATACCGGACAGCTATCGTTGCGTCTTGACTTTGAAAACGGATAAACCGATTCAAACTATACCAGATAGCAAAGACAATAGGAAATTTCCATTTTCATTCCCCACTAAAAAGACTGTCAAGAAGTTGTCGAAGTGAGGTTAACACCAGCCCCTACACGTGATACGTAAACCCATACGCTCCAAAAGTTATCCACTCTAATGTAAATGGGCCACAAAATGTCGCCTGTTTGGAAGGAGAAAAATTTTTTCTGAAAGAAAAAGAAAAGAAAATCTCTTAGAAAATCATCGTTGATAGGTTATGTTAACACTAAAAAACTTGCTCCAGCCATGACCAGTTTTAGGATAACCAGAGCTTGGTACAAATGTATGAGTGTTGGCACGAAAATCTTTACGCTAGTTATGGAGATATTCTGAGCTAATTCAGAGATTTAGCTACAATCATGAGCAAAATATGTTGAGACATATAGTCATATTGATTTGGGGCTATGTCTTCTCCCCCTCCCAACCACTCCTCTATTCAATGTTGATCACTTTCTCTGGGATTTCATTTCACCTTGTTGCCCGCATGATGGATCGGTTTCTTCTGATTTGAATGAAACAAACGTCCAACAATGACCTGGGGGGCTAAATGGGGCAATAAGAGATCTGAATGAATTTTTTTCAGAGTTTTTGAGCTAATTCGATTTCTCATTCACACAAGCTTGGTATCGTAAAGCTGGTCAAAGTCCACGAAGCCATTGTTTTTTGTTAATTTTTAGTTTTAACTTTGTGTCTTCATTATAAGCATCCTCTTCTGAACTGACCGTTGCTTCATCTTTTCCTTTTTGCTCAAATTTTAGTATGTGGATAACATTGCTATGGCTACATTTAGATAGACTATTGTTTGCTGTTTTTGTTTTCGTTAATGCAGACTCTGCAGACTAACCACAATTAGGCCCTGGCTAAAGGTGAAGGTGAAATGGTGTATTAAGCCTCAATTGCTAGGATCTCAGTTGTAGGTTAACTAATCAAAACCTCGACCCTGGCTGTGACACTAAACGATACCGTAGCTTGGGCTCGAACCCGACCTCCCTGAGCTTCTGACATCACAAGAAGCCGCCTTGGTGAGAGTACGACGCCACAGCACCTTCAAACGCCTAACGATCAACCTCGTTGGTCAAACATTTGAGATTCGCTGTTGGAAACTGGTGAATGTGAAGGTGAAATGGTGTTTTAGCGCCAGTCGCTAGGATCTCAGTAGTAGAATAACTAATCGAGACCTCGACCCTGGCTGTGACGCTACCGTGGCTGGGCTTGAACCCTGACCACACTGAGCTCTTGACACGACGGGTCTGCTGGATTACACCACGACGCCACAGCACCTTCAACTATCTGATCGAAGCCAGTGCGAGGAAAAGTGCTTATGACTGCGATGGCGACGAAAGGGCTTCTGATTTCATGATGTTCAATTTTTTGAAAGACAGGCTCCAGGAGTTTATCGCTCCGATATTTGTGCGCTTCAGGTGCTCGGGTACCTGGTAAACATCTCTACGATCGCGAAATCGAACGTGCGTTTTTCCACATAATTTTGAAGTCGCACGTGCAGTCGAAACGGCGCAAAATTTCTCTCACGGATGCCAAATCACAAGTTCAATTACTGCGTATTTTCTCAAATAGGCACTCTCTCTCGAATAAGTGCCCGTCTGGATTGAGCTGCCCATCAGGCTAGCTCAAGACACTCCTTTGAAAGACATTCCTGATGGTAGAGATAAAGAGACACCTTTTGCTAGATGCTGCAAACGTAGTTTTCCTCTGAACGTTACTTCATTCCTAAACTTTCTTATAATTGCTCCTCTTTGAGAGGGAGTTTTCAATAAGAGCCCGGGGCGTCTACTCGAGAAATTACGGCATACAAAATTGCGTAGCATTGAGACGAAGGGGCATATCATTCTTCGAAAAGGTGAACAAGATTTCTAATAAAGCAAAAGGATTTTCAAGGGACTTCCTTCAAAACAATAGGACTCCCAGCAAAGCTTTACGAGATTTCCAAGCAGTAGACTACCCCTCGATTGAGACGAGCGCACGCTAAAGATTTCTGCGGGAGCGCTCGTCCATTTAGTGGATTTTAACTGCATGTTTTGAACAGGCGAGACTAATTACGCCCTCTTTATCCTAGCTAGTCCCTTATACTCACGTTTTTGACTGGTACCAAACTACCTTCTGATCATTTCTGATCAGAACTATGCAACCATAATAGAACCACCTGCGTTTATTAAGAAAGCACCTCGCAATCTTAGCCTAATCGTATCAAAAACATCTCCACATAATATTTAGCGTTAAAATCTGACGATTCAGACACAAAATGCATTTATCAAAGATACTTTGTTTCTGTTTTATTATTTTTATGATAGATCCAAGAATTCAAGGACATGGTCAAGATGATTTCTGTGAGCGAGATGAAATCACAGGGGCCTGCAAAAGTGGACGATCTGTTGATGATGACCACGATGGACCATGTTGGGATGAAACGCCGAAAACACAACAGGAAAATGAATATGGAAAATTAGTAAGACTTGATGGTGTAAAGGTATGATGATAATTTTGTTGTTGTATTTTTAAGATGAGAGCGTGGAGCAAGTTCTTTTTGCTCTCGAGTAGTAGAAGGATTACTATATCCATTGATCATGTAGATGTAGGTAATAACATCTCCCCCCTTCGATTTATTTGAAAGAGTATCAGTGGCACCAGAAGCAAAGCAAATTGCTGGGGGTAGAGGCAAATTAATAAGGGTAGAATTACCGCTAAGGCCTTAATGCAATCGAACAGTTCTTTTTGTCTATTTTGTTACAAAATTGAGTAGACTGTAAATAGTTAATATATTGTCTCTGTAAACTTTCTATTACGTTAAAGGGACAATCGTGTGTTAGTAACTATTAAATGAAATGCAAAAAATAGTGTTCTCGAGGTCTCCGAAAGGATGGAGACAGCGGGGGCAATAGAGCATTAACCCCTATCAATTAAGGGACTCGCGTTACTTGTGTTAGCTCTACAGGGCCTACAGATTTGTTCTTAATTTGATTTAATGTCGGAAGTTCCCTGCTAATCTGGCAATTTTGATGTGGGTAAGGGAGCATTTGCCCCCCTGTGCCCCCATATTTCTGCTCCCCCCCGAAGACTATTATCATTTCCTAATTCTTTAAACTCTGTTTAAAAGTTCGTATCAATTGAGTTCCTTGTCATAAATTCGTGGTTTTTAAGATGTGGTTTTTAGTGATAGCATTGACTGTGCGTTGAAAATATGCTTTGTTGATTAAAACGTTTTCGGTGATTCGAATTTTTTGTTTGTGATTTTAGGTAGGTCATGTGCAGTACACAGAAATAAATGGAAAATCATACAAACTGATTACAAGATCCTTACGTCCTCTACTCTTTGGTAAGTTATTCAACTTTTTGTTCTCCTTTTGTTGCACTAATTACGAATAAAATTAAAGTAAAATCGTTCTGAACTTGACCAGCTATCTTCGTTTGTCATAACCGAAGAAAAATCCGGTGAGAACGTGAAGTCCTGTAAACTTAGGTTGTCGGATCTTAAGATCTTAGGGGATTTGGATCTTAGCATATTAGGATCTTAAGGTTTAGGATTTTTAGAATCTAGCATATCAGGATCTAAGGGTCTTTGGGTCTAAGATTATTGGATCTTAGCATTTTAGGATCTTAGGATCTAGGATATATCGATCTAGGGATCTTAGGATCTAGAATCTTAGGATCTATGGGTCTTTGGGTTTAGGATTTTAGGATCTAGGAATCTTTGGATCTAAGCATGATCTCACGATCTAAGATTTTAGAATCTAGGATCTAGGATCTTTGGATCTTAGCGTGTAAGGATCTAGGATCATAAAATCTAAGGGTTTTAGAATCTAGGATCTCAGAATCTAGGATCTTAGCATGTTAAGATCTCAGGATCTAGGGTTTTAGGATCTCGGATTTTAGGATCTCGGATTTTAGGATCTGAGGATCTTTGGATTCTGATCACAACAGAAAACTCCCGTGTTGACTCAAATGACATGTAGCTAGATTAAATGTCTTTTGTTTTGTTGACAGAAATCCCAGACTTTCTAACCGAAGAGGAAACGACCATTATCAAAGAAGAGGCAGTTTTGGCTGGGCTGTTTTCTAGTACAGCGAAAGGAGGCTTGACTGAAAAAGATGAATATAAACCAGTGTCTGGTGAGGGAAATTTTGCATTCAATACGTCTTTATTAGATAGATTCACGTTGAGCAGCTCTTCCTAAAGTGAAAGGTGAAGGTGAAATGGTGTATTTAGCGCCAGTCGCTAGGATCTCAGTAGTAGGTTAACTCATCGAGACCTCAACCCTGGCTGTGAAAGTGAAGGTGAAGGTGAAATGGTGTATTTAGCGCCAGTCGCTATGATCTCAGTAATAGGTTAACTAATCGAGACTTCGACCATGGCTTTGAAAGTGAAGATGACGGTGAAATGGTGTATTTAGCGCCAGTCGCTAGGATCTCAGTAATAGGTTAACTCATCGAGACCTCAACCCTGGCTGTGAAAGTGAAGGTGAAGGTGAAATGGTGTATTTAGCGCCAGTCGCTATGATCTCAGTAATAGGTTAACTAATCGAGACTTCGACCATGGCTTTGAAAGTGAAGATGACGGTGAAATGGTGTATTTAGCGCCAGTCGCTAGGATCTCAGTAATAGGTTAACTCATCGAGACCTCAACCCTGGCTGTGAAAGTGAAGGTGAAGGTGAAATGGTGTATTTAGCGCCAGTCGCTAGGATCTCAGTAATAGGTTAACTAATCGAGACTTCGACCATGGCTTTGAAAGTGAAGATGACGGTGAAATGGTGTATTTAGCGCCAGTCGCTAGGATCTCAGTAATAGGTTAACTCATCGACACCTTGACCCTGTGGCTGTGACGCTACTATAGCTAAGGCTCGAACACTGACCTCGCTGAGCTTCTGACATCAAGAGTCACCTGGATTAGGCCACGACGTTACATCATCTTCAGCGAGAAGACCAATAGAAGTAATTGTCGTATTTTTGTGACCTGAGTTTTTATGGTGTCATGCGAATTCCTGCCAATCAGCCATCTTCTTACGAAGAGACAGGCATCTGGCATCTTGATAAATCTAACATAGCAAAGTTTCTTGTGTGATTTTTGTGACTCTTTTTCTTTACAGCAAAAGGCCGATCTCTTGGTCCTTCAGGTACATTCGAATTTTGGGATTTCAATGACGATGGAATCATTGAACTTAATGATGTAAGTCGTTTATTACTTGCATTTTAACATTTCAAAATTGCGAGAGAAAGCGGAAACATATGGGCAATGTGTATCCGGGCTGACAGAAGTGTCAGGCATCCCAGATTTGTCATGTCTCTTGTTTATGTCGTTTCGTCTGTATTCCCTAAATCTGATTGATACTGAGAAAAGGCCACGAACTGCAGACTGTCCCGTCGGATCTTTCGATTCTTGCGGCGAATAAAGGAAAATAAAAGTGAGGCAGTAACGCTGCAAAGCGACGAGAAGACGAAGCAAAAAAAACGAATTTTTTGATACTAATATTTTCGCCCCTGAGTAATCTGATGAAGCCCTGAATGAAGCCCTGAATGCCGGGGCGAAATATTAGTATCAAAAAATTCGTCTTTTTTTGCTTCGTCTTCTCGTCGCTTTGCAGCGTTACTGCCTCACTTTTATTCCCTAAATCTGTCTCGTAACCGTCTTCCAGTTTTTCCAATGTACTGGGAGTTTTTAGCCCCGTTCTGCGGGCAACTCTTTCCTGCTGCATAGCATATGTAACCCTAGGCTATTAATTGACTATAAACCTCCGTTTACTTGATGCATCTCTCACTAGAATTGCCGAGGGGAAGTTGCAACGCTTTGATTCCAATTGAGATTGTTGGTTCTTCCCCAATCGGCAATGAGTGTGATTTACTCCCGAGGATACTCCCACTGAGGCCAAACAAAGGGTCCTGTCCGTTTCAGGATCTCCCCAAATGCCAACGAAATGGCCGATAAAGAAATCATACTGCAATTTTGGGGTATTTTTTGTAGCTATTATCCTTTGCATACAACTTCCTGGTGATTTGAGCCTAATTTTTAGCCTATTGCTAACCTATTGCCTATGGCTGGATGGGTGGTATCAAAACGGCTTCTTAAAAATACCATTTGATGGTTTTTGTAAAAATTTACCACCATTTCAAGGTTATTTTGAACATTTAGGCTTTGGCCCTCTTTAGCCCTCATTGTCCCCCTCTTCGGCATAGATGGGAGAAACCACGGGGATTAAATGGCAATCATTAATAATGATGATTATTACTGATATTTTCATTTTTAGATTCTCAACTGGACAAAGTATTACAGTTATTTGTCTTTTACTGAAAAAGATGTTAAAGACATGTAAGTTTATTTCTCTGTCGTGTTTGCCAAAAGACTAGAAATTCAAAAAGGAGTTTCTCCAACTGTGCCTATTTTAGTGTGGTTTTGCCATATTTAGTGGCCTTGGATTTCGAGAATATGGTTTTGGAAGAGAATTTTCCCTTTTTATCGCAATTTTAAACATTTTTTTGTTTTATTTTAGGTTTGCGGCAATCGATGAACCTGCTTTTGATGACGGTAATTATGAGTTAAAATCTATGAACTCAAATCAAACGCTAGTGAATCTATACGCAGTATTGTGGTGGGTGCGAAATACTGTGGAGGGTTATTATGCTCGGTGTGGTGGTATTTTTGCATACTGTTGTGGATTTTGTGGTTTTTCTTGCTTGAACTATTGATTTCTCCTACGATTTCGTATCCACCACAGTACGCAATAAATACCACCACATCAGGCATATTAACCCACCACATTAAGCATTATAACCCACCACAGTAGTGCTTATACACCTCATTATGCAAAAAATACCACCACATCAAGCGTAATAACCCACCACATTAGTGCCTAACCACCACAGTACGCAAAAGATACCACCACATCAACCGTATTAACCCACCACAGTGGTGCTTATCCACCTTAGTATACGCAATAGTGATTATTAACAATGATACGTAGAAAAATCGCCACAGTGCTCAAGAAATACCACCACAGCAGTGCTGAACCTAGTTCATTTTATTGACGCTTTTACTCCTCGATGCCCACTGAAATAAATAAGTAACATGTTACACCCCTGGATGTTTATCTTGAAGTAACAGGAATCTTGCGAAAATTCAGGGGGGGTGACAGAGCTAACTAAATTCTTTCTTTTCTCCAGGTATTATAACAAAGGAAGAATTCCCGTATCTAGATTCACAGGGTGTCGATGATTATCTAAATGTGTTAGTGAGAGAACATCCACGATTTAGACAACGATTCAGTGACCAGACTTTCCTGCCTTTGTCAAAACGAGAAAGCCAAACCGCTCATAGAATCAGAGAGAGGTTAGTTCAAAATGGAGATTCATATCGCATTTTAGGTTTTTGTTATTCTTGTATATCTTTCGATACATTAGTAGACTTCTCATCGAGAGCATGTTGAGAGAGACATATGATAGCCCCTGAGGAACTTTTATAGATATTTTGATCAAGACTTAATTATGCCCTGGCTATATGTAGCCAACATTTATTCAGCATTTTCCAGCATTCTTGCTTAGAACAGATGGTTAATAGACTTGGGGGCTTAAGGGCATGGGGTTTAATAGAGAGGGGCTTATTAGAAATCATTGCATTCTTATTTGAGCTTAATAGAGAGCTGCTCATAGATTGGGGGGCTAAGGGGTTAGATTAAGAGGTTGGGCTTAAGAAGCTTGCTTCAGAAGTAGAGTTTGGTAGAGAGTATAGTTTATATACGCAGAGAGGCAGCTTCTGGTACTTATAAGTGCTTTTTGTATGTATATTGTAAGAATATGGAACAAGGTCCGTTTCTAGCGCTGAAAATCTTAAAACCCTGAAAAAACTGTAAATATGAAAATGCTAAACTGCTTTATTTCGGCTGATTTCTAGCCATGTTGTCTTGATATTGCCCTACCTTCCTGGCAAAAAATAGCCGATTTTCAGGGGGTTTTATTGATTTTTTTTAGCTAAAATGCTTAATTTAAGTGGTTCAACATCTTCTCTTCTACTTACACTCTAAGGAGAAACAGAGGGAAATTGGAATTCTGGAGTTTTATACGATTTCTAATGCTGTTGTATTTGAATTTCTAGAGCAGTAAAGCTGACGAAATTACCGAGGAAAATAGTTTATGGGGGTGAACATTTGCAAGTAGTACGATATGGAGTTAACGGACATTATCATGCTCACCAAGATAGTGAAACGCATGAAAGAACTGATAAGCCGTGCTGTCACCACACAGATAGTGTCACTGTTACAGAGTATGGTACATGCAGATTGTGCAGGTAAGTGATATTCCCTTTGTTGTTTTATACCCAGGGAATTTGTTTAACGAACTCAATGGGTATTGTCCCCCTAGGTCCCTAGTCCTGCCCCTAGTCCTGCCCCCACTATTGCCCCATTGGCCTAAGTCATAAAGAAGCCCCCCAGGCTTCTTGGTGTCGAAACAATATGTACCGTGAATGTCAGGAACATGTGCTACACAGAGATATTTCAACTTGCTGAATGGGCTATCTATTGTCACCCTAGGCCCTAGTCCTTCTTCCCTACTGCGTTGAAATTAGTTCTTTTGCCCCAGTGGCTAAAGTCAAAAAGGGGGCCCTACAGAATCTCCGTATCGAAACAATATGTACTTTTAATGTTCCCTCAAATTTTCCAAACTGTTATATGCCCAAATCAATAATCAAGCAGAGTGACGTCATCGGGGAGTCTCGTCGAGCCTATTTACAAGTAACTGACTCATGTAAAGTAGAACTTGTAGGAATATATTATTGTTGTTCGAAAAATGTTTTACCCCCAGCTTACAGCTCCCCTTTTATCAAAGAAGCAACCCATGTTGTTGCTCGCTACTAATTAAACTCACTGACGTTTTACTAATGACATTTGTCTTTTCTACAGGTTTATCACTATCGTTTTCTACTTAAATGATGTTGAAGAAGGAGGCGAAACGGCATTTCCTGTGGCAGATAACGCAACATTTAGCACTGAGGTCTGTATAAAAAGGCATTTTGAAGATTGGTTTTGATTTAATCGGTAAAATAGGGTGGACGTGCTGTACAATTTAGCATATTTCATGGAATGACCACCAGAACAAGCGGGGTGATAGGGGGTCTTTGGTACCAGGTTGTACCCAAATCGAAGGTATTGGAAACACGTGTCCCAATTTTGGTCGGAGTTTACCACTGTGTTGGATGAAATGTTAATACATATGACTTGATAGAGGTACCAGGTTCCACCCTTTTTATGTTCGAAGAATTCGAACATATTGGTGTGGGGTCGAGTGACTCACTCACTCACTCACTCACCAACTCACTAACCAACGCTTGAACAATGGAAACAATACTAAGCATCCCAATAATGCCATTAGATCCATTATTTTGGCCTTTGATGCCCACATCAAGTCGGAGAGCAAGACTATATGGAATGAGCAAGACTATATGGAATTTCTATTTCATATAGTCTTGCCCTTCGACTTAGTGTGTGTATTGTCGTCTGAGCAAATGCGTCGTAGTCGGAGGGCAAGACTATAATCTTGCTCATCCCATATAGTCTTGCCCTCCGACCACGATGCATTTGCTCAGACGACAAATTTGCTCTGTGTATTGTCTAAGCCTTTTTGTTAGTTCAAATAAGTGCTAGATCACGATTATAACCACCGTCATTAAAGACATGACAATTCATTTTAACTATACTATATATGCATAAATTTATTTGACAGGCGCTGCGACAACGTGGTGAACAACTGAAAGATGTCAAAGATCTGTACAACCTAAGCCATCACTGCAAAGACGCCAACTTAGTCATCTCCCCCCGTCGTGGTCAGGCTGTCATGTGGTATAACCATCTGGTTGATCCAAAGACAGGATGGCTTGGTGAGATAGAACTTCGGGCATTGCACGGGGGTTGCGATGTAAGAAAAGGTGAGAAATGGATTGCGAATATGTGGTTGACGGCGCCATATGCTGACGGAGTAGGTAGGGAAAGCATGTATTTTGATGAGGAGGACTATTTGCAGGCTGAAAAAGCCGACTCATAGACATTGTAGTATTTATTTAGGAGATATTTTGAATTTGAACAATGATATTGTACAACAGAGCTGATAGTTAGCACTATAGGCCATGAAAGTACAAACAGTACAGTCAATCACCTTCCTAGTAGGCTTGGTTAGCCTTGTTTACGCCTTTTCAATCCGATGAACGCAATAAATAAGAGAAGAACCGCATTTCTCATTGCCAAATAACGGAAGCAAAGTTAGCACCAATGTTCCCATCGGAACATGACCACCCTCGAGGACTGAAATGGTCTTTGTGATTAAATTTCCTTCACCATTGATATTTACGCAAGAGACCCCTTAGACTACCATTAATACAACCTTAGAATAACAATAAAATACAGAGCAAATAGACAAAATACAATATTTTTTCCAGTTTGTACAACACTTATACGTATGCCTTTAGTAGCCAACTGATTCCCGTCAGTCGCAGTCGACCTGAGCGCTCTTTCGATCGCGATCACCTGTATCCAGTAAGTTCTGACTAGTTGTTGACATGTCGACGTAAGTTAGCTGTTACAACTAGCTGGCCTTAGTTCTATCGTATCGTAGGTCGACATTAGCCTGGTTTTAAGCATGCTATTGTGAATTTCACATGCATTCTACCAAAATACCAGTAATTTTTGAACAAATAAAATCTTGTTCATGAAAAGAACAAAGGGTTGTTCTGGTGTTAGTATGGCCTTGTTAATAAACTATACTAAAATACCAGTTCAAAGATTACGGCCACGAGGAACCAAAACGCTGAGTAAGTCTATCTAATAAAGCTTTTTAGCAAGAGGGGAAGTGCCTCGGTAAAACTAACATATTTAGTGATATTTTAAACTAAAGCAAATGTATTTTTAGTTTCATTATTATAAACTGTGTTTTTAACAAGAAGCTGGGACGTTTGGAGCAGTATATTATACGATCAGAAATACGAAACTGTGATTTCAAGTTTTGTACAACTCAGAAATTGATAAGTAATACGTGCGTTAAGTTGCTTTGTTGTTCTATACGAAAATGTCTCGTTATTCGATCGTTGTTATTTTATTGTTTTGCTCGATATTTCGCCTCGGAAGCTGTGATCATAATGATAATAAGTTCTGTCACAAATACTCTGCTGATGGATCTTGCGAGAGTTTTGAAGAGGATGATGATGAGCCTTGCTGGATAAAGAGGGACAGGAGAAAGCAACTACCAAAGAACCGAATAATGGAAAGCTTTATCGGCTTGAGCCATATGAGGTAGGCTTCTTGGTTTGTTTAATGACTCGATTTTTGTTTTAAGCAATTTATTGATAGCGAAAAAAGAGTGGAAACTCTGTTGTTTCGTGGGCAACACCATAGTGTATGACCCGAGGGGCGTACCACTCCTAAAAGATGGCGTACGAGATTCATGAGATTTATAAATCCGTTTGTCTTTTGTGGTCAAACTTATGGGATTTTTTTAGATTTACAAAGATTTATATAGGGATTTCTTCGATTTTTCCCAAATATTTCGAAACTTGTCTTGCAAAACTTTCGTTCATATTGAATGTAAAAATGACTGAATTTCGTCTCGAAGACTTTAGTTTGATTTTAGATTACGTCTTTAAAGAACTCATGCATTTTTCCTTTAATTGTTGTCAAGCATAGTCCTGCTCCGACGATTTTACACAATACTATTAACTATTGTGCAATTATCATATTTTCAAAATCTCGTAATGTTCTTTTCCAATTTAGATTGGGCATGAGCAAGACGTAAAAATTGATGACAGAATATACAAATTGATAACCAGAGCAAAAAGGCCTCTTCTATTTGGTAAGTGCAGCGAATGAGTTATGGAGACTGACTTTTTCTCTTTTGCAGCTATCTTTTGAGATCCTCTGTATCATCATCATATTTATATTATTTCTAGAAATACCGAATTTTGTGAACGACGATGAAATCAAGGCAATTATAGATCGTGCTGAACAATCAGGGATGTTCTCAAGCAAGGCAAAAGGAGGTTTAACACCGCAAGATTTCTTCAAGCCGTCAGATAGTAAGAAGACTGTTTATTTTTACTGAAACACTTATTGTTGAACTCTTTTGACAAGCATATACACACAAAATTATTCAGAAAAGCTAATTCCCTATTCTAACCTTAGTTAGTAAGCTACTTTGTTAGTCAGCTTGTTTGTCAGTTAGTTAATTAGTTAGTCAGTTAGTTCATGAGTTCGTTAGCTAGTTTGTTAGTTAGTTAGTTAGTTAGTTAATTAGTTAGTTGGTTCGTTAGTTAGTTAGTTAGTTAGATAGTTGGTTGGTTAGTTAGTTAGCAAGTTAGTCTGTTACTTGGTTAGTTATTTAGTTAGTTAGTTGGCAAGATAGTCTGTTACTTGGTTAGTTATTTAGTTAATTAGTTGGCTGGTTAGCTAGATGTTAACATTTCAAGTTAGTTAGTTAGTTAGTTAGTTAGTTGGTTAGTTAGTTAGATAGTTAGTTACTTCTGTGGTTAGCTTATTACTTAATTAGTTAGCTAGTTTGTTACTTCGTTGAAATTATTGTGCACCCTATTTGGCGAGTTTGACCTCAATAGGAACTTTACAACAGCTGAAACGATTTCTAAGTAAACTTAAAAATTCATTTTTCAGAACCTGGACAATCGCTTGGCCCTGCTGGTGATTTCTTCAACTGGGATCAGGATGATGACAAAATTATTGACATGAAAGACGTAAGAAAGTTTTAAATCAAAATATATAACATCAGAAATACACCAAACACCCCCAAAAGCAAGCAAGGATAGTTATATTACTGATTTTAGAGATTTTTGCTTGTCTTCTAGATTCTGCACTGGAATAAATACTATAATTATCTGGTGTTGAATGAAACTGATGTCTATGAGATGTAAGCAAACTTAATTTTAAGATTGAAACTCTAAAATGCTCTTGCCAGAGAATCAAGCATTGTTTTGCCACGTCGAAAAGGTCTTTCATCAAACATCTTTTCTTAATAAAAGCAATAAATGTTTTACAGCTTTTCAAAGATATTGCAATAAGAGCGAATTCCACTTGCCAAGCAATATTTTGCGATAGCTCGCAAAGACATATGAGTATAATACATAGAAATACTCATAAGTCTTTTCTGGAACTATACAACTGAATTTATTTGGCAGTTACTTATTGTGACTTAATCAAAATTGATCATCTTAGCAAAAATGATACCCCCAAGTTTGTAATTTAGCGAATTTGATACCCCAAAATTTATTTTCCACCCTTAAAAAAGTACCTCAAAAATGGCACATCCGGTACCCATGTGAGTTAACCCTCCGGGTTGGGAGTACATCTCAAATGTTTTATCACTTGGGACCTGAGCCTACTTTTGACATCACATTTATCTCAGTAGCTCAGTTTTTCTCGTTATTGTAAACATTGCATTGTGATATAAGTTAACTTTTGAAAATTCCTTTTTTTCAGGTTCAAATCTGTCGGAATAACGGAGTTTGATGATGGTAAATGATATCGCATCTCGTTCTAAGTTATTCTAAATGATTCATTCTAATTTATTCCTCTTAAATTATAATTTATTCTTATTTATTTTAATTTATTCTACTTTTTTCGTGAATCATAATTTATTCTGATTTATACCTTTTAATTTATAATTTATTCTAACTTATTCCGTAAATCCTAATTAATTCTTATTTATCTAAACTTATTCTAATTTTTTCCTGCAAGTTATAATTTATTCTGGCTTATTCCTTTTAAATTATAGTTTGGTCTTATTTATTGTAACTTATTCTAATTTATTCTGATTCATTCTAATTTATTCTTATTTATTCCTGTGAATTATAATTTATTATGATTTATTCTTATCAATGCAATTTTATTCTGCAGGTAAAATTACAGAAGAGGAATTCAAGACAATGAATACACAAGGAATTGATGATTACACCAACCTCCTTTTGAGAGAGCATCCTCGCTTCAGACAGAGGTTTAGCGAGCAAACTTGGTTGCCAATGGAAAAAGCCTACGGTGAAACACTTCACAAAATAAGAGAGAGGTAGAACGTTAGGCCCTGGCCAACGATAAAACATTGTTTGTCTAAATTTTGAAGCTTGATTATCAAGCAATGTTTGAACGTTTAACTACGTCACTCACAAAACGTTGTTCGACCATCAAAATTGTTGAGCAATGTTTATGAAGAAGTTTAAAAGCACTTTTTCTTGTCCAAGTAAAAAGCATTTAAGCCGATAACTAATAATGTCTTGCGACTTGGCTAAACATTTTGCTTGGATAACAAATATTACGTTTTTGACAAAAATGTTCGATCGTTTGGTCAGAGCCTTTCAATGGCATTTAAAGTAATGTTTGACCGTTTTTGCCACTTCACAAACATTGCTTGACAAGCAAAAGTTGCTGAGCAATGTTTTTGAAAAAGTTCATAAGCATTTTTTGCCGTATGTAAACAAAAAGTGATTAACAAACAATGTTTTGAGACGTGGCCAAACATTTTGCTTGGAAACTAAGTATCAAATATTTGGCAAACAATTTATGATCTTTTGGACAGGTCCTTACAATAATTTTAAAAATGCTTTCTACTCGTTTATTGCACTGAAACATTTTCAGATTGTTTCGAATGTTTAAGAATGTTTTCTTGTAAGTTTGAGTCGTTTTATTTTCATTTCCAGAGTTGTGAAATTAACAAAACTTCCAAGGAAAATTGTATATGGAGGAGAAAACATGCAGGTAGCTATAGATTTTATTTATTTTTGCTAACATTCTTGAAAACTCTTAAAAACAATTTTCAACCCCCCGTAAGGTCCTGACCAAACAATCAAACATTGTTTGTCTTGTCAACAAATTGTTTGATGACGTCACAAAACATTGTTTGTCAAATGTTCTTTGCTTGCAACAAGCGGAAAATTTGTTTCAAGTTTAAATGTTTTAAGGTTAAAAGTTCTACTAGTTAAGGAATGTTTCGCAACGTGGCCAAACGGTCAAACATTAGTTATAAAGCAAATTTAAAATGTTTGACTAACAATGTTTGATCATTTGGCAAGGGCCTTATATACGAATTCTATCCGCTAACCCAAATATTCGCTACCTTCTCGGAATATTTTTCTATTCCCATTAGAGTTCGAAGGGGGAATGCCAGCTGTTAATCTCTTTGTTTCATCTGTGATCTTCAAGGACGGACTAAAAATGGAAACGAGTTCCAAGAAAGTAGAAGAAACTCTTATTAGAATATGTTTGTTTTCATTTGTAGGTGGTAAAATATGGACCAGATGGTCATTATCATGCTCATCATGATAGTGAAACACATACACGGACCGATGTTCCATGTTGTCATCATACAAGCTATGAATTTGTCTTGCAGTTTGGAAAATGCAAGCTTTGCAGGTAGCTACCTTGATAACTAACTAATTAAGCAATTAACTAACTTGATAATTAATTAACTAAGTAAATAACTAACTAACCAACTTACTGACTGACTGACTGACTGACTGACTGACTGACTGACTGACTGACTGACTGACTGACTGACTGACTGACTGACTGACTGACTGACTGACTGACTGACTGACTGACTGACTGACTGACTGACTGACTGACTGACTGACTGACTGACTGACTGACTGACTGACTGACTGACTGACTGACTGACTGACTGACTGACTGACTGACTGACTGACTGACTGACTGACTGACTGACTAACTGACTGGCTGACTAACTAACTAACTATGTATCTAACTAACCAACTAACTAACTAACTATGTAACTAACTAACCAACTAACGAACTAGTTAGCTAACTAACCAATTTACTATTTAGCTAACTAACTAACGAACTAGTTAGCAATCTCATTTAATAAATAACTCACTAAATAACTTACTACAGTTGACATCCGCTATCTCGACTGCCCGCTATCTCGAACATTCGCTATCTCGAACAATTTTCCATTTCCACTCGTTTTGGTATAAGGGTTTGTATAGAAAAATCATCCGCTATATCGAACCCCGTTATCTCGAACATTCGCTGTCTCGAACCATTTTCGATTTCCCAGGGAGGAAAACCTGCTCTTTATATTGAACTTTGCCAAGTTTTCTGCTGAACTGGATAAAGAGACAGGCTGAAAATATGTATAAGTTCGCCTGGCGGAGCGGGAATGGCAACAGCTAAGTGATATGCTGCCCATGTATACAATAGATGAAGCTGTTTTCTTTCGAGATGTGCTGCATCGCCATTCTCTCAATTTCACCATTAGTAGGGATGAAAGCAGATGAGCTTTGACTCCTATGTTAAAAAATACCAGACTTGTTTGATGAAATTTGGGATCAGTAACCCTGCATGTTAATAGGGGTTCCTTTTCTGACTTAAAAACTATAATTTTTTATATTTATATGGGGCATCCGTTATTTCGAACATTCGCTATCTCGAACAAATTCCAGTTTCCCTTGAGAGTTCGAGATAGCGGATGTCAACTGTAACTATATCATGAAATTGCCAACTAACCAACAATCTAACTAAATAACTAACTAACCAACGAAACAACTAACTAGCTAACTAACTTACGTAAGTAGCTAACAAAATTTACCTGGCTTAAATGTGTTCTAATTTGGACTGTTTCTTGCAAGCAGAAGTTTCATGTCTCTAGCTTCGTTAAGAATGGTACTCGTTCTTATCCTTCCAATCCATCTCTTCTTAGGTTCATAACATTGATGATTTATTTGAATGATGTGGAAGAAGGAGGTGAAACAGCATTTCCAGCAGCACATAATGAAACATATGATGGCTCAGTAAGTATTGCTACTGTTGATCTCGTTTGTACCGGTTCAAACCGGTTGATACCAGTTGTTCAAATTGTTTGAATCCCCCGCTCGTATTAGGATCCCCAGATATAAGAGTTTCCGCTAGACCTGCACATGCTTGCCGTGTTGTGTTTCAGATCCTTTCAAGTCAAATGAATGTTTTAAATCAAAATCCCTTCAAGTCAAATGAAAATTTCAATTGAAAGAGCCTGGAATACAGGCTAGCACCCGAGAGAGTACGTTCTCGATTTGTTGCTGTTAGGCCCTCAACAAATGATCTAGCATTGCTGATCAAACATTTGAGATTTGTTCTGCAAGCAATGTTTAGCCACGTCACAAAGCATTGCTATGTTCTTGAAGAACTTTAGAAACACTTCATGCTTGCCATAAGCAAAACATGTTTGTCGAGCAATGTTTTGCAACGTGGCCAAACGGTCAAACATTCGTCTGACAACAAACTTCAAATGTTTGATCAGCAATGTTTGATTTTTTTGCCTGGGCCTAACTTTGGCTAATGAGTCCCCCACGTTTGTTTTAGGCCCTCAGAAAACGTGGAGATGAACGCGCTATTGACTACTTGAACCTTAACGAATACTGCCATAACGCCAATCTGGTTATCACCCCTAAGAAAGGCACTGCAGTTTTGTGGTACAACCATCTGATAGACGAAAAACCGGCTGGATGGGCGAGCTAGAAGAGCAAAGTCTACACGGGGGCTGTGTTGTCAAAAAAGGCATAAAATGGATCGCTAATATATGGCTAACTGCACCGTATGCGGATTCTGTTGACAAACCTAGCACGTACTTTAATAAAGATGATTATGAAAACGCAGAACGATTGTACAACACGTTGTGAATTAGAAAATATAAAAGGTAGGCTAATACAGATGTTGTTAGATTATGTTGATCAGGTTGTTTGTAGATTGTTTTGATTTTGAACGATCTCAGCTCCGTTTATTACTTTTTGCTCCTTTTGAACGGATCCGGGATTTTCCCGCTCCTTCCTGTCCTCTGGGTACACAACCGTATTTCTTCTAATACCGTATTCCTTCTGCGTTTATTGAATCTTGAAGGAATCGGATGCAGCGTTTTTAAGAGGAATGTTTATGCTAAAGTGTGAAGGTGCTGCGGCGTCGTGGTGTAATCCAGCTGACTCGTGGTGTCAAGAGCTCAGTGTGGTCAGGGTTCGAGCCTAGTCACGGTAGCGTCACAGCCAGGGTCGAGGTCTCGATTAGTTAACCTACTACTGACATCCTAGTGACTGGCACTAGAACACCATTTCACCTTCACCTTCACCTTATGAGAAGGTTGCGTTTAGTGGCAATTTGTGTGGAAAGGGAGGTCTCTATCAGAGAACGGCGCTTTCGAGGCTAGGCGTTTTCTAGAGGACATAAGTATGCTCCATGCCCCAAACAAAATTACTCTAACGCCAAAAGCACGGAATTTCTCATCATTATTGATCGAAAGATTACTATAGCCTTGGTTCAAGTCAGCACAAGTTGGCTTTGTGTACGACGTGTGCCTGGCAACGCGTTGTATATTTGAGGAAATTAAGTGCTTATTGGTAATCAAATACAGTACAATACAGAAGTAATATTGATATCAGTGCGCGCAAGTTCAGACGCGCAAGGCTTATACTGTACTATGGGACTGAAAAACGTAGGCAAGAAGTAATTAATCCCCATTATGTTTGCCACATGCCACACCCAACAGTCGGGGGTTGAGAGGTTAGTAAGTAATTAATCAGAGGTTCCGAAACTTATCCAAAGACTGGGTATTCTGGGCTTGGGGAATTATTTGGGGCATCTACATAGATTATAGGGTAATATGGAATTATTGCTCCGTAATATAAAATTTAGATTGAGTGTAGCTTGTACTTAGTAAAAAAGACACCATTTAATCTTCAGTTGAAAATAGCGTCTCAATTGCGGGGAAAATAGATTGAACTGCACTTTCGAGAGGGAGGGGCACTCCGGGGCTACCCCAGGATTGTGACTTGGTAGAAAGACGAAAGACCTTGCGAGTACATAGCTTGTCTTGCTTTTTTCGAAAAACTGTTTTCCTCGCGTGATTATCTGGTATTTTTACAGCTTTTAGGATAAATAAAGAAATAGAGGAATTTTGCATAAATATACCATGTTTATTTTTGTAGTGCGTTGATTTTTTTCATTTCATTCCATTATGACTCAGAACACTTTGGAGGGGAAGAGGCAGGACAAAGCGAGAACAAAAACACAACGGGTTGTTAAACCAATTCTTTCTTTATCTAATTTACATTATAATTATTTATTGATTCAGTGATTTAAAAACAATTTTATTCTAAACAAAGAAATAGTATGATATCTTTCCCATTTTGGTTATGCTAATTTATAAGCCATTATTTTTCGAAGTTCACCATAGAGATGGAGGTCTTTTCGCATAGAAAGACTGAAAAATCACACGAAATTTAACTTTAGTGGCGAAAATTACATCGGAGGTAATTTTTACTGGAAATTTAATTAAATTTCGATGTTTTTCTTTAATTATTGAGTTATATTTGGTGGGTTTTTACTGAGATATTCGCTGTTCATTTTGCGGAGGAAGGATTAAAAGTACACTAATAACACGCGACAGATTTTGCTGAGAATTCGCAAATTAAATATCCCCACGGAGATACAATATTAGACCTGAGAAACCAAGTCCTTCGTCATTTGGTGCTGAAATATTCAAAGAAAGTCGACATGTTACAGACCAACGTGGAAGAGCCGTGAGAAAGCGAAGAAACCTGAAGTCCTGAAGTGTGAAGTTAGGCCATTTTGTTGTGAGTTTGATTTTAGGCCCATTCACTTTACGTTTTCAATCAATTGTGGTTTAATTTTAATCTGTTTTACGCTTGTTATTATCAATTAACCGGTGGCAGAAATGTTCAAATTTGTTGTCAAACGAAATACAACTGAACTATTTCACCGAGCAGTGGCTGATAATGATGTTCTTCGAGTTAAACTTCTCCTCGAACAGACCAAAGAGGACACTAAATTCAGCATCAATGGAATCAACAATGAAGGACTTACTGCGTTACAAACTAGTTGCTTCGCTGGGAATTTAGATATTGTTAAATTACTTGTTAAACATGGAGCTAATATAAAGATAAAAGATAGGGATGGCTGGACGTTATTGCATGCCGCAGCCATGGCTGGCAAACTTGACATTGTCGAGTATCTAGTTGAAAATGGCCTAAGTGTCTCCTTGAGAAATGATAGAAAACAGCTTCCTCTTGATTTCGCGGAAGATCTTCCCGTAGTTATGTTTATCTTGAAGCAGATGCTGAGTGAAGGATTAGATGAAGATGTTCATCGATTCATCAAAAGGAATCCTCAATTGAAGAAAGAAATTTACAAAGAAGTTGAGCTCGCTATTCATATGAAAAAGCAGGAAATTAAAGCCCTAGAAAGGTTGCCTTATACACCTCAAGATAGAAAAAAGAGAAACTCTACTGATTCTTCCAAAAATACTAAAATGAATAAGAATAATATGTATTCAAAACCGAAACAAAATAATATGTTTAACAGAGAAAATCCACACAATAAAACCAGCCCCTTGCCACATTCACGTAAAAGTCCAACAAGCCCTGTCTCACCAGGCTTGGGAAATGGCAAATATTTCACCCTAGATGTTGACGATTTGCCCCCAACCCCAAGTACATTGGGAAAACGCTGGTCCTCTATGAGTAATATCCCCACAAATCTGGAGAGAGATTTTTCAGAGGTTAAGATTCATATGCACAATGGTTACGAAACAGATGGGACTGAAACTCTTTTGAATAGTTGTAACGAGGTTGGGAATAAATCAGCTAGGGAGAGAATTGATCATGATCGAGGTTCAAATAGTCAGAGCAGAACTGTGGAAGTGCCTGAAATTGACATTGCAAGCGTTAATTCACATTCAACATCAGGGTATGAAACAGATGACGTAGATCCGCAGTTATTTCTACACCATGCCAAAACTATTATACATTCTGATAGCGATCACGCAATTTCTCAGCATTATTATCATGATCATGAACAATACCAACGGAAATCAAAGACCTTGTCACCGAGAACTGTTCGACGATTGGAACATAGGTTTGGTTCGTTAGCAATGGGAGAGCCAGAATTTGAATTTGGTAAAAATCAATCACCAAAGAAATCAAAGAATTTGAAACGAGTTGAGTACCCAGAGGTTTTTCTATAAAGGTATTTTCATTGATTTTTGTTTTGTAAATATTTGTTTTTGATTGTTTTGTAACTCGCAATCACATAGTATATATTGTCAGGTTGTTTTGAAGGTATATTATTTCAAAAATGACATTTCTAGTTAAATCTTCAAAAGAGCTGGGGGCATGCAAATAACGAAAAGGTCAACTTAATCTAGCCATGCCTCAGACTGTTGCTTTCAACATAGCCATTAAAAAGGCAAGTCCATTGCTAAGGGGATGCCTATAATGCAGTATGTTTAAGGTAAAATTCACAGTCAACTGTGTCCGCATAGATGACAAACTCATTGTGCAACCCCCTTGTTTCAGTTGGCTTGGGTTGTCTCCTTTAAGACAATTGCCAAACAATAATCAAACAATGATTGTCAAACATTTGAAATTTGTTTTCCAAACAATGTTTGATCATTCTACCACATCAAAAATGTTGCTTGAAAAACAGAATTCGCGGAAAATACTTTTGAAAACTTGTTTGTAAAAATTTTTAAAGAACAATGTTATGCAAACGTAGAGCATTTTGCTTGACAAGCCAATTTCAAATTTTTTATAAACAATATTTGATCATTTGGCCATGTCACAAAACATTGCATGACAAGCAGAATTTGCTGAGCAATGTTTTTGAAAAATGTTTGAAGAACAATGTTTTGCAACAATGGAACATTTTGCTTGACAAGCAAAAGGAAAGCTAATGGGTGGAAAATATTGCCTCCATATTGCATCCCCTGTACGTATTTTCGATACATTACACCAGTACCGAAATTTATACTAATTACTATGGAATAGTTTTCTAGGCAGATCAATTGAAGATAATAGAAACTACACAATGATATCGAACACTATTTTTTTATTGGGTTAGAGCAGTATTTTGCTATGAGGTCAAACTGTTGTGTATTCCATGTTGATTTCCACGAGTTGTAAATATTTATGCTTTGCGTTTCTGTGGTATTCAGAATATTAAAACAATCCTTAGAGCACAGAATTTTAGGAACCAAGGACATTTTTGTATTAGAATTTCAATTAAGTAGTGTAATCTCAAATGCAATAGATAATTTAGAGAAAGATATCTGCGAACGCAGGAAAAACGTGTTTCTAGTAGATAGTTCTGATATTTTGTTTAAAACTGAAAAAAGAGTCGATTTTCGTGTGTTCCAGTCATTTATCTGTGGAGAAAGAGAGCTCGTTTTCACACCAAGACTCTTCAACTAATTCTATTGATCTTCCCGCTGTATCTCGCTTGCTGGTTGGTGTTCAAAGCACAATGCCAGTTCAGCTTCACTTTTTGATTGGTGCATTTCCATTCGACCCACATCTGGGTTTAAATTCCGCCTAAATCAATTGCTGTAGTCTATTTCTGACGATTGTACTCTGAGGGGTGGCAGACAAAAAAACTTTCACTACGACCTCTCATTTTGGCTATCCTTTTCTGATTATTTTCAAAATGACACTATGTGAATTTTGGAAAACTAAATGTTTAATAGGGATCAAGGTGATTTAACGGATACTTAAGTGAAGAGTTTTAAGGTAAAATCGTTTGGTCATGAGTTCAAATCCATTCCTGAAACGAGGTATTGGGCTCGAGTCTAACAACATCAGGATCAGACACATATCTTGTTTATTTACTAGGCACATTGATTACCCTGGCTTTTAACAGATAAGGATTCTGCTTCGTTTTCTCTCGCTTTATTAGACAAACTATAATCAATCAAAGAAACTATAATGCTGTGGGTCATGCTTTCTGGCTTGTTCGTTTGCTTCCTTTCTTGCTCATTTTCCTTGCTTGTTTGCTTGCTAGCTCGCCCGGCTTCATTTCTTGCTGGCTTGCTTGCTTGGGCTTGCTTGTTTGTCTGCTTGCTCGCTCACTTGCTTGGACTCGCTTGATTGGTCTTGCTTGTTTGTTGGCTTGCTTGCTTACTTGTTTGCTTGCTTTCTTTGTTTAATTGCTTTCTATCTTGCTTGCTTGAATGCTTGCTCGCTTGCTTGCTTGCCTGCTTGCTTTCTATCTTGCTTGATTAACTGCTTGCTTGTTTGTGTGCTTGCTTGCTTACTTGCTAGCTTGATTGCTGCCTGGCTTGCTTGGCTCGCTCGATTGCTTTCTGACTTGCTCTAGTTTGTATGCTAGGTGACTTGCTTGTTTTCCTTGCTTGCTTGCTGGTTTTTGTGCTTGCTTGCTTAGGCTTGTGTGCTGACCGTTGTTTTCTTGCTTGACTTGCAAACTCTCTGCAAGTTGTCAGAGTGAGTGGATTCTATGTCAGTTTTTTCTTCAACCAATTCATATAAAATTCATCCGATATCATGAAAGGGTTTTCGCTTTTGGGGATTTGAAACGTGAGAAATAAAAACATTGCAGAATTGAGTTACAGGGGTACAATGCTATCATGTTATCCGCACGTGGTTTCACAGTTACTACAAGTCCATTTTAAAATCTTCTAGCTGGAAAGATAATTATGTTTTGGTTAGAAAAGGTCGGTTTGTTGATAATCCTTTCCGTTTCGACCAAGAGAAGCATTAGATACATTGAAAGAAATGAATCGAGATAGAGAGAGAAGAATGGTTTAGCTTCAGCTGCTTGTTCTGTCGAAGAAGCGATGTCTCGATGTCGTGTTTTGAATTTTTGATAGCCTCGTTTTGAGTAAATTGCGTGTCAAATTGAAATTTTGTCGTACAGATCAGTAGAGATGGCTGTGAGAAGTCCGAAGTCTTCGCTCGACGTTGTTGTTGTTGTTTTCTGCAACCACTCAGTGCGTACACATCAAAAGTCCTTCATTTAAGGTTAATAAGTAACAGGGTATTCAGTCAAGGCTGGCTGTCTGGGGCACAAGCAATAGGTCCACATCAGAATCACGCCTACACGCTTTTTTTTATAAGGAACCACTTTATAAGGAACCTACATGTAGAAGGCCCAAAAATTTAAAGAACTTATACTACTAAAGAGAAAATCATCAAGGAACTTTTCAATGTCGAATGCTTTTATCATTGCAAATAATCAAGAATTAGAGAGTCGGTTCCATTCATTTGCAGTCGAAAATCACATAAATTGTACGTTAAGCATGTATCCAATGTTTCTTTGAGTAGTCTCGAGCTTTGCTCACGTGCAAATGTCTCTCTTTTATTGTTAAGACCACTGTATGTGCAGTTGAAATTAAGGAACTATAAAGGAACTTTTGGAACTACAATTGCCTCAAAAGAGGCCCAAAAATAAGGAACTTTAAGAACTAGGCCTTGAGGTAGGTTCCTTATAAAAAAAAAGCGTGTATGTAGTTGCCCTGTTGCCTCACCTAGTTAAGAACAGGGCTAACAAGGCCAATTCCTAACAAAGAACGAAATGACTTTCTGCATACGAGAAAACGAGAAACCAATTTCAATGTTTCATAAGCCGGAAACAAGACTCCCGTTTTTTTTATTATTTTAAAGGCTTGGGGAGGATTGATTAAAATACATCTATTCTCAAAACCACAGAAGTTTAAAAACCAGAAAACCACCAATTTCTTATCACTAAGAGAGTCCTATCAATTTCCTATAAATTTTGTGGCAGACCTTTTGACCTTGTTTTTTAGGTTATTTATTAGCCAATAGAATTACGTTTTGTTTGCGCATGCCACATTGCGCATGCCATTTGACAAACAGAATTGTTAAGCAATTTTCGAAAAGTTCAAAACAGCTTTGCTTAAAGCAAGCAGATAAACGTTTGACGATCAATATTTGATCTGTTGGCCAAACGATCCAACATTGTTTTTCAAAAATTTGAAGCTTTTTCATCAAGCAATGTTTGAAAGTTTGGCCACGTCACAAAACACTGTTTGACAAGCAGAGTTTGTTGGGCATTTTAAATTTCCAAAACATCTTTGCTTGATGCAAGGAGAAAATGTTTAACTTGCAATATTTTGCCACTTGGCCAGAAACGTGTTTGATGAATAATTCTCTGCCACTTGGCCAACGATCAAACATTGTTTTCCAAACATTTGAAAAATACTTATCAAACCATGTTTGAACGGTTAAACACGTCACAAAACATTTGTTGACAAGCATGAATTAGCAAAAATCGTTGTTTTTTAGTAAGTTCAAAAAGATTTTTTGCTTGACGCAGGCAAGTAATGTTTGATGATCAATGTTTGCGACGTGACCAAACGAGAAAAAATTTGCTTTAATAGCTTCGGATATTTGACGAACAATGTTTGATCGTTTGGCCAGAGACGAAGATCTGATTCAAGTTTTTGGATATGCTTTTCACGCAATAAGAATATTAAAAAGAAACAGTTTTTACTCTGTGTCGTCAAGTACCGGAAAGTCTGTTGGGTGGAGCACTTTTTCAAAACGCAGATACAAAGTTTGAGGATAATAATAATTGCTGTATTCATTTCCAGGAAATTTCCGCTTCTTGTTGGCCAAGAAGGATATTCACCGCGCTTATTCGTTTGATGGTTAAAAATAAAGCCTTTTGAGTTGTTTTGAAGGAAAACTCCATGGAAAATTAAGCTTTGCCTGAAGCAAAAGGAAGGTGCTTATATAATGATCTCGGAAAGATGAAGGGATGTATGACTACAATAGGCATGTTGACCTGGTGTATCAAAGCATCTGCATAGACTCCGTTACGCCGGTTTTTAACTAGGCTAATTTTTCCGCGCGCATCGGAGCGGCGATTGATTTTGAAATGCACGCGTCAAAAAAAGATTTTCAAATTCCACTATAGGCTTCAATCATGCATTAATCGATGATCACTAAATGAGACTTTAAATCTTGAAAACGAGGCTGAAGGCCCCACCCATTGCCTGTATATACCAACGATTTTTCAACTGAGCATCCCAGAATTGACTTGCAGGTTCACTTGGGAGACCACTCCCCTTTGTCCGCTAAAAATACTCCAGTTAAAATAATGACGTCGTGTGAAAAGCGTTCGAGCGATTTGATTGGTGGGTGCTCTTGGACGCGGAAGGTGACAAATCAACTTTCAAGAACGCGCGTAGCGGAGCGTTTAAGAGACCACTGCTAGAAATAACAAGGCAATAGCACAATGGCAGCGCTCCGCTTCGCGCAGAGAAATCAGTCTAGTGGAAAAGGAATTTAAGCGCTGCAGTGTCCCCGCAACCTCATTCTCAGGCTCCAAAACGCGTTTCCTCAATGCCAACCGTTGACTTGCTGAATGATACGCTAAATCTTGATTCGCAGACTTCGCGTTCGTGCTCGTGGAAAACATAACTTATAGAAATTTTGCTGACAAATCATGATGATTTCGAAAATGCTGTTTTTCTGCTAATTCACACCATCCTAGCCAAGTTCTTTTCCAATTTGCTTATTCCTCTTGAAAAATAACATTGAATACATAAACGATTTTTTTAATTCATTACTGAAAAGAGTTGATGTTATTAAATTTATTTATTTGATAGGATTAATAAGAATTTTCATAATCCTATCCTGTTTGTAAGTTAAGAATCAATAATTCATTGTTACAGTGCCAAATTATTGCTAGAAACAAAACAGAGTTTTCCGTTTGCTGCCAAACGCATACAGTACAACGGACAGTACAGTACATGAGAGAATTAGGGGATCTAAGTAGTGTATCTTATGATATAGCGTCTTAAAAAAAAAAAATAATAATAATCCCGACTTTATATGATTTACATAGTCGATATGAGACAACCCACTCAATCATGGTTCAAGGACATGGAGCATTCCTGTCTCAACAAGTTTCGAGATTTTTTGAAACTGAAAGCCCTTAAGAGTTTCTTACGAGGTGCAGCTCACGTGAACTGAAGGCTATTCACAAATTAATCACATTGATTATCATATGATCACTCAAATTCAGCTTTGCCTTGGTGTCTTACTATGTTGTTGTGGGCTGATCTAAAAGCGTTTGGTGGTTTGGTGCTTTCTGGAAACTTTTTTGTTTACTTTTCTTTTAAAAACAGTAGCAAGCTCCCGTCAGGACTTTAAATCTGGATGATTTCTTTTTTTGTATACACGTTTTTTTTTATAAGGAACCTTTGGTCTGAGTTGAGGCTGGAGTTCCTTAATTTTTGAACAAAATGAGGCTGAAAGTTCTTTATACTGTTCCTTGTCGTGGGATATGTATAAATACTAATTTTTACAGCAAATTCATAGAAACTATTCTTCATTTCTAATTTTAAGTATAAATGGAGCCTTTTGGGGAAGAACGATGGGAAATATATTGTACTTCTGTTCCTTTTTTGTACAAACCGTCTTGTTCTTTAAGAAAGAGTTTCTTAGTTTTTCATCTGAGCCTCGACAGTTCCTTAAAGTTCCTTAATTTTTTGGGAATTTTCAGCCTCGAGTTCCTTATAAAGGTGTTCCTTATAAAAAAAAACGTGTATCAGAGTGCTGGGGACATTCGCCCCTTGCCCGAGGTTCATTTTGGCCAGATTTTCGATAAATCATCAATCGGACTCGGACGCTTTTGCATAAACAACGTTAGCCGATTTGGTCTATTTAGTCTACTAGTGCTTCGAAAGAATGATTAAGTTATCGCAAACGATCATTGATCATTGATCATATGTAATTTCAAGGGCGAATGTTTCCCCGAATCTTAGTTTGCCTTGCCTTCAAATCTAATACCTGTTCGGGCCTTGTATTCTTTGGTAATTCAATTTGTGTAAATCTTACCAAGTGTGGGCACAGTTTAATCTTAATATTGTTATAATAAAAATTAAACATAAAGATGAAATCTTGTCTTTAAAACAACTAAATCAAGTAGGATTACGGGGAGTCATTTCCCCTGGAAAATCAGGAGAACCATCAAGAGAGTTGAATCACTGCAATGCGCTTTGTTACCAAGCTGCGAGTTGAGTTGCGCAATGCTATTTGAAATCGAGGCTGCCTATAGTATTGGCTGAAGCATCGAAAACTCCAGGGAAAAACTGTATTGTTTTAGACAGCTTTCGATAAAGCGCATTCAATTAACTCGTTTCTATAGAATGTAATTCTATTGTTTCAATTATTGTTCTTACTAAGTAATCAATTCCTTAAGGAATATAATGTGCAAGTAGCTTCATTTGACTGTGTCGCACTCGCATTTCTTATTGCGCAGTTTTAAATTTTACGAGTTGCAGCTTGCACGTGTGCGTGTTCTGCTTTAGCCTAGAATTAAAGAGTCTGGCTTCTGTAAAAGGTACTGGCGTTTAGGCCATTTTAAAAGTGGAACTAAAGTCAGCCTCACCGAAGCATAGTTAATCATAAAGTTCCAAAGACGCAAGCCAGGTAATTTCTTTATTTCTTTCTTTTTGTATGTTAAAGTATTTGACGAGAACAAATTTTTACGATTTGGAATCCATTCTACCACTTGTCGTATATTTATAGGGTTTTTAAATAAGTGTGTTGTAGGACAATATATGGAGGAGTAGAACACCTATCTTTCGATAGTTTTATCACTCTCTACCCCGAGGGAGAATTCACATAGATGCACATTTTTTTTATATAAAAAACAGTCTATAAGAAACTATACATGCCTTTTTTTGTCCATATTGTGACTGCTAAGAACATGATACTTCACATTCACGATATTTTCGAAATTTCGATTTTTAAGTTAAAAATCTCTGCAAGAAACTTTTACTGTAAAAATTAAGCTCAAAGTTAAGGAACCCTACTATATGGCTCAGAGCATAGATTCTTTTAACATAAGCGTACTCGATAACCCTTCATTAAGAGTAAGCGAGAAGAAGAAGAACTGAACTTTTTCCAGCGAGCAACAACAACAACATTAAACCGCAATTTGGCTCTTCATAATCCGGCATGGTTTTCACATAGGTATTAAGGAAATTAATCCATGATGCATCGCTTTGACGCATGGAACATTCGATACGGTATGCTGTAGAACGTGTGATACCACGAGATTTCCTGTTTTACGTTCAATTCGCATCATACGCAATCTGCGGCAAGGACGATGCCTCTTACATCATACATAATCGGTCAGATTAATGTATGCGAAATTTCGCACGAATAAATTAATGATATGACGTCGATACGAGATGACGCATTGCCCCAGTATTTCGAAACCCGTTTACTGCCTTTGGGGCTGCAGCTGGAACCTTTTTGATTGTATCGTTTGCTACAAGGGCAAGTCAGCGATAAAATCCCCTTTGAGCACAGCACTTCTTGTATATTTTTGTATTGTCTCTTGTTAATGAAACTGTGTAATGAGAAACTATGTAAGTAATGAAACTAGACTTTGTTATTTTACAAGCTGAATGGGTATCCTGTATAAATATTTTAAAATGAAATGAAATGAACTTCAAAACTCGAATTCAAACCAGCCTTTCGTCGACTGTTGTGCCTTTTATTATTCTATTGTTGTTCTATCATTCTATTGGTGTTTTGAAAAGAAGGACAAAATACTTTGTTTTTAAAACAATGGCAGAGAGAGAGAGAGAGAGAGAGTATTGAGGGGGGGGGGATAAATGTCGAACTACTTAGAGTGCTGGAAAATGCCCCAAATCAACAACTTTGTGAATGCAAAGTCCCCCAGGCCTGCATTGATAGGAGTAAATGTCAGGCTCCCAGTGTGTAAGCCCAATTTCTTAGCTTTCCATTTCTGCAACCTTTATTAGGCTAGTAATTTTCAATATTAGGAATCTTTTAAATATTTTAGGGTTAGAACCTCCTCAACCCCCCCCCAACCCCCTTCTCGACGCTTGAAGCGAAAATGCAACTCGGTTCGGCATTGTCGCTTATCAGCCCGAGGAGTCATAAAATTCCATAGGATTTGGACAAAGCTTTCGCGAAATTATACATTCGACTCTACGTATGATATTAATCCTAAAACGAGCAAAAATCCTAAGAGAAATGTTCAAAAGTTTGCGACTTCGTCTCAAAGGACGATCTCTAATAAAAATGCATCATCTTATTTAATGAAATAATTCATGATTTCGCAATAAAACTGTCAGCTATGATTGTGAATGATTTGTAAAATAGCAAATGCATTGAAAAGTGTGTACTTTATTATTGAAAGTGTGAATCATTAGAGTTTTAAATGCCAGAAATAGCGCTTGCGTTGTAGCATCTATTTGGATATCTGATCAGAGAGCTGGAAATTCGCACACTCTCTCGCGTACGGCTCCAGAGGGACCTGGGCCGAGACGGAATAGAATTGGATGGAAATACCATAAGGTAAAAATGCACTGCATCGTGATCAATCAAATACTTTGACGCAATCTGTTCGGCAATATACGGTTCTGAAAGCGCAGGCGTTAGTAAACCATACGGCAAAGCACGGCAGAGCACGTCACGGCATAGCTTTGTATAATGTGAATTAGCTAGTGTTTATCACTCTTGTATTATATATCAACGTTAAAAAGTGTACAATTGCAATTATAATGACAACAGCATACAGTAGCATAGTATGGCATGCTGATGCGGACTGGCAGGGAATCTCCTGGATAGCTATTTCCAGTAATAGGGGCCCGTATTTCCTGTAGCTATAATTTAACCTGAACTAAAAGTTAGTTGCCGCTAGCTACTCTGTTAAAAAGTCCATCGCGAAGCGAGTTTTTGGGCAAGGGCTAGTGTTCATGTAAAATACTTCTTTTCTTGTTTTGGGTATTTCGATGGCAAAATCGTCTTCCTTACTTGCTGTCAATGATATCATTGCTTGCTGTGAATAACATTTTCAAAGTCCGCTTGAACTGCGCGAATATGAATGACGCGCATATGGTATAGAGGTAGCATCGTTAAATATAGCTTAAAATGGTATAGCATTTGGAAGTGAGGAGAGCGTGTCCGAAAACCTTAAAACGGAGAACAGAAAAAGGACCCTTTGTTCTCTGTTTTTATTTTTAACTCAAAAACCAGTCGAAACTGTAACAAAAAAGTTGAATTAGGGTTAATTGAGGTACTGATAAACTCGGATAAACCAAGTAACCTCACTGTTGTTGAATGAAAATCTCAAAAGATAATGAGAAACAAGATAGAATTGTCTATTTCTTAAACTCTTGGAAACTCAAACCATGAAACATGAAAGCAAGCACGTCTCAAGGCACGAGTTTTACATATTAAGCATGCCTTCTTGGCTTGCTACCTTGCTTGCTTCCTTGCGTGCCTGCTTGCTTGCTTGCTCGCTTGCTTGCTTGCTTGCTTGCGTGTCTGCTTGCTTGCTTGTTTGTTTGCTTGCTCGCATGCTTGCTTGCTTGTTTGCTTGCTTACTTGCTTGCTTTCTGGCATGCGGTCTTGTTGGCATTCTTGCTTTCTTGTAGCTTGCTTGCTTGTTTGCGTGCCTGCTTGCTTGCTTGCTTGCTGGCTAACTTGCTCGCTTGCTTTCTATCCTATACCATATTCAATGCTCTCTCTGTTTACATTTTCTTTTGTCGTGGGAAAATCCATCATTTTGAATGAATAAGCGAAGTGGTTATATACAGATCAGCTGATGTATAAGTGAAAACCAACTAACGGCAAACTGTTGAAATATGCTTCCCACCACAGTTCAGCTATGTTTGCTCTTGTGAACTCAAATTTAACCAATTTTTTAGTTTTGCGGCTAAAAGTAAGGCAAGGTTCAAAGAATCATATGAAATGAATCACATTGGATGTAACTAAATCTTTTTAAATTTAACTGTTGAAAAATGATTTTCTTGTGATTTTCGGCAATATTTTAGTTCGGTTTTTCCCCAACGGCTCTATAGAGCTTTATATTAAATTTCAAAGTTAGATAAAAAACTTGCATGTACGATTGCGTTTCCTTCTCGCTTGCAAACCAAATTCGAGTTTTTTCGAAACCTTTAGTCTATATGGTTTGAAATCTTACTTACCAATCAAATCTGTAGCCATTTTTGCTGTAAAAGCTACAATCTTCGAGTGGTGGTGGAACCCCTTTCTGAACACAAATCCATATATAAGGCCCTGGCCAAACAATCAAACATTGTTTGTAAAACATTTGAAATTTGCTTGTTAACCCTTTCAGGCCCGGAAGGGCCATATGGCCCATGACTCATTTTGCCCTGAAATTTTTTCAGCATCCCCTTAGATCAATCCAAAATATGCTTAATTTATTCTGCATACATTAAACTTTAATCAGATGATTAGAGCCAGCCAATAGCGGAAGAGTTTCTTCTTTTTTTTGCCGTTTTATTTTGGAAAACTTGGCCTAGCCAAAATGGAGATCTTGTGCAGCTTAAAATGGTAAGAAATTTTACCTTCATTTTAAGAAAAATAATTTTATACTGTGGCATCAACATTAATTAAGTAATTAATAAGTTTATTCTTGGCTATAAACGAAACAACAATAATTTGGAGAATATTTTATTGTGTGGGCCATATGGCCCTTCCGGCCCTGAGAAGTTCAAGTCATGCCAGACAACGCCCACAACAAAATCAGCTGATAGCTTCAAAAACAGTTTTTCGTTTGTTTTTCTTCGAGTATTTTGATATTAAATATTGCTCTTTAGTGTTCTTTACTTTATATATCCCAAATTTTTGACAATATCTTCTTTTTTTAGAAATTTTGAAATTTCATCATGGCATTGACTGACCCGGGCATGCATAAACATTAGATATTTGGGGTATACAGGTTATCCTGACTTAGAAAGACTTGGTTAAGTGAAATTAAAGCACAATTTTACTTGCCCAGGAAGATTTATACATGAGAAAATGCAAGATTTGGTTGTCGAATATGGGGCGTGGCATCTCATTTTTGGAGTTTTGCAGAATATTATTTATTAAAATGCTTTATTTTAGCAAAAAACATTAGAAAGAAGTCTAACTGTCATGTATTCTAACTTTCTGAAGAATAAAAGCAAATAAAGTTTCTTCATAGTTCATAGTTACTGATCCGTCTAGGGCCGGAAGGGCCATATGGCCCAAGTCCAGTTCTCCCTCCCTGGGAGGGACATTTCCAAAGTTTTATGTGTGTACATTCATTTACATTGTATTGATGCTAAAAACATCAAAGAAGAATTTTTTTCTTTGAGAAAAAAATTCCGGGCCTGAAAGGGTTAAGCAAATTGTTTGACCGATTGGCAAAACACTGCTTGTCAAACACTGTTTGCTTGCAATGTTTTGAGCTATTTCGAACACTATAGCGCAATAAATAAAATACTCTTGTTTCGCGACGTGGTCAAACAGTTAAACATTGTTCGTAAAACAAATTTAAAATGTTTGACCAACAATATTTTAAAGTTTGGTCATGGCCTAAAGAGCACAGCAACTTGAATTCATCCGGTGTAAGGCTCCGGCCAAACGGTCAAACATTGTTGGTTAAACATTTGATTGTCGCCAAACATTTCTGACAAGCAAAAACAATCATTAATTGAAGAACTTCAAAAACATTTTTGCTTATCACAAGCAAAAAATGTTTGACAAGCAATGTTTTGCAAGTGGCGCAAAAAATTGGCAAACAAATTTCAGATGTTTTAAAATTAATATTTGAGTTTGGCCAGGGCCTAAGAATCCCTATCCCCCAAAACTAGCCAAGGATCACATCACCCCGGGGGGGGTACTTCTATTGTTCGTTATATTAGACGTGCCGCCCAAATTGGTAACTTTTTCAGGGCCCATTTCCCTACATATGGGTTAATTTTTCGTAAAGAATCTCTACACATGGATAATAAAATATATAAACAACTTTAGACATGCATTGCTTTGAAAAGTCTGATAAAAGTCCGTTTTAGTTTTCAGCGCAAATGCCTTTTCACCGCATTTAGAGTTGCCTCAGGCGTTAAATTGGGTTCAAACATTTGAGATATTGGTACAAATGGGTAACAAATTTTGTTGTTTTTTCTGTACATGGGTACCACGGCTGACAAAATATGTCGGTAGACATGGGTGGGTTTGGTAAAACTGGGCGGCACGTCTAGTCATTTGAACAATGAAGTACCCCCCCCTGGGGCACATCACAAACCAAATACTTAGCAAATATCTAAAAATCTCATAACTAGAAAGCTTTCACCAGAAAATGATACTATACAGGTCCATACGCATTATATTGAATACTTTTTGACAACCCCAAATCCCAATGCCTGGAGTAAAACCACTTTTCTGGAGTCACTGTGTAAGGTTTTATTATACATAGCCGTTTCCCTTTGTGTAGTTAGCGATTTTAGCACAGCTTTTCCTCTTAATAAGGAAATGATTGGCAAAACATAAGAAAGGAAATTAAAAGTCGATTCAAGGATATTCTCGCCAAAGCTTGATACGTTAGTTTATTGTTAAATTTTGCTGAGGCTGTTTTTTGTTTGATAGTTTGAAAATATTGTTAAGCGTCGTTGGAAATGGTGATTCATTTGTACAAAGACGTAGATAAAATTATGTGAAGTTCACAATCACCTTTACATCAAGAAGTTGTTGAAAGCTTTTACTACCCCAGCCGCATCTTGACATCAGAGATCGAGGCTGTGGTCATTTAGCAGTGATATTAAATTTCTCTTGGTTATATATTAATAAGAGACCGCTATCTCGTGAAAATAAATCAGTATTTGCTGTGCAAAGCCAGTGTGGAAAAGCCTTCGTTTTTGTTGAGTATTTTACGACGCATGCAATTAGTTTAGTTTTTGACGATGTCTTCGGGAATGGCGACGCAGAAATTCGGTAGAGCTGAATTCTATAGGATGAATACAGAGAGAATAAAATCGATTCTTTTTGATAATTTGCAGAGAGGAGACGCAAAGATGACAAGACAGATTCTGAACAGCTGCAAGGAAACGATCGATTTGGACACACTGGATAAAAACGGTAACACTTTTTACATATCGCATGTTTGAAAGGACATTTTGAATCCATCAGGGCTCTTGTCGAAGCTGGCGCAAGTTTGGAGACCCAGGATTCGTATGGTTGCACAGCCCTGCATATCAGCGCAGCAAAATCGGACTTTCGAATAACAAAGTTTCTACTGGATAACGGCGCTAATGTTATGAGGTGTAATTCTGAGGGGAGCTACCCTTGATGTTGCAGCCACACTGGAAATTGCCCTGATTTTAGTCGAGAAAATGATTTCTTTAGGACACAAAGATCTTGTAAACGATTATTTACAGCCGTTGAAACTAAAGAAGAATATTAAAGAGCAAAAGTTAATAGGTGATAACGAACAGTCTGTAATAAATTGGATAGCAAATAGCAACAGAAAGGTTGGAGATCAGCTGATTCCAGACGACAATACTGAGACCGGCTGCCGCTTCAGGCTTATTAATATTGACGACGACAAAGAGCGAAAAACTGACGATTCCTCAGACGAAAGTGATGAAGTAACAAATCAACCACATTCAAGAAGATATACTTTTCCGTCTGCCGTTGGGCCGCCAAGACCGTCCATTCTGAAGCGGTCAGCTTCCATTGGCGATTACTCAAACGTCGAGAAAACTCCGCTTCGTGATGAAATCCGCGAAGAAGATGACATCGCAGAGAAAAAGCCGTCAAACCGCGCGGTAACGTTTCCATCCGATATTTTATGTCAAGTTTGTATAATGGACAATGATTACAGAGATCTAAAGCGACTTATCCTTGCTGATAAAATCCGCGATGTTGATAAACTATACGCCAATGGAATATCCGCTTTGCACCTCGCGGCGATTGAAGGCCGTCCAAAGTGTGCTGAAGTCCTTATCGACTGCGGAGCGAACATTGAAAACACAGATCCGCACGGCTGGACTCCGTTACACGCGGCTGTCGTTTCTGGAAATATCAAGTGCGTAAAGATGTTATGTAAAAAGGGAGCGAATTTGTGCGCTACAACAAACAACGGCGAAACGGTCTTCGATTTGGCGGAGACGGACTTGATTAGAAAATATTTGAAAATGATGACAATACGACTTGTAATGAATCCTAAAAGACATTTTCATGTTAGACGACTAAATTCATGTTAAATATTATTAATTCTTATAATTATTGACTCTTCTATGAAGAAATAACAAACTAATTTAAATTAATATCTGTGTGAAATGGATTTGTCCTAAAATGATTTCGATTTTAAACGATGTCAAAGGAAATGCTTTGAAATATACTTGGACGTGACTTTTATATTTGTTATTTTTTGAAATTATTTTCCTGCGAGTTTTAGACGTGCTTCTGGCAATTGAAAGTTTGCATATTCGAACGTAAATCTACTGTTTCGTTTTGAAGATGAGGCTCTTCGCTAGCTATATCTTGAACTTTGAAATGAACTTGGAAAAATTTTTCTTGCAGCGAAATGATCCGAAGCTTATGACATTTGAAATGGTTGATCTAGACTTATTACATTAATCATACTCTTCACAAACAGAAACAAGCGCTTTGAACAGCAACAAAAACGGTTGCTGTTTGCTCTGAACATAGTAATGCTTTGGAGAATCAGCAATTAGGTTGTTGTTGCTGTTTGCGAAGAGTTGGACGAGCTGTAATAAGTCTATTGTTTGTTGACCTGTTATGGGAAACAGTTTTTAAGGTTGCAATTCCCTGCGATTCTTCTAAGGTTGCTTTCTACTGAGAAGACCGAGATGCGGGGATGGGGGCATTTTTACTAAATTTTGCAAGGGATATGTCGCCCAAGCACAAAAAATATAACCTGACCTTATACCAGTTTTTCTATATCAATTTCTTAGAAATGTATAGCCAACCTTCGTGAAAAACGTGAAAATGGATACCGTTCCAGGCGACACGTCCCCACTCCCAATACCCAAATTATACATAGTGCCCCCGGGGACCGAAGAAAAGTGAACTGAAAATCTCCCACTGAGGAAATCCTGTTGTTTTCATTTAAATCCTTTGGAAATCCTTTTGTTTTCACGTAAATCCCGTAAGCTTTTTCGAAGAGTTTTCTGGTGTAAAATTCGAGAGGTAATGAGTTGTAAATGAGTCATAAAACTTGGTGGCTCATCTATGGGGGAAAATCGCTCATGTCATAGAGAACCGCTTTTTACAGTTAAAGCTCCAATCGAGCAATAAGAACCACTTTTCAAAGCCTTTTATTAAACTTTGCTACGTTAATCTCAGTGATAACATAAAGTGTAACCATGTTTCCCACATGAAATGCCATATGACTTCGATGTTAAACTTTGTGGTTTTGCTTGACCATTTCCCGACTGCCCAACGGCTGCAGAACCTGGAAATTATTTTAAATTGATTGATTTTTGAGTCTCCGGGATTTCTCCAAGTTGTATCAGAGGATTTGCCGTTTTGCTTTATTCATAAGAATTCGACAAAGAAAGCATTTCCTAAACGAAAGCCCAGTTTCATGCGAAGATTAGAAGATTAGACAAGTCACCGTTATGGGCAAGGTCCAATATCCAACGGAAGGGTTAAAGATGTCCTGACCCTAGGCAGAGGCGGACTGGCAGCGAATCTCCATGGTTGCTAGCTATTTCAAGTAAAAGGGGGCCGTTTCCAACCCTGGTAATGTATGTGCAGTACAGTGGAGGGATATCATCAGTATGGTGGCACGTGGAGGATATTCAGGAGAGTGTAGGGATATCATCAGTACAAAGGAGGGATATCATCAGTACAGTGGAGGGATATCTTCAGTACAGTGGAGGGATATCATCAGTACAGTGGAGGGATATCATAAGTACAGTGGAGGGATATCATCAGTACAGTGGAGGGATATCATCAGTACAGTGGAGGGATATCATCAGTACAGTGGAGGGATATCATCAGTACAGTGGAGGGATATCATCAGTACAGTGGAGGGATATCATCAGTACAGTGGAGGGATATCTTCAGTACAGTGGAGGGATATCATCAGTACAGTGGAGGGATATCATCAGTACAGTGGAGGGATATCATCAGTACAGTGGAGGGATATCATCAGTACAGTGGAGGGATATCATCAGTACAGTGGAGGGATATCATCAGTACAGTGGAGGATATCATCAGTACAGTGGAGGGATATCATCAGTACAGTGGAGGATATTCAGTACAGTGAGGGATATCATCAGTACAGTGGAGGATATCATCAGTACAGTGGAGGGATATCATCAGTACAGTGGAGGATATTGTTAAAGAACAGAAATTGTTATTTTTAGTTAAGAACATTCGAAACCTTGAAATTAGGATCGCGTGATTTCTTCTGGCTAAGGTGTAATTTGTTTGTCAGTCTAAAATTGCTCCTGTTGTTCCATTTCCTTTTATCGTGCTTTTGTCATAGATTTAATGGCTCTTTCCATTGTTAAACTTGTCATCAGCTTTGTTGTATGTTATTCTTATTGTTTGTCATATTAGGTTATTGAGTTAGTCGTTATGTTGTAGTCGATAAGTTTAGACGTGTTTCTGTGTTTAGCTGTTAGAACTTTAGAATTGTCGAAATCGAGAAAGAAGAAAGCTGCCGAAAGTTATTTAGGCCGATCGTTTTTAAGAAGTAAGAAGAACAGAACTTGTCAATCGTTGTAACCGTTGTTGATGAAATTGAATAATTTGACGAGAAAAGAAACTTTGTGAATTTATTTTATTGCTATCTATTTTAATTTGCAACTCACGCAGCTTGTAGAAATTCGCATTTCTACAATATTCAGTACAGTTGAGGGATATCATCAGTATAGTGGAGGGATATCATCAGTACAGTGGAGGGATATTAAGTGGACAGTGGAGGGTATATCATCAGAACAATGGAGGATATCATCAGTCAGTACATCAGTACAGAGGATATCAATACAGTGGAGAGAAATCATCAGTACAGTGGAGGAATATCATCTTTAAGTACAGTTGGAGGATATTCAGTACAGTTGAGGGATATCATCAATACAGGTGGAGGGATATCATCAGTACAAATATTAAAGTGGAGGATATTCAGTACAGTGGAGGGATATCATCAGTACAGTACAGTAGCAGTATGGCTGTAATGGCCATCACTGAAAACCCTCCACCGTACTGATGTATATCCCTCGGGTCAAAATGCTGTACTGAAGACTATCCTCCAAAAACTTGTACGTACAGACACTTTCTGGAAAGGCTATCTCTAAAATATGGATTATGGAATGATGGAGTGGAATGATGGAATGATGGAATGGAATGATGGAATGGTATCAAAATGCGTAAATGCAAAAGAAAAGCAATTTCCAAACACATCGCGACAATATTTTTAATTTTGAAAGTATAATGCAACAAAAACAGAGCCATTCCATATTTTAGAAAAATATGGAATGGCGAATTTTCTCAAAAATTACTCGCTTCTTTTTGCTGAAACATGCCTTACAAACACATCTGAGTAGAAATTAAGAAGATTTGGAGTCAATTGAAGGAGTTATATTTTAGGCCATTCCATATTTTAGAAAAATATGGAATGGCGAATTTTCTCAAAAATTACTCGCTTCTTTTTGCTGAAACCTTCCCCTAGGGTTGTATATGCCTTACAAACACATCTGAGTAGAAATTAAGAAGATTTGGAGTCAATTGAAGGAATAATAAGGCCATTCCATATTTTAGAAAAATATGGAATGGCGAATTTTCTCAAAAATTACTCGCTTCTTTTTGCTGAAACCTTCCCCTAGGGTTGTATATGCCTTACAAACACATCTGAGTAGAAATTAAGAAGATTTGGAGTCAATTGAAGGAATAATAAGGCCATTCCATATTTTAGAAAAATATGGAATGGCGAATTTTCTCAAAATTACTTGCTTCTTTTTGCTGAAACCTTCCCCTAGGGTTGTATATGCCTTACAAACACATCTGAGTAGAAATTAAGAAGATTTGGAGTCAATTGAAGGAATGGGGCCATTCCATATTTTAGAAAAATATGGAATGGCGAATTTTCTCAAAATTACTTTTCTTTTGCTGAAACCTTCCCCTAGGGTTGTATATGCCTTACAAACACATCTGAGTAGAAATTAAGAAGATTTGGAGTCAATTGAAGGAATAATAAGGCCATTCCATATTTTAGAAAAATATGGAATGGCGAATTTTCTCAAAATTACTTGCTTCTTTTTGCTGAAACCTTCCCCCTAGGGTTGTATATGCCTTACAAACACATCTGAGTAGAAATTAAGAAGATTTGGAGTCAATTGAAGGAATAATAAGGCCATTCCATATTTTAGAAAAATATGGAATGGCGAATTTTCTCAAAAATTACTCGCTTCTTTTGCTGAAACCTTCCCCTAGGGTTGTATATGCTCAAAACATTACTCGCTTCTTTTTGCTGAAACCTTCCCCTAGGGTTGTATATGCCTTACAAACACATCTGAGTAGAAATTAAGAAGATTTGGAGTCAATTGAAGGAATAATAAGGCCATTCCATATTTTAGAAAAATATGGAATGGCGAATTTTCTCAAAATTACTCGCTTCTTTTGCTGAAACCTTCCCCTAGGGTTGTATATGCCTTACAAACACATCTGAGTAGAAATTAAGAAGATTTTGAGTCAATTGAAGGAATAATAAGGCCATTCCATATTTTAGAAAAATATGGAATGGCGAATTTTCTCAAAATTACTCGCTTCTTTTGCTGAAACCTTCCCCAAGGGTTGTATATGCCTTACAAACACATCTGAGTAGAAATTAAGAAGATTTGGAGTCAATTGAAGGAATAATAAGGCCATTCCATATTTTAGAAAAATATGGAATGGCGAAGTTCTCAAAATTGCTCGCTTCTTTATCCTGAAACCTTCCTCCAGGGTAAAATAAAACTTTCAAACACATCTCAGAATAAATAATCAAGGTTTGGAGTAGAGGAACTACGAGTTGTGAAAGTTGGTATTTTTTGCTCAGCTAAAGTATATGCGAGTGAGAAAACTTGCAAAATCAAGTCATCGAATTCGAACATTTTTATGTCAAACTTTCGATTTGTGCGTTTTACCATAGTTAACTTATGCACTGCATCAATACAGTAATTTTACAATTCCTTGTTTTGCAGATAGCCTACCATATTTACAAATGTGATATGAATGATTGCATATTTGCGTCGCCATTAGTCTGAATTTTTCAAGTGGATCTGTCAAATTATCAATCAGACCAGACCACAGTGGTTATGGCCGCCCAGTACAGTAGTGCTTAACTTGGAAATTAGCATTTTCCTTGAGAATCATGTTTCAAGCTTCCGTCCAGTATCTCTCGATTTTGAGATAATTTCTTCTCGGGTGTGTTTATAAAGCTTATATAATTTTTGAGAAAATTCGCCATTCCATATTTTTCTAAAATATGGAATGGCCTTATTATTCCTTCAATTGACTCCAAATCTTCTTAATTTCTACTCAGATGTGTTTGTAAGGCATATACAACCCTAGGGGGAAGGTTTCAGCAAAAGAAGCAAGTAATTTTTGAGAATTCGCCATTCCATATTTTTCTAAAATATGGAATGGCCTCGTAACTCCTTCAATTGACTCCAAATCTTCTTAATTTCTACTCAGATGTGTTTGTAAGGCATATACAACCCTAGGGGAAGGTTTCAGCAAAAAGAAGCGAGTAATTTTTGAGAATTCGCCATTCCATATTTTTCTAAAATATGGAATGGCCTCGTAACTCCTTCAATTGACTCCAAATCTTCTTAATTTCTACTCAGATGTGTTTGTAAGGCTTATACAACCATAGCGGGAAGGTTTCAGCAAAAGAAGCGAGTAATTTTGAGAATTCGCCATTCCATATTTTTCTAAAATATGGAATGGCCTCGTAACTCCTTCAATTGACTCCAAATCTTCTTAATTTCTACTCAGATGTGTTTGTAAGGTTTATACAACCCTAGCGGGAAGGTTTCAGCAAAAGGAGCAAGTAATTTTGAGAATTCGCCATTCCATATTTTTCTAAAATATGGAATGGCCTTATTATTCCTTCAATTGACTCCAAATCTTCTTAATTTCTACTCAGATGTGTTTGTAAGGCTTATACAACCCTAGCGGGAAGGTTTCAGCAAAAAGAAGCGAGTAATTTTGAGAAATTCGCCATTCCATATTTTTCTAAAATATGGAATGGCCTCGTAACTCCTTCAATTGACTCCAAATCTTCTTAATTTCTACTCAGATGTGTTTGTAAGGCATATACAACCCTTGGAGGAAGGTTTCAGCAAAAGAAGCGAGTAATTTTGAGAATTCGCCATTCCATATTTTTCTAAAATATGGAATGGCTCTGTTTTTGTTGCATTATACTTTCAAAATTAAAAATATTGTCGCGATGTGTTTGGAAATTGCTTTTCTTTTGCATTTATGCATTTTGATACCATTCCATCATTCCATTCCATCATTCCATCATTCCACTCCATCATTCCATAATCCATATTTTAGAGATAGCCTTCTGGAAATTAGACTAAAACCATTAGGTTTCGCTTATTGGTACATTAGTAAGTATTTCCTAACCCATAGCCACCATGGGGAATGCAATAATTCCCGTGTCAAACCTCAAATCCAAAATCATCAAAATTAATATGAAATCAAAGAAGTTGAAACGAAATCAAAATTGACAGTAAAAACCACAGATATCAAATGTTGCTTGGAATATGCTATGTGAGAAATCTTCGTTTGCTTGGTTCTGCAATCGAATACAGGATGATCCAGTAAGATGCCAAGTGGCTACTAAATTGATTTCAATTTCAAATTCGATCAGCCTCAAGTTCGTTACACTTTTTTTTAATAAGCAACTTGACTTTCGTCCAGCCCTCAAAGTTGCTTAAAATTTTAGACATTTCAGTCCTCAAAGTTGCTTAAACGTTGCTTAACATTTTTTGTACCTACTAACCACCCCTGACTTTGCGGGTCAAAATTGTCATCTGTTAGGCCTACAACATGACTTTTGGGAGACAGTAAGTGGAAAAACGTTAGCTAACAAACTTCAACATGCAAAACATAAGAACGAAGAACAATTTCCTAACACAAGAAAGAGAATAAGCTTGGTTGTTTGACTTCTTAGTTGCTTACAGTAATTCAATTGAGCCCTCAAGTTGCTAAATGTTAAGGTCAGTTCAGCCCTAGTTGCTTATTGAGCGGTTGGTTATTAAAAAAAGTGTATACTGTAATTTCTAGAATAAGCCCCCTCCCTCGAATAAGCACCCCTTTGGGTTGAGCTACCCATCGTTTGGTCCCATCGTTTGGTCCCAGACACTCCTTTGAATAGTGTCTGTAAAACCTCCTGGTTGGAGGAATCAAGAGACACCTTTTGCTAGTTGCTGCAAAATGTTCGTCAGAACGTCAGTTTACTCATACATTTTCAAATAATTGCTCCGCCCTGAGACGGGTGTTGACTTTTAAATAAGCGCCTTGGGCGCATAATGGAGGAAACACAGTATTCGGTTTTCATAAAGAACAGAGTGATGCTTTTAGTCATAGATTTTAAGCTTTTCATTACTAGAGTGTTAAGAGATTTCTTGACTGGCATACGATTCCAAACCCGAATCTCCCTCCCCCGCTAATGGTGCTAATTTGATCTGGTGTGAAGTTTTCCCCTTCCTTCCACTTATTATCAAACCTCCAGTTGGATACCAAGTGGTTGTTGGCATAGAATTAGAAAATCGAGTTGCTTGATGCAACAAGGAAGTAAGCCAGCATCATTCTCAACATCAGCATTAAAAGCATCAGCATCAGCATCAGCATTTGCAAAAGAAACATCATCATTATTAGCACCTGCATCATCATCAGTAACAGCAGTAACAGTAGGAGCATCAGCATTTGCATCAACGTCAACATCAGGATCAGGATCAGCATCAGCATCGGCATCAGCATTTGCATCGGCATCGGCATCGGCATCAGCATCAGCATCAGCATCAGTATCAGCATTAACATTAGCATCAGCACCAGCGTAAGCATCAGCATCAGCATCAGCATCTACAAAAGAAATATTATCATCATCAGAATCAGCAACATCATCAGTAACAGCAGTAACAGTAGCAGCATCAGCATTTGCATCAGCATTTGCATCAGCATCAGCATCAGCATCAGCATCAGCATCAGCATCAGCTTCATCACCAGAAGCACCAACAGTAGCAGCAGCAGTAGTAGACGACTGATAAGTCTGCATGTAAAGGGCAACCTTACTTTCTTCCAGCACAAGTTGTGCTGCATAACCGATACAGAACCAATTGTTTCAACCGTTGATCAGAAAGGGAGATATTCCACTAAACCTGATGTAACTTTGCTCTTGACGAAATAAGCCACCCAAGAAATGACCTCTGTCATTTTTGTCTCACGCAAACAGCGAAAATTGTTGTGAACATCGAAGAGAACAGTTGTTATTTGAATAACTGTTTCTAGGGTCAAAGCTTTATTTGATTATTCATATTTCTTCTTTGAACTTTTATAGTCTTTCTAAATCTGCAATTTATTAAAGAAACCTCGTTTTTAATGAATCTCTAAAACTTCTGCCAATTCCCCTTAAAATTCATAAAATCCCAAAGCTCCCCTAAAATCCCAAATTCGCCCTAAAATTCCCAAAATCCGCCAAGCCCCCTTGCTGAAAGCATGTCGTCGACGATTGGCAAATCACGAGCCACTTTAAGATTGGCAGTTTAAACCAATCAGAGAGCGCCATTTCGGATTCTCTATTCTGATTGGTTAAGCGCAGGTGTGTGCGTTTCGTTTTGAATTTCCATTTTGACAAACGACAAACATTCTTGAAATCGCCATTTTGCTGCAGTGTGTTCAGTCCAAATATCTTGAATTTTCAAAAGGAAAAGATCGGAATTGGTTTGTTATATCAGAAGATACTACCATGGAAGTAGATTCAGACTATGAATTCAACGCGCCTAAATACATCGACTTTCTTTCCCACGATGATGATAACGAAAATTTGGATAAATGGTTTGGTAAGTTAGTCTTGAAATTTTAGGCCTAAAATTTTGAGCAACTTGGCGCCTTCGCTCTCTTTATGGCTTATAGCTGTATGTACGGTGTCCTTACCTTCCTCTATCATACCCGTAGTATATAGGGCTAGACCATATTTTTAGGTATTAGGTAGGCCTATATATTTTGGATTTAGCTGCAGTCTTTTTGGCTTATAATTGTATAGAATGTGTCTTTCCTTCCTCTACCTTGCATGTACTCGCAGAGCTGTAGCTATGTACAGTGTCTTTACTTCCTGGGCTGATGGTTAATGATGTTTCACTCGTTCTAGATGAGAATCCTGAAGGCCATGAAGGTGGAGTAAGGTTCAGCCAAGCTTTTTTCGGTGATCACCATTCAAATTATCAGCAAGCAACCCAGGCTATTTCAGCTGCTTTGCGAGATGAACATGATGCAAACGTCATCCCAAACACCGCCAAAGTTGGCGAAGTTATCAAGCAGGAAGAATGCTCCAGTTCAGCAAAAGATCATCAAGAGTCTGAAAGTATGGAAATTGCAGAGAAAACAGAACCTGTTGCAAACTCTCAAGGTTGCTGCACTAATGAAGAACAAAAGGTGGGTTGAACAAGCTAGGCTTGCAGCACAGCATTCGCATAGTGGAAGCTCCTAATAATGGACAATAGATGGGACCAATGGTGGTAACAGGGTCAACCTGCCCCACTTTCAATTGGCCCTGCCTTAAGATAGGCCTAATCAAGTTTGAACTCTTTCAAGTTATGTTGCCCTCACCCCCCTGTGTTTGTCCAACCTGCCCCATCTCTCAATTCAACTTCCCATCCTGGCTAGCGGCTAGATAGAAAATTTTTCCCCATACACATTGCTTTTTATAAGAACAACCTTAATAAGAAACTCAAGGCTGAAATGTTGACTGATCGAATATTGGGCTACCTTTGAATCTGAGGGGCATTTCACTCCTCAGAAAAATGTACAAGATTCCTATTAAAATGAAAGGATTCTTACAAGACTCCCATGTAAATAATAGAAACTCAAGCTTAGGGTGTCCAAGGGGGGTTCTAAGGAGTCAATCGCCCCTCATCCAAGACCATTTGAGATACACAAGCAAAGATGACCAGTGTGAAGCCCTTGCTCAGAAACACATTTCAAACATGTATCTAGAAGGGTAGGGGGAGATAAGGTGGTGAAAAAGCCCTTCAAAGATAAGAAATTGCCCTTTTAAGTGCATCTTGGTTTCTTCCAGGTTAAACATGAACAAGAAATTGAACAAGACAGTGCTGCTAATAGGAACATTGACAACAATCAGACAAAAATTGCAGAAGAAAGTTGTGAACATCAAGGCATGATCAGCCAAGGCCGAAATGATGACTGCCAAAAAGAGGAATATCCAGTTAATTTGGAGATTGTAAAAACTGAAAAATCAGTTGAAGTAGACAAGACAGAATGCCTTGTACCAGAAGTTAATGTAGAAGTTAATGGGGTTAAAACTGCTGATGAAAATGTTGTTCAAGCTGAAACACAGCCCAGAAGGATCACAAGGTAGAATTCTTTTTTTGTTTGATTAAGAGTCACAGACAAGCCACATTTGAAACTTCAGAACCTCCCAATTTTTAAATTGACGATTATATGTTTGGAGCATACAAAACTTCAAAATTGCAATGAAACCCGGCCTTGCCATAAGCAAAATGGTGCAACTCTACAAAATGAGCTCCTCAGAAACCCAAGGCACTCTGTTTTACACAACACCTATCTAAAATCAAAAAAATACATGTATCCTGGGGAAAAGGAACTCTTGCAGTTTGAAACACAGAAAAATCTTGGCACATACTTGAAATCTTTTTTCATCTGACACTCCTCAGAATTTAAACCTCATAAACAGGTTGAAATGATTGACAAAACCTATATGTAGATCAAAATGCAACAATCAGAAAATCAATTTTTATTTTTGGATTTGATTGGTGCATCTTGATTAACACAGTATCAATCCAGCTTCATTTTTCTGATTCTTGTATTTCAATCCATTTAAGGTTTATATTTCCACCTTGTCAATTGTTTTGGCATGTTTCTGATGTTAATACTCTGAGGAGTATGAAGGTGAAGGTAAAATGTTGTTGTAGTGCCAGTTGCAAGGATCTCAGTAGTAGGTTAACTAATCGAGACCTCTACCCTTGCCGTGAGGCTACTGTGGCTGGGCTTGAACCAGCTATTAAGTTAACTCTTTTATGTTTTTTAACTTTTCCACTATCTTGATGTTCTGTACAATTTAAAGTTGATTATAATTTTACTCAGGTCTCTGTGGCGCAGTGGTTGGCGTGCTGGACTCACAACAAAAATGTTGTGGGTTCAAGCCACGGTCTTTCCACTTGTGTTGCAGAGATAACAACCTTGGGCAAGTTGTTTACATAAATTTGCCTCTCTCCACCCAGGTGTATAAATGGGTATCTGGTCACTAGTTATGAGCGCCATGTGTGCCTGCACCCTGCTATATGCTAATGCATTCAGACTAGGGGTAAAGTGTAAAGTCGACTGAGTAGCCCTAGTTTAGTAGTAGACTCAAAAACCGCAACTTTACTTTACTTTACTTAGATCAAACAGTTTGAGGCAAGAAAGCAAGAACAAAACCTTAAGCAATCAAAGGAAAAGAAAGAGTGCTACTCCACTGAGAAGTAACCCACCAAAGATGATGATCAGTTCAACAGAACAGAACCACGATGTTGAAAATCCTAAAAAACAGAAAATGGATGTGAAAAAACCCATGATCACAATGCCAAATACACCATCATTTCTGAGGTAAGTGAAGCTTTTCTTTGAATTTTTTATTATCATATAAATGGCTCAGCTTGTCACATGTATGGTCTTTGAGCAGTACAAAATTTAAAATTGTAAGAAACAACGGAAACGTTTTTGGACATACTTAAAAGCTTTTTTCGTCTGACACTCCTCCAAAAATGTCAAAAAATGTTTCCCTTTTTTCTTGCAATCTTGTCAAATGTATGAAAAGTTGCAGGAAAAGTGAAAACATTTTCAGAAGCAATCAACAGTCAACAGGGGAGGCAATTATTTTGTAATGAATTGTCTTAAAATGTTAATTGTTCTAAAAACTAATTTACATTTCTTGGATAAATTTCTTATTTTCAATTCCTGTTGAAAATTTAATCCAAGTTTTTATCAGTAAGGTCACCCGGAAAAACTACTCAGGAAAATAGTTTGTTTTGTATTTCCTATTTAGTCACGTTTTTTCGTAACAAATTGTTTTAAGACCCCTGGACTTATTTTTACCCCCCTTGGATTTGCAGCACAGTTTCCAAGGAGTTAACAGTCCTCTGACATATGGCATAAAAGTTTTTTTACATATAGCTTTTTTCATCCACTGTCAACCTATTTATTTGCAGTTATTCTCTACAAAACAGACACTTGTGGTCACTTGTTTGGCTTTATTGGCGGTTGTAAGGGCCCGCTGTATGGAGGGGGGGTAAATGGTGTCCGATGTACGGAGGTTTAACGCACTAAGCACTGTGGTGTCCGTTGTTAAGAGGCGTGTGGTAATGGACGTTCCCATATCCACAACCAGGTCTATAACCATATCCAGCAGTGATGGGTACTTAAGCTACATAGAGGCAATAACAGACTATCTTAAAAGTCTTGAAAATCGGTTAAAGGAAAATAAAATTTCACTGAATGTCATAAAAACCCACTCCATGCTTATCTGCTCAAAATCAAAGAGTAATCAGAGTAATGGTAATATCGTCGAACGATCGGAAGAAAACTTGATCTCAAAATCCAGTGTAAGCGTTTAGAGGTCGTTCAAAAGACAAAATATCTCGGAGTGCAAATTGATCTTAACCTTGACTGGAAGGAGCAAATAAAACATATCTCATTAAAGGTCATGTTTTCTTACTAAGTATTTTTAATGTAAAGTAGTTAAATGGAGAGCCCCTTGAAAACCAGCACATTGCTGAAGGGTTACACTTTTTTTTAAATAAGCAACCGCTCAATAAGCAACTAGGGCTGAACTGACCTGAACATTAAGCAACTTGAGGGCTCAATTGAATTACTGTAAGCAACTAAAAAGTCAAAAACCAAGCTTATTCTCTTTCTTGTGTTAGGTCTCCATAAACAAATGAAATGAAATGAAAATGAAATGAAATTTCTATCTAGACGCACGCATATCTTATTTAAGCGCTTCGGATTATTACAGAAGCCGTCTGAATTAGCCTACATGGTAGTACGCCCACACGAATCAATCTGTGATACGCGGTGTCTGTATTTGAAAGCACTTTATCTGGTACCGAGACTCTACAATATTTCAATCTTTAGACTTTCAATGAACGTTAAGACCCCGTTTTGTACGAGAAATAAAGATACGGATAAAAAAGATCCGTTCTTTTCGGGCGCGATATGGGTACGGTTTCAGGAGCAATTGTTTGAAAATTTATGAATAAACTTATGTTTTGACGAGATCTAAATTTTGCAGCAACTAGTAAAAGGTGCTCTTGATTCCGTCTATCAAGAGCTTGTACGTACACTACCAAATGAGTGTCTAGAACCAATCTGATGGGCAGCTGAATCTAAAGGGATGCTTATTCGAGGGAGGGCGCGGAAATACGGTACCCAAAAAGATACGATGCCCCTCCCGGTAGTAGTACATGCATTTTTTTTTATAAGCAACCGCCTATAAGCAATCAAGATGTAGACGGCCCTAAAAGTTTAAGCAACGTATAGTACCGAAGGAAAAAAACCTAAGAGACTTTTTTAATTTTTGATAATTTAATCACTGCAAGCAATCGAGGATTGATCAACATAGAAGCTATTTCCATTCATTTGTTGTCAAAACTCGCATATCCACGGAGTGTTTCTCCTTAAGTAGGCATTTCATTGAGGGGTTTCCGTTTAACTTTCAATACAAAGTCTCTAATGTCAACAATATCAGCAGGGAGAAATGATACCAGTCATTTATGTGCAATGTTAGCTTTTGCTGTTTTCTAGCCTCTATACTATTCTTAGGGCAAAGAGATACAGTTGAAATTAAGCAACTACTAAGCAACTTTTACTACTAAAAGGTGGCCATAAAAGGTCCAAAAATAAGCATCTTTTTGAAATAGGGCCGAGCGAAGTTGCTTATAAAAAATTGCGTGTACTTGTGATCCATGAAGACCCGTGTAGAGAAAAGCCCATCTTGACCTTTTCGCGAACAGATCCACTTGGACCCATTCCCGTGTAAAAAGGGTCCCAGTCGCTAAGCGAGATTGGTAGTTTATGATAAATTTTAAATATATTTTGTTTACTACGAAAGTTTATTAAACCCCCAAAATCAAGTACTTTCTTTGCGTTTCACAAATGCCAAATCTTTGCAAAACATTGAGTGTCCGTTATTTGAGGCACCTAGCAAAAGTTTTATAGTGTGGAATTAATTCCTCCTTTGTACACGTTTTTTTTATTATAAGAAAGTTTTTTTTGGGCCAGTATTGAAACTTTCTTAGATATTTCATGTTTTCAGTACCAAAACTTTCTTGTGACTTTCTTAGCAAAAATTTTGGAATGCAGTATTTCTAAGAATGTACAGTTTAAGGCACTGTATGCATCGCACAAATACCACGATTTAAAAAAAAAATAATCATTAGACTCATTTAATAGAGAGATGAACGACTGAACAGAAGAGCGAAAATAACATACAGAACATTAGGAGTGAAAGTATGAAACAAAACTTTATTAAGTTTCAAGAATCCAGTATTGAACTTTCTTACATTTTTGAGACGTTGAGCACTACTTTCTTATAAACCACTTTCTTATAAAAAAAAATACGTGTACAAACAACAACAACAGGATGGAAATCGGTTGCATCAGCAGTCATTGAATTTCAAACGAAAACTCCCGATAGGTAACGAAAATAATCGCACAATAGACCTTTTCGATGAAAGGCCGCCGAGATAGAAATTCTTCAAAACTTCAAGATATCGAGTTTTCGATGCTAAAATCGTATATAGCATCTTAATTTTAGTCTAGGTGTAAAGTTTCACTGTCGTAGCGAATGCGCTGTTAAATTTATGAGCCTTCAAAATACCACATTCTATAGTAGTTCAGGGTGAAAATTTTCACCCCAACTGGTCAAAGCCCTTATAAAATCGGGAACTTTGAACTATTGAACGCTCATAAAGTCAATGGTAAAATTGCTAAGATAGCAAAACTTTACTTGTAAAGTAAATTTTGGCTGCTTGAAACGAATTTGGCATCGAAAACTCTGTATCTCCAGGTTGTGATTTCTATAATGGCAGCCCTTCGTCAAAAGGTCTATATAAGGATATTCACGATCTCCTTTTGTCACTGCTTATCAAACTGCAATGTTTTCCCAAGCTGATTTAAGAAGGCCCTAGGCCCTATCTATTATAGATTCAATATGCCCAACGTATCCAGATAAGTGGTATACACCCCGTCTGTGAGCTAAGTTTCGTTAAATTAAGTTAAGTAGAGTTAGTTAAGTTAAGTTAAGTTAGCGAAGCTTAAACTAGAAGCTTGAATCAATTTCCTGTATGCAATGGCACTGCAAGCTATTACCCCCAAGACCCTGGCCAAACGTTCAAACATTGTTTACCAAACATTTGAAATTTGCTGTATCAAGCAATGTTTGAACGTTTGTCCATGTCACAAAACATTACTTGACAAGGGAAATTCTTTGCGAAATAAACACTTTTGGCTTGACGCAAGCAAAGAATGTTCGACGAGGAATGTTTGTGACGTGGTCAAACGTTAAACAATCTGCTTTTGACGAACAATTTCCAAATGTTTGGCAAACAATGTTTGATTGATTGGCCAGGGCCTATATATAAATCATTAAGAATCATGAAAGTTCTCCAAAATAAGTTACTCTAACTAGGCGGAGTTTTCCCGAAGGCCCTTCCAAAGTTTAATACTGTTAGCCAAAAAGGTGCCGTTGTCTTACAAGGCTGTCTTGTGGTGTCAGGAACTCAGTGAGGCCGGGGTTTGAATCACAGCAGCGTCACAGCCAGGGTTTAGCTGTCACAAGACTTATACTTCTGAGATTCTAGTGGCTGGTGCTAAAACACAATTTCACCTTCACCAAACATAGGTGTCCCCCAGAACTATTAGAACCAAGCAATCTGTATTTTCCCAGCTTCCTCAATCAAGAGATGTAATAAATCTTCTTTATATTTTAAGATGGAGATCTCGTCCTGCCAGCCAGCAAAACAACGGTCCTCACGTCGAAGAGAAAACGAAGATGCAACTAACACATCCTAAGACACCTCAATTGATGACAAAGAGACGAAGTAGGCCTAATAATGTTCAAGGTCAATCAGACATCGAAGATAAGATTGTCGAGGAAATGAAAGGGTAATTTGATTTTCTCATCTTTCCCCGTACTCTTATAGCGGTTTAATAGTTTCCCACTATACCCCCATATTTGGTATTCGTAGCTCGATTGTCACTCGCATTTTTAGCCACCCTGAGAGAAAAAACGATCGTGCTCGACATGTCTCCGAGTTTAGCCATAGCTTTAGTCCCTACTTTTCCAGAATAATGTTTGTTGAACCAATATATATTCCCTCGTTTTCTGTTTTTATAGTTATCAATTCAAAGCGAAAGAATTCGACCACAAAATCGTGGAAAAAGGTGGACGACTTGGGCTGAATGAACCACAACGTTTGCCTCTTACAAAAGCAAAACCATTCCGATTCGAGTCTGATAACAGATTGGAACTGAGAAAGAAAAAAGATAACGAAGATGACCTCATCGAGAAAAATAACGACAAATCTCATCAAGAAAGGAGTTGTGATGGGGTAAGTCAAGATTTTTCATCTCATGTTCTTTCTTTCTTACATTATCAATGGCCAATGGACTTCGCTATTAAAAAAGTTTTACAAGATGCTATTCAATTCGGTAAAAACCGAATTAACGTCTAATTTGTTGAAATGAAATTCGGAAAAAAATTCGAAAGACAAAATTTGAAATTCCGAAATGATGCTTTCAGAATTAGGATTTCAATCTAACCAAAATCGGAAATATTCAGAGTTAAAGCGGATTTTCATATTTGAATATTTAGCCGATCAGTGGACGCAGCCGCTTATGTAACTACTGCCTTGGCAGTCTGTCCCTCGAGGACACTAGGTAACTACTGCCTTGGCAGTCTGTCCCTCGAGGACACTAGGTAACTACTGCCTTGGCAGTCTGTCCCTCGAGGAGATTAGGTAACTACTGCCTTGGCAGTCTGTCCCTCGAGGACACTAGGTAACTACTGCCTTGGCAGTCTGTCCCTCGAGGACACTAGGTAACTACTGCCTTGGCAGTCTGTCCCTCGAGGACACTAGGTAACTACTGCCTTGGCAGTCTGTCCCTCGAGGACACTAGGTCACTACTGCCTTGGCAGTCTGTCCCTCGAGGACACTAGGTAACTACTGCCTTGGCAGTCTGTCCCTCGAGGACACTAGGTAACTACTGCCTTCGCAGTCTGTCCCTCGAGGACACTAGGTAACTACTGCCTTGGCAGTCTGTCCCTCGAGGACATTAGGTAACTACTGCCTTGGCAGTCTGTCCCTCGAGGACATTTACTGAGCGAAAGAATACAGCTAGTTGACTTTATAGTTCTGTCGTATCTTGCGTCGACAGTAACCTGGCTCTAAACAACGTCGGAAGACAGTTATAAGTTTATTTTATCTTTGCAGCCTGACACGTTTGTTTCTCATGCGTCACGCAAACGATCACATCCAAAGAAAACCGAACCAAAACCATTCAGTTTCGAAACGAGAGACAAAGAAATGCTACAAAAGAAACAAGAAAAATTCAAAAGATTTACGAGGAAGAAGAAAAGGTCGGTATCCAGATTAATCTGTTGTTATTATATTACATTCGCTATCAATCTGGATCGATGTGAATCAATCCGGTTTTGATGTTATTTATCTGTGAATACATATTTGAGATAGCATAGTAAAGCAGGATCGTTGGTGCCCTGCCTTCTCCCGGAGTGGCGAAAGAAATCATTCGTCTAGGACTTGTCTTAACCTGAAATGCTTATTAATTTTGGGCTTATTTCTGAATAGATTGATTACGAAATATTTTATTCCTTGTTAATATTAAGGATGGAAATATAATCTAGTCTATTTGTTCTCTTAGTCCAGAAAAGTGTTCAAATTTCCTCCAGGCTAAATTACGCCTAGCTGCAAACACTCGTACCTTGACAATAAAAGTCATTAGTGTCTTTGGTCTATCATAAGATGCTCTATTTTTCTCTATTCTTACTGACCCTCCTCTGGTGAATGACTTTAGACCCGTAACTTGTTCCCGACTGTGAGTATTCTCCGAGTTGTACAATCGATATTTTTTAAAATGCCGTAAAATTTAACATTGCCTTGGAGTTTGTTGAGACGTTATCTAAACTAATGTCTCGCCGACCAAAGATTTAATCAAGTTCCCAATTCCTTTCAATTCAATATGTTTCAACATATACAGTCACATTCAACAGGTTGCTGCGGTGGAATAACCGTTAATTATCGCAGCGTGTTTTAGCAAGCACCCTTAGCCTTACCACCGTCAATACTTCTCAATTTATTTGCATTAAACACTTAATTAATTTGTCATTGATCTTGCGATTAGTTAATTGTCTTCCTTTGACTAAATTTATTTGCAATCTTGTTCTTAGGCCAGAGAATTCCACGCAAGACCACTTCCAAACTTATCTCCTGATCCAGTTATCGTAAAACAAAATAAACCCGTTGAACAAGCGCCCTTTAATCTCGCAACTGATCAGAGAGGAGCTGTAAGAGCCGAAAAATGGACAGCACAGGTAACTCTATCAATCTATTATTGTTAACAGTTTAAAGAGAGCAAGAGAAGATCCTTGTAGAACTTCCTTCCTTGTTGCATCCAATTAAGGTGAAACATCGATGAAATGTGAATGCCACACATCACGATCCATCATCGCAGCTTTGAGTCTAGCTCCTGCGAGACCAGTGTCTCTGCTAACAAATAAATAATGCTTATTGCTGATAATAACTAATTCTTGTTTGCCTGTCAGAATATTCTGTCTAAAAACAAACTAACCAAATAACTAACTGACTGGTTTACAGACTTTCCAACTAATTAACTTGCTAACTTACTCTTTAACTAATTTGCTAACCAACCGACGAACTAAATTTGAAAGCTAACTGACTGAGTAACTGACTAGCTACCTTGCTAAACAAACAAACAAACAAACTAACTAACTAACTAACTAAAAAATTAATTAGCTCATCAGCCAACCAACTAACTAAGAACTTACTAAATAACACAATATCTAACGAACTACCTAAGCAACTAACTTAATACATTATCTTACAAACTAGCTAACTAACAAAACGAACTACTGACTTACTAACTGACCATATAGCTAACCAATAGGCTAACTATTAGCTTACTAGCTAGTTCAATAGCTAGCTAACTTACTAAGTAAAAAAGCAATTAACTAACTAACGAAGTTGCTAACCGACCATCTTTAGTAGCTTGTTCACTAACTGACTTCGTAATTTAACTAAAAAGCTAACTAACAAGCAACTAAACTAACTGGCTAATTGATTAAATAGCTAACAAACCAATTGGTAATCTAAGCAAGTAACTATCTAACTGAAAACTTACTGACTGATTAAATAATTGAGTAACTAACTCACTCGCTAACTAACTAAGTAACTAACAAACCAACCAACTAATTGACTAAGTAGCTAACCAAGTAACCAACTAAATATCTATGTAATCTGTCGTAAATATCTACGTAACCATAACTACCCAATAATACCAACTCACTGCTAGCCGTCTACCTAAACTTAGCATCGATAACCAACTAACTACCTACCAAAGCAACTAACTGTGGTATGCTCTCTATCGTTCAGCTTATGAAAGAACGCGAACAAGAGAAAGAAAAGACTAAATTTAAGGCACAACCATGCAAAGTGGTACATAAGGAGGCATTTGTACCAAAGCCATCATCAAACCACTTGTTGAAATCAGCTCGTTTAAACTAAACACGGAAGAACGATCGAAAAAACGTGAGGATTTTGAAATTGCTAAGAAAGAACAACAAAGAGTAAAGGAAGATGAACTGCAAAGAATATTAAAAGAAAAGCAAGAGGAAGAGGAGAAAGAAGTGATGATTATGAGAAAGCAAATGGTTCATGTCGCCAACCCGGTAAGGAATTTTGCTGAAGTTGAAATCAAACCCAGCGAAAAACCCGTTACCATGCCAGAAACTCCGAAATTCGAAACGAATAAGAGGTTTGGAAAAAGGGTATCAAGAGTGTAAAATATCAGAAAGAGACAGTTCATAATTTTGTACAAAGCGATTTTGAAGCATACTAAACTTTGCAAGCGTAAATTCTACAGACAAACTTGCTAATTGTTGACAATCTGAAATGCATACGTTTCTCTCATTATTTAACTAGATCTTATATAGTTTAATTCTTTATAAATTTAGTTTAACTCTTCCTGTTTATATTTGATTTTATTATTTTTAGAACTTTCAACCCGGCATATATTACTTTGTCTAACCATGTCATTGTTAGCTTTAAGTCCATCTACTTTTGGCCAGTTTTGGACCAGTTGACTTGGACCATTTTGTGTTACTGATGCATTCCTTGGGATCCTAAGTGACTTAATCCAGACTTTGGTAGAACGATAAACCATTGATTAAGTTAACCCTTCTCAAAGAACAAACCGGCCTTTTCTTAGGTCCTGGCCTAACGATCAAACATTGTTGGTCTGACATTTAAAACTTGCTATACAACAAATGTTTGACCGTTTGGCCACGTCCAAAAACATTGCTTGGCAAGCAAAAGTAACAATTCTTGTGGCGTGATGTTTTTGAAAAAGTTCGAAAACATTATTTGCTTGACGCAAACAAAAAATGTTGGACGAGCAATGTTTTTGGACATGGCCAAACGATCAAACATTTTGCTTGATAAGCAAACTGCAAATGTTTGACCAACAATGTTTGATCTCTTTGCCAGGTTCTTACTATTGGTTCCGTAAATCAAAGCTGTCACACATAAATGTTTCCTTTTTCAATTCCAAAGCTTGAGAGAGCTATCGATAAAACTTTCTGTTAGATTAAGCCAAAAATCGTCATCGAAAGTTATACTATACCCTGATCTGAATATTATATTGTTTTGGTAAAATAACTATAAGTGCAGTTATTTAGTGCTTTATTTTGCTGTTGGTAGAACTTTGATGGGTAATAACTTGTTTTACTTCTTTTAATAATTTTAATGTTAATGAAACACAAAAGTCGATAAAACATGCATCTTATTGCCTTAATCTTCTTTTCTATTTCGATAGAAGCTATACTGCTGAGACATGCAGCCTTACTAACTTACTTAACTAATTAGCCAACTTGCTAACTAAATAGCTTACTAATAAACGAACGAACTAACTTGACAGTGAGCTTATTGACTTGTTAACTAACTAACCGACTTTTTTAGTTGCGGCTAACTTAGCTTTGGTTGTGGTGTATTCCAGCTGACTCGGGGTGTCAGAAGCTCAGCGTGGTCAGGGCTCGAGTCCAGCCAACTAATTAGTTAACTTGCTAACTACCTTGTCAGCGAACTAACTGATTAACTCGTTAAAACTTAGAACTTGCTAACTAACCAGCTAAAACCAATTAACTTAAACCTACTTGCTGAAAATTCAACAAATTAAGAAACGAAGGAATTCATTCAGTTGACAACAGAAGTTTCAATGTCAAACATTCATCCATGCAAACATTTATTCAATGAATGAAACAAACGCGAGAAACGCGAGCTTCTGTGCATTCCAGAAAAAAGAACTTGTTTTCGTCTGGAGAGATCTGTTTTTGAATTTGAAAAAGGTGTGAAAAGTAAACGAATTCTCTCATTGTTTTCAGGTTTTAAAAACAAAGGCATGAAATCTTAGTAACATTATCTGTTTAATGGTGTTTGTTTTAGTCAATAAGATTGCCGCAAACTTCAAACTGTTAAAACAGTCCCGCGGTCTTTTGTTTTGCAAGGTGTGAAAAGCAAACAAAACGCTGACGTCACCTATTGTGGAACCCATAGCTTTGACTCGTTTTGATTGAGAGGCCAAACTAAAATGATACCCCACAGAACAAAAAAGACAAAAGTGGCCAAGAAAACCGCAGCAGCAAGGCGAGTAGAGATCTTTGCTTTCACCCGGATTTAAATTATCAGGAAAAGATGAATGCTAGTAAAAGATCAACGAATGGAAAGTCACATATTTATGATTCAAAAAAGACAGGATCAGTTTTTCAGAGGGCTTTGAGGTCTGGGTCATCGTGGCCTGATAAGGTAGGTGGCTTTTTGTGTGGGCCTAAAAATGTCAACTAAAAAACTGGCCTAAGTTTTGGCCTAACTAAAGCAATTGCCACTCATTCACTCTTTCCTGTAATTTTTCAATTAATGCATAGCTGTAAAGGTCTCTAAAACCATAATAGCTAGTTAGATAAGATTCGAAAGCTAAACTTTGTTCGTTTGTGAAATTTTGATTTTAATAAATTTAAAAAAAGATGCTCCTTTTATATTATATGTCACTTGTTTTTTTTCTGCAGGATGAATTCCTTGATGTTGTTTACTGGATGAGGCAGATCATAGCTCTGATTACAGGCATTGCATGGGGTATTATTCCCATTGAAGGATTACTTGGAATAATTGTGTAAGTTTTACCTGGTTTGAAAACTTGCTCCCACTCACCCAGGCTGGAAAAGACACTACAGGGTGGAATCCATGCTATCTTTACGCCAGAGATTACGCCAATGAAAACTGCTTTCACGCCAAACGAAACAATAGAGCCATTGCTTAATTAGAAAAATGGTAATGCTTTCTATTGTTTTTCTGAAAGATTCATGCCAGTACGCCAACAATTTTCCAAACTCCATGCCAGATTTCTCCGGCGTAGGGGACATGGATTCCACCCTGGCATGCAATTTTCAGCAGACGCATCAGTGCGAGCAGATTGGGCAAACAATGGGCTAATTAACATGACAATAGGTCAAACAATAGGAGAGGTTTGAGTGTGATTGCGAGTGGGAATAAGTTTTCCAACCTGGCCACTCAAAATAACGCTCACATCTCTCATCTTGTTTGACCTATGGAGTACAGTGAGTGTGACATTATTTCAAAATTTGCTCTTTATTTTGTGAAAGAGCGTAAAAATAATGCGTAAACATGCAAAATCATTCAAATTTGTCAAAAATTGGCTAAGATATGGCCATCCAAGAAATACATTTCAATAGGAAATTCATCTGAAAAGTATGATTAAAATCAACTTAAAATCTAAGACATCACTTCTATTTTTGCAGGTTCTTTGCTGTAAATTGTGCTGTAGTATTTTTCTACTCATCTAAATATCAAAATGTTGATGATGAAGAGTATGGTGGACCACTTGAGATAGTCAAAGAAGGATTATTTACAGCTTTTTCAGTCTTTTTGGTAAGTTAGGTCTTTTTTAAAAACATTTTGCATCTAAAAACCATTATTTTATTGCTGGACACACCCCCTTAACATTGTTCTTTGTTCCTTTATTTTTTGTTTCTTTAGTTTTTTATTTGTTTGTTTGTTTATTTGTTTGTTTGTTTATTTGTTTGCTTGTTTGTTTGTTTGTCTGTTCGTCTGTTTGTTTGTTTATTTGGGTTTGTTTGTTTGTTTGTTCCTTTGTTTTTGTTTGGTTTTGTTTGTTTGTTTGTTTATTTGTTTGTTCATTTCTTTGTTTGTTTGTTTGTTTATCCATTTGTTTGATTATCTGTTCCTTCATTTGTTTGTTTGATTACTTGTTTGTTGGTTTATTATTTGTTCATTGGTTCTTTTGTTTGTTTGTTTGTTTGTTTGTTTATTTTGTCTGTTTGCTTTTCCTAAAATGTGCAATTTGTCTATGGTATTTGTCCTTTGTTTTGTAGGTATCTTGGATAACTGTATACACGGCAACTAATAGATACCACTAATAGAATATTGCTTCCTAAATTATACAAAAGACTTCAAAATATTTAACATTATTTAATGGGATGGTTTGCAGTGATCTTCCGAAATAGCAAAATTTGGGGTATCATCCATTAAAACTAATTTGTCCATTTGTATGTTGATGCCCTCAGTTTGTGAACACCTGACACAATATGCTGTTTATAAGACTAGTTATCATATTTTGTAAACCTGATTGAAGAAAATAATGCCCTGGCCAAACGATCAAACATTGTTGGTTCGTCAAACATTGAAATTTGCTTTACAACAAATGTTTTGTCATTGGGCCACGCCTAAAAAAATTGCTTTCAAATGTTTTGCAACAACGAAGTTATCGCTAATGTGTAGGCATGAACGCCAAAGGAGTGTTGCTAGATGCTAAAACATCGCAGGTTCATCAAAATTAAAAGAAGTGTTTGACAAGCAATGTTGGAAAGGCGGCCAAACAATCAAACATTGCTTGACAAGCAAAAGTAAGCAAAATCTGTGGCGTAATGTTTTTGAAACAATTGAGTCAAGCAAGAAATGTTGGACGAGCAATGTTTTGGACGTGGCCAAACGGTCAATCATATTGTTTGACAAGGAAATTTCAAATGTTTGACCAACAATGTTTGATCGTTTGGCCAAGGCATAAGAAAATATTCTGCAAACATCACTGATGCAAGTGTTCTCATTATATGCTGCTTGTCTGCGAATGATCTGTGATCGTCCCATCCATGTTAATGTGGTTATATCTTTACGACCATGGACTTTCCGTGACTTTAACAGATTTTAGACTTTCAGATTTCTTACAATTCTTGTATCAGATCCAATCAGCCAAAATAGTTATTTTTCTATCTTTTGCAAATGACTTTCATAAGTAATATTATACTATATGAAGTTCAGTTAATTTCTCGTGCACATTATATTTTAGCTCTGTATGATTTATATTATTGATTGTGATTACAAACAAGAGCTAAATTTCTTTTGATGTGAAATGTATTCATTTCCTCACGGGGGCAAAGGGGGTTGCTAGAAACGTTACTCCTCTGCCTCCTTGCCCCACTTTATAGGTCTTGTTGCGTGTTGCGTCGTTGTCTTATCCAACTGGTTTGTGATATCAGAAGCTCAGCGAGGTCGGGGTACGAGCCCAGCTACGGCAGCAAGTGGCGTCTCTGCCAGAGTCGAAGTTTTGATTAGTTAACCTAGCTACTACTGAAATCCTAGCGACTGGCGCTAAAACACCATTTCACCATCACCCCCCTCTACTCCAACTTCGCGCTTCAGCGCAGCGAAATTAGTTCAATACCTTTTCGGCAAACGGCGGACAGCATTGAAATGTTTTAAAATCACAAAATATCGAGTTTTCGATGCGAAAATCGTATAAGTATTTACAACTTAGTCTAGGTGTAAAGTTCAACTGCCCCAGCGCTTGTGTTCTTAATTCTATGAGCGTTCCAGCCCGATTTTCGAAGATTCTCCTCCCCAAAAAATAGTCATTCGTCATGATTAGCATAAGTTAACCAGGAGAATGTGAAAAGGTGGGAGGAAAAGGCTGCGAGTGTTGCACCACGATGGGGTAACTCTTATTGACTGGCGTTTCTACCCCCAAACGACTGGTTCGATCATCGATGGTTTATCTAATATACGCTGAGAGGGGATTCAAGAGCATTGAAATAACAGAGAAAGTTAATCGATTCTTTTTTGGAGCAGGAGCAACCTAGAACAGTGGAAGGATTCGCGAGGTATACCTGTTTTGCCTAGGCCCCAACCGATCCGAAATGCCACGCAGAACAAGAAGACTCAAAGATGCCGCTCTGCTTTGCATTGCAAAAAATATAAATTACTGGACAGACCAGATCCCAGAAGATGCTGAAAATTACTTGTATCTTATCAGTCCATTCGAGATACTTGGTAAGTATAGTCAAGAAAGCATTTGAATTTTTGCTTATTAATATTCTGTCGTGTATATTGTACTGTATTGTTAGAAGATGGGCGTGGCTGCGGGCAGGTGTGATTGGGGGGCGCCTGTTCACGCCACAAACAGACTAAAATACAGGGGTTGTGAAAATGACAGGGCTGGGTGCTTAGAAATCTCTTGATGCCACGCCCACCATACCCTTTGGAAAAGTGGGAAGCACCCATTTTTCCAAGGAGCATTTCATGTTGCTGGAATGCTAGAGAATTTGCAGACTTCGGGCCAAAAAGAAACAATTGTTTTACTGAAATTATGGTCTAGGTAATTGTTTCCTGAAAGATTTATACCAGTATACATCAGTTATATCCACACCAAATATCTCCAGCATAGCATAGGCAACATGAAATGCACACTGGACGTTTCTAGTTTTGCTTTGCAAACTATTTTGGCTTTCAGTAATCCTCGCATTTAACAGTATGGCAAAGACAATAATGCTTTCAATTAGAATTACGCCAACCCTAACCAACTCCCACTCAAGGAATGCTAAGATGTATTTCCATGACGTAAAGAATAAAAATCACAGAAAAATGAACTGCATATGCCCACCCCAAGTTCTACCCTTATTGGCGCCCCTGAGGACATTTAGGTATTTATATTTATTGATGTTTTTCTTGTTTTAGATCGTGGTTTGACACAGCTGGTATTTGATGCTTTGATTAAATTCAACACATTTCAACCAAAACATATTCATTTGCTTTTTCATCATAAATTAGATTCAATTGATCTGTCAAAATGTGCTGCATATAGACTTGGTGATGTCACTTTGAAAACCCTTTTTAAAAGATGCAAGGTAAAAGATTTTAAAGTTGCATTTCTTTCCTTGTCCTTTTTCATTTGACATAATTTATGTGAATGTATTATTCACTGACTTTCATTGCTTCATTGCCTCATTGTTTCATTGTCCCATTATTTCATTGTCCCATTGTCTTGTTGAATCATTGTTTAATTGTTTCATTGTATCATTGTTTCATTGTACCATTGTTTCATTGTTTCTGTGTTTCCTTTTTTCATTGTCCCATTGTTTCATTGCTTCATTGTTTCATTGGTTCCTTGTTTCCTTGTTTCAGTGTTTCCTTGTTTCCTTGTTTTTCTTGTTGTATCGTTTTGTTGTTTTGTTGTTTGCTGTTTTGTTGTTTCATTGTTTCATTGTTTCATTTTCCCATTGTTTCATTGTTTTCAGTGTTTCATTGTTATATTGTTTCAGAAAATCAAGGCCCTTGTCATATCAGGCAGAACAAGATTCTCAAGAAACCTGATCAATTCCATTCCACTACGATACACAAATTTACAAAGTTTGGTTATCAGCCACGAAAGTATCCGAGACGATCTAATTCTTCAGTTAGCCTCAAGTTGCAAGAATCTTTCTTGCTTTCAGAGTGGAACATGCTGCAATATAGCAGATGAAACCTTCAAACAACTTGCAAAATTACCCAACATCAGAGTTCTTTTACTCGGAAATGCAGACTCACTAACAGGTAGTACTATTTTATTAATTTTGCAGTCTTGTCGGAAACTTCGTCAGCTCTCGCTTCCTATGACAACGTTGGACTTTAAGTTCTTGGTTGAAGACTTAGTTTTTGAGTCTGTCGCTTCACTTGACCTCACTCTGGGTCCTGTTGACGATGCCTCAATAGAGAAGATAGCGATTTCTTTTCCCGGGTTGAGAGACCTTTGTCTAAGTAATTGCGAGCATGTCACAGCTATGTCTTTGGTAGCGATCGGACATAACTGCAAGCATTTGGAAAACATAAATCTTTCATATACTGGGATTACGCGTTATGGTTTTGCGTTTGAAGAATTTTGGAGAGAATTGGCGATAATTTGCATTGCATTGATGTATCAGGGATGCAGGGTATTAGAACAGCGGTTTTCGGGAAGTATTGCAAACGCCTTGAGAAGCTCTGCATGAATCATTGCCCGGGGATTGTCACGGAATGGGTAGCGGTTGCAAGTGGAATCGCAAGATCAAATGCTAATTCGGAAAGAGTGGGCGGTACACGGCCGAGCTTCAGCCTGCTCGAGTCGTGTAGGTCCTTTATCGCGTTGCAGATCGATGCGCGAAATACCGCGGCCGAAAACGCCGCATTTGATCTGGAGGCTTTATTACGCAATGGGCATTTGAAGTCACTAACACTGAACTCTATCCCTGAATTAAACGATGAAAAAATCAGAGAAATGATCGATTATATGGATGTTAGTGATTTGGCCTACTTGAGTTTATCTGGCAATCAGAGTGTAACTGTTGATGGGGTGTGGTCAGCGGTTGAAAACATGGAAGCGCTAGAGTCGATTAAAGTTACAGAATGCGATATAGTCACGCAGGAGTTCAATGATTTGAAGAAGAAGGTGAAGCGAAAGGGCTACGATCTTCAGATTATAAGATGAGCCATCGTCATCATGATTGTTTTCAGCGGGAAAGATTCAAAGGAAAGGTAGCTTCGAGGAACGCTTTACATGACACGATCATTGGAGGGACGAAATCGTGCGGTACAACCATTCGATGACAACGTATCATTTGCTCGTTGGTTGTATAGCTTCCAGGTATTGTTTACACGATCCAGTTGATCAACAGATTAAGTCATAGCAACCATACAACCATCAAACGACGCATTATTTGCTCCGTGATAGTAGAGCTTTGAGGTAATATTTGTGGGTCAGTCGAGCGGAAGGAGTCGTACCAAACAGCCATTCGACAACGACGCACCATTTGCTCCTTGATAAGATAGCGTCTAGAGTTGTACCATATAACCATTTGATAACGGCGAAACATCTGGCTCATCGACGGTGTAGCTTCAAGCCCGAGGTACTGTTTACATGACACAGTTGTCGAGCGGACAGAGTCGAACTGTACAACCATCTGACACAGCGTACCATTTGCTCCTTGATAAGATAGCGTCTAGAGTTGTACCATACAACCATTTGATAACGACGAAACATCTGGCTCATTGACGGTGTAGCTTCAAGCCCGAGGTACTGTTTACATGACACAGTTGTCGAGCGGACAGAGTCGAACTGTACAACCATCTGACACAGCGTACCATTTGCTCCTTGATAAGATAGCGTCTAGAGTTGTACCATACAACCATTTGATAACGACGAAACATCTGGCTCATTGACGGTGTAGCTTCAAGCCCGAGGTACTGTTTACATGACACAGTTGTCGAGCGGACAGAGTCGAACTGTACAACCATCTGACACAGCGTACCATTTGCTCCTTGATAAGATAGCGTCTAGAGTTGTACCATACAACCATTTGATAACGACGAAACATCTGGCTCATTGACGGTGTAGCTTCAAGCCCGAGATACTGTTTACATGGAACAGTTGTCGAACGGATAGAGTCGAACTGTACAACCATCTGACACAGCGTACCATTTGCTCCTTGATAAGATAGCGTCTAGAGTTGTACCATACAACCATTTGATAACGACGAAACATCTGGCTCATCGACGTAGTAACTTCAAGCCCGAGGTACTGTTTACATGACACAGTTGTCGAGCGGACAGAGTCGAACTGTACAACCATCTGACACAGCGTACCATTTGCTCCTTGATAAGATAGCGTCTAGAGTTGTACCATACAACCATTTGATAACGACGAAACATCTGGCTCATTGATGGTATAGCTTCAAGCTTCGAGGTACTGTTTACATGGTACAGTTGTCGAACGGACAGAGTCGTACAATACAACCATCCGACAACGACGTATCATTTGCTCCTTGATAGTAAAACTTTGAGGTATTGTTTGTGGGTCAGTCGAGCGAAAGGAGTCGTACCAAACAGCCATTCGATGATGATCAAACATTTGCTCCTTGATAGTATAGCTGCTGCAAGGTACTGTTTACCCGACATAGTTGTCGAAAAGACAAAGTCGTACCATACAACCATCCGACAACGACGTATCATTTGCTCCTTGACAAAAAAGCTTCGAAACAGAGTCGTACCATACAACCATTCGAAGACGACGACGTAACATTCGCTCGTTGATTGTTTAGCTTCGACGTACTACTGTTTACACGTCAGTTATCGAGCTGACGAAATCGTACCGTACAAACGTACTGGCTATTCGATAAGGATTGTTCTATCTCAATCCCATGTCTAAAGAGGGTTCTCGAGGCTGGACTGGTAGGAATCGCATCTTCTTTCGATGTACAGTCTAGGGAAATAAAAAATATATCAAATGCTCTGAGATTTTTAATCAAATTTTTAAACTTGTGCTATTTGATTTTTTTAACGTTTTTATGGATATTAAAGGCAAAGTAACTTGTTTTTGTTGCAAAGTAATAGCGAAAAAGGACTGAAGCATCTTTTTCATGCTTACAAGTTTTTTCTTCTGATACTCCTCAGAGTATAAAAATCCGAAACAGACCGAAAAAAATTGAAAAAGGCAGAATTTATACCCAGATGCGAATCGAAATCAGAAAATCATAAAGTGAGGCTGGCTTAGCATTGTGTTTTCGACAACAATCAGCTTGCAGTATACAGCAAGAAGACCAAAACAACTAATGGTTTCGGTCTGTTTCTGACGTTTGTACTCTGAAGAGTGTCAGACAAGAAACGCTTTTAAGTATGAAAAGAAGATGCCTCCGCTCGTTTCGTCATCTTGAAGTTTTGTACAACTCAAAGACTTTACAACCAAATGAAATGTAGACCAGATATTAATTGATGTCATATACAAATTATCTGACAATAATTGATTGACCTTTGAAAGCAAATAACTTGACTTCATTTGTCAAATCACATTTAAGTCTATATACAAATTTATTAACATCTAGAATTTCAGTATTCAAGTTGCTGTTCCAGATTTTTGCTTTAGCAGCATATTTCCACTTCCTTCTTGGAACGGCAGTGTTGGTGCTCTTTCGACAATCTCTAAAACTCGAAAAGTTTTGTTTCTAGTGATAGGTGGACATTCTTTTATCCTCACTAAGTCTCCATAGCGACAATCGTTGCCTTCGTCATGCGCGAAGAACACTTTTCTGTGATTCCAATACTGAAAAAGAAAGAATAAAATGATAAATGAAAATTTGTGTCTTCGGGTTGGAACTAGGGCCATTGAGGTTTATATCAATATTCATAAGAAAGAACTGGGTAAAGTTTGATCACAATTTCCGTTTTCTCAGACACTAATTGATTTATGCAAAATAAAGCTACAGGCGTGAAGCTACAGCCTTGAAAACCACTTAACTTCGAGAGGATTGATGTGAATGAAATGGCTCTAGTTAGGCCCACCAACAAAACAAAGGCCACATGGGGACATAATCTCTTTTCTCCGTTGCTATCTAGAACAATAACCGCTCATGATCTACTTGCCTTTTTAATTAAAGGATGTAATTTCATTCTCGACACCATTACTTTTGCAGTTTTGTCCATTTTCGTGCCAACAACTCTTCCCAAATACTGCGCCATGACTTCCCACAGCTTTGGAAAGTAAAATGGCGTCCTCGTGTCGTGGTGGAGGCGAATGTCAGCCTCTTTTCAATTTGTTCCTCCTCCAATCGAAATCGAACACCATTTGCGCATGTTTTAGAACCTCCCATGTTTTTCATTCCTAAGTAAACGAATGACAACAAAAGTTCGGGCAAAGCGAAGGTGAGTCAGCCAAGCCCCAGTCATGAAGCAAGATCTGACTTCAGAGAAAAACTGCCGTTAGCAAGTGCCTTTGCAAGGCTCTATTTGCTGTTCTACCTATAAAATCTGCAAGGAGGCCGATGCCGAGAGGATAAAATCAAAACCCAGCCCTAAAAACAGAACTAATTATGGCCGCTTATCCACCTTCTGGAGCCCCACCCTACCCACCAAATCAAAATGTCGGCGGATATTCATCTGCGAATTCCTGTGTCAGCAAAATCGAGCTTCATATTTCTTGCAATAACCTGACTAAAAAGGACATAACTTCTTCATCTGATCCGATTGCTGTATTGCATATGCAAGATAAGGGATCAAAACAATGGATTGAGGTTGGTTTGGGTTTTCTCTGTCCATCTGCTTTTTATTTTGACTTAGAGTTAGACTAGTCTAGACTCTTTTTTAAATCACACACAGGCTTGTGGAAATTCAAAGAACAGCATATGGTTATGGACGACAAAGATTTGCCAAAATCACTAACAGATAGAATGGAATTGCAGTAAAAATGCTGCACAAATACAGTTACATAAAGCAAGCCCTGGCTCCCAACAATAAATCACAGTTTCACACAGGTGCAGGATGTTGTGCAATGTATCACCTTAACATATGAAGAAGAAGAAGACAAATGCCACAAAGCAAAACAATTGTGATGGGGTTTCCAAGGCTGAGGATTAACACTAACTTGGGAGTTGGATGCATGCCCTTCAATTTTGGACGGATGTTGGTCACTTGGGCACACCAACCCACTGTAGTCAACTGAGTACTGCATAAGTTTGCAAGTTACCAATGAAGCTAGACTATCAGGGCCCCAGACTGTGCACTGAAGACTATTGTTTTCCAAACAATAAGGGCATTGTGTTCTATTGTTTTGACCAATATTCTTTGGTGTGCACAACAAAGTTTCCAGCCTGGTCAGGTTCCCCCTTCCCAAAACATTGCAGTCAATTCAGCTTTTGTTTTGGAAAGTTGCAAAAATTAAAAACAAAACTGAAACAGTTTGAGGTGAAGATGAAATGACGTATTTTGCCCCTGTCACTAGGAACCCAAAAGAAGATGAACAAACGAGGTGTTGATGTTTATCCAGGCTCTCACCCTACCATGTTTGGGGCTCAAATCTTTACCCAAACTCCCAAAAACACAAGCTAATTGAATTAGATGAAAGCCTGTTAAAAGAAATCTCAGTTTGGGAGGGGATTGGCTAAACAATTGAAGAGTATTTGATGACATAATGATTTTGTGACATCATATTATTGTTTTCAAAATCATCCCCCTTGAGTGGGAAGAAAAGCTAATTCTACTGAGGGGTATACAACTGTACTCTATAACTAACTGAGCCTCCTATCACTGTACCCCTAACCCCACTGCCAACTCAGACAACATTTTTTCTACCCTTGTAGGTTGGAAGAACAGAGCAAATAAAGAATACAGAAAACCCGTCATTTGCAAAACCAATATTGTTGGATTATCGTTTTGAAGAAGTTCAGAAATTAAAGATTAGCGTTTATGATGTTGATACTCCTACAGCTAATTTAACTGGTGATGATTTCCTTGGTTCAATTGAAACTTCACTAGGCCAGGTATCTTTTGATCACATATTAATCACTCACCCCTCCCCTTATCTTTCTTAATGATTCCTCCACAAGATAATTCCCTCAATACTTCAATTAATTTTAAATGCAACTACTTCTTAACCTCATTCATGTCCCTTCTCCATCTCTCTAGTAAGCATCCTATGTTTTAAGCCCTGACTCATTTAAACTTGCCTTGCTGTCTCTCTCTATGATACCCCACCTATATATGTCAATATGCACTCTGTCTTTATTAAGCTTCCCTCTCTTTAATCCCTTCACTCTATTGAGCCTCCTTTCTTTCCAAGCTCTCTTTTAACCCTCCCCTAAGTGTCTCCCACTATCACGCCCCCTCTATTCTCTATTATGTCAATGTAACCCCTCTCTCTATTAGTCTACTCTTTTTTATCAACCCTCTTTGCAGTCCCCAACTCTTTTAGCCTCCTCTCTCTACTAAGTGCCCTCTCTTTTAACCTTCTCTCGTTTTTAAGACCCCTGTCTTTTACCCCCTCTCTCTTCTATGTACCCTCTTTTTGTGCCCTCTATCTCTCTATTTAAGCCCCATCTCTCTATTATGCTTCCCCCTCTTTTAAGACCCTCTCTCTATTTAGCTACTGTCTATTAAGACACCTCTCTATTACACCCTTTCTCTGATAAGCCCCCTCTCTCTATTAATCCCCTCTCTCTATTCAGCCCCCTCTATTTAGCCCCTCTCTCTATTGTGTACCCTCTCTTTTAAGCCCCCTTTCTGTTCAAACCCCCTCTCTCTATTAAGCACCCTCTCTATTAAGCACCTCTCTATATGAAGTCTGTATTAACCCCCTCTCTTTCATGCCCGTGTCTCTATTAAGCCTCTCTCTAGCACCCTCTCTCTATCAAGTTCCCCTCTATCTTTGTCAAGACTTTTTTTAATTAAACCCCTCTCCCTTTAGAAAAACTACCTTTCATTTTTATGCTCATATTTGCATTCCCATTCTTTAGATTGTCTCTTCCAAAACTTACAAGAAAGAGCTTGGTCATCATCACATCAGAAATCCTGGCACAATAACAGTAAGTATTTTCACAGGCACAAAGCAAAGGGGGCACGGTGCCCCAAAGATTATTTTTTGCCCTCTTTGCTTGTCCAAAAATTATAGGATAAACCAATGTTTTGTTTGAATATACATGTTTGCATTGAAATTTGGAGGCTTTCCAACAATGCTACTTCACTTCTTTTTGAACCTCCAAACCACAAGCTACGAAGTATTTCGTATCTCTCTTTGCTTAGTCGACCCTGATCCCAAAACTTTGTGTTGCAATATCTGAGTGGAGCTTGCAGAGACCAAACTAGGGTGGGTCAAACAGGTGATAAGAAAAATGTGATGGTTTTCTAGTCATTTTACCCGATTTCTTTTGCATTCCAGGTGAGATGTGAAGAAGTCTCAAGCAATTCCGATACAGTTTCTCTCACATTTAAAGCACAAAAACTCGATAAAAAGGTAGAAGTTGTTGCATCATTTGTTTTTTTGATTTCTCATAACAATCAATTTATAAGAAGCAAACAGGAACAAGGTTTCTGTGGTTGTTCAAATATTGTTGTTGTTGCTCATGAGAGTGCGACTTCTGTATTTTGTTTATATTTATGTTTATATTTATGTTTATGTTTTTGTTTTCGTTTATATTTATGTTTATGTTTATGCTTTGCTTTTTTGAAGGATTTTCTTGGTAAATCAGACCCATTTCTGGAATTCTCAAGAGTCAATGAAGATGGATCTTTCTCGCTAGTTCATCGTGGAGAGGTAATATTCTGATAATCAGTATCATTTAGGTTTTAAAGTGCCTTCTGTTCTCCTATTTATTTGTTTTTGGATTCATTTGTATTGAGATTTTCTTTACGAGCAATTCGTTTGACCGTTTGACCACGTCACAAACATCGTTTGGCAAGCAGAATTTGCTCAGCAATGTTATTGAATTTTTTCTTGCATAGAACATTAAATGTTTGAGAAGTAATTTTTTATGATGCGGAAAAATGGTCTATATACATTGTATTCATGCAAAATTTTGGCCAGAAAAAGGTTGGTCAAATGTAAACAGTACGCAGTCTGGGAGGGTTTAGAACTTTTTCTGAGCCCTTAAGCAATGCAGATTAGGTTGCTAAACTTTAAGAATCTTTAAAACTTCTCTGTTGCTTTGACATGGCTGTTTTCCCTGCCTTGTTTCATTATTTTCTAATATTTTTTTCACCTTTCTTTTTCCCGTATACTAAATTAACTTATTAGGCACCTAAGAGTATCAAGTTTTTGTTTTTCTGTGAAAAATGGAACGAAAACTTCGTGTTTTCGACGAAGAAATGTCTACTTTTATCCCCCTTTTCTTTTTAGGTTATTAAAAACACTTTAGATCCTGTTTGGCAACCATTCACGATCTCTGTTCAACAACTTTGCAATGGTGATCATCAAAGGACGATACAAGTACGTATTAAAAGCAAACTTTAATATCTGTAGACGTAGGATAGTGACAGCTTTTTGTTGTTGTTGTTTTTACTTTATTTTGAGTAGGCTGTCATTTCTAGCTTTTTCGGCTAATTTAGGCCTACTATCCAGGCATGGGACCCCTAGTTTAACGTCCCTTCCGAAGGACAGCAGAGTGAGTTGTTTTGTCATACATCTGGAAAGTCACTCATCCAGATGCTGATCTCACACGAGCAAGCTTAACTTCAGCTGTCTAACGAGAACTGACTCAGAATCTTGTCCACCCACTCTGTTTTTCGTTAACTTTCAGGCCCCTGAAAGTCGTTGACCTTGGTGTCCTGAGCGTTTTTGTAGGTTCTTCTGTTGTTCTATTAAACGTTTTGACGTTTTCTCTCGGAGCCTACGGTTTTCAGAATGCTGGTTTAGCAACAGCAACTTAAGGTGGTGGCAGCGATAGCCAGAACTCAGGTAATAAGTTATTCAAGCATGAATATGATATTGACTCTCTTTTTCAGATCAGTTGTTATGATTATGATGATGATGGTGGTCATGACCTGATTGGGAGTTTTACGACAAACCTTCAAGAAATGTTAGAGGCAACAGAGCGGGAGGTAAAGCATACTCTACTAGACAACCAATTACCAATACCAATTATCAGTTTATTTCTTAAATTTGACTCATGTATGCTTAACTGAGCCACTTATCCTTAAACTTTTCTTATTTAACGTAGTAGTTCTATAACGGCACTCCCTGTTGAGGACTTTCTTTGCTATTAAATCCCCTCTTCATCAAGTTACCCTCTCTTTTTAAGTCTCCTTTTCTATTACATATCTCCTTTTTATTAAGAACTATCTCTCAATTACTTATCTCTGTCTCTCTCTCTCTATTAAGTTTTTAAGCCTTCTCTTCTCTTTTAAGCCTCCTGGTCTTTAGCCAGCATCCCTCTTTTTTAAGCATCCTCTCCATCTACCTCCTCTCTATTAAGCCCCCTTTCTTTTGATCCCAGGTTATATAAACCCTTGTAGTAATCCCCTCCCTTTCTAATTAACCCCCATCAAATCTCAAAGGAGGCTTAACAAAGCTTTTACCGTAATCGTTAGTCCTTTTTAGTTTTATTCACATGTTGGCTGTTTTTCTTAGGTTTCGTGGCCATGCATCAATCCTAAGAAGCAGCAAAAAAAGAAGAATTATGTCAACTCTGGACTTATAACTTTGTCATTTTGCAAGGTTTGATTTCTTCGGTTTCTTCTTGATCTTTCCTTTCTGTTCATAAAAGCTATTACATTAAATCATCTCTTCTGTCTCTCTTCTGCCTTGCATTGCCGTCCTCTATGAACCCATTTATCCCCGTGTCTCTCCCTCTCTTTAAATCTTTTAAAATTTCTTTCTCTTTCGATCATTCTGCATGAAAACTCACTTCGCATAAGTTTCTCAAATTTCCTCGAGATTTCGTCTCTGTAGTAGCTATCTATTGCTTCTAATCTCTCAACTTCATTAAATTTCTCTTTTTAGTATATGAAAGGATACAGTTTCATAGACTTCATCAGTCGTGGTTGCCAAATTAATTTTACTGTAAGTATAAGCCTAAGCTTAATATTTTTTTTAAAGATACCGAGGAGAGTTCCCGAGGAGCTCTTTAGCTCAATGGAGTTGTCGTTGGCTCTTTGCTTATGTAGGCTAGGGTTCTAATACCTTCAACTGTGGTATGCTTCTAATGGAAAATTTTTGCGAGTATTTGCCATTCATGAAAATATGTATAAATACCTACAGTATCGTACCGAAGCCTAAGCACAAAACTTAACATAGCCGAAGCACAAAGTCAAATGGGAGAAGAGCCTTGGGCTGTATGACTTGAAGAGTTACTGGACGATTTCATTGAGCTCTATAGCTCAGTGGAAACGTCATTGGCTCTCTGATCATGCAGTCCAGGTTCGAATCTCATCTATTGTGGTATGCCACTTGTGGAAAAATAGTGTTTACCATTCATGACAAATATGTATGAATATATAGCTACAGTATGGTACCTAAGAAGGCTTAACATGACCGAAGCACAAATTCAAACGAGAGAAGAGTCTTGGGCTGTATGACCTAGAGAGTTACTCGGCGATTTCATTGAGCTCTATAGCTCAGTTGAAGCATCGTTGGCTCTCTGGTCATGCAGTCCAGGTTCGAATCCCATCTATTGTTTTATACCACTTGTGGAAAAATCTATCCTTGTGTTTACTGTTATTGACAAATATATATATAAATATGTAATTGGTACTAAAGAACACTTGGTTATATGTTGCCATTAAGGTATCGAATGGGAATCCGTAACTATTCAATATGGCTAATAAATAATATATTCAATTTATATTATAATTATATGATAATTTCATGCTGATTTATGTTAATTATTACTTGCTATCCCTCGTAGGTTGCCATTGACTTTACGTTATCAAATGGAGACCCAAATGCGACCAATTCGTTACATTACATAAACCCATATCAGCCGAATGATTATACAGTCGCGTTATTGTCAGTTGGTGAAGTTTGCCAAGATTACGATACGTAAGTCAAAACTTTTTCACTTATCTATTATTCAGGTTTTGCCCCCTTTTCGTTACCATGGCAACAAAAAATTAATAATTTTGAACCCCAAATTTTAAGTAACCCTTAGATGTACGCAACACACTTCATTCCATCAAGATCCATCAAGCCATTTGAATAGGGCCCCATTTTTGGAACTTTTGTCCCAATTTTCGATACCTATAAAGCATGGTTGTCCACGTCAAATTTGAATGAAATTTGTTATCAAGTATTCCACTTTACTAATTCCCCTTCTTTCAACTGATATTTCTTAGGAAACCAACCTCAATGGCCTATCTCTTTGCTCATCTGTTTTAATTGTATTTTTCAGTGATAAAATGTTCCCTACGTTGGGCTTTGGAGCTCTCATTCCACCAGACTACAAAGTCCATCATGATTTCCCGTTGAATTTCAACTTTCAAAATCCTTACTGTGCTGGTAAGTAAAGCGAAAATTTTTATCCCTCTGTTATATACAGGCTAGCAAATTTGTACGCACTGCTGTGGTTAATGCACACTACTGTGGTGGTATTTTGCGTACTGTGGTGGATATACACTACGGTGGTGGGTTATTATGATTTATGTGGTGGGTTATTATGTCCGGGCAATTTTTCTTGGGCCCCTTTTTTGGTCGGGGGCCCTCAGTTCATGAACAATGGAAAAAGTATGTATCGTCACCCGATCCAGGTATAATTGAACCCTTCCCTACTTAAAGCCAGTATGTATTATAAAGCGGAACCTCCAGTAACCAAGTTGTAGAGTGAGAGACCAAGCTTCTCAGTCAGTTCTCGTCAGACATCTGAAGTTAAGCTTGGTCGTGTGAGGTCAGCATCTGGAAGGGCGACTTTCCGGATCAACAGGCACATCTATAAAGCGGAGACCTCTGAACAACAGTCATATATTTTCATTCTAAAGATCATTTCTTTGTAAATAGGAACCTCCACACAGTGGACACCTCTCAATAATATTGGTCTCAAGGGTGCCCGTTATATAGAGATTATATGGAGTTATCTTCACTCATCGAACTCTTTTGGTACGGTGCATATAACTTATCATATCTACTAGCGAGATGGTCTATTTGATTCATTTGTATATTGAAACCTTCATATAAAGAAATGATCTTTTGGGATAAATATTGGTAGCTGTACGTTGTTCAGAGAGGTGTTCATTAAATTTTGCAAAAGAGTTCAAGCCCGAAAGCGTTTTTTAAATGATTGTTTTAATAAATATTTCTTATATCTTTGGAACAGGGTTAAATGGAATCCTCGAGTCATATCAAAGTTGTTTGAGACAAGTGAAGCTGTATGGGCCTACTCTCTTCTCGCCTGTTATCAATCACGTTGCAAGATTCGCCCAACAAGAAGCTGCCTCTGGGCGTGCCAATGTAAGTGCCAAACGCTTGTCCTACTTTTACCGGCGTATTTCAAGATTACAAATACCTTAGCCCTTGAAAGTATTTTAGCTTAATCTGCACTTTAACAGACCAGTTGTTGTTACCAGGGTTAAGATTTTAAGTTAGGGCTTAGGTTTGCCTAGGGCTTCAGTTTGAGTGGTTCACAATTAAATTCAGGTTCCGACCAGGTAACTAAACCTGGTCTGCTAAATTTCAGCCGTTTTCCAATGAGGTTCGCAGAAAAGTTTTAATATATTATTCGGGGGGTATTTGTCCCAGTAGTTCGCCCTGTCTCTTGTTGTCTTCAGCATAGCCCTGCCTTTAAAACAAGTGAAACTGCCATCCCCGGACTATAAGTGAAGATTAAGTTAAAGGTTAAAAGATGTATTTAGTGCCAGTCGCTAAAATTTAGGAAGAAAATGAACGAGACCCCGACGCGTGGCTTGGACTCGAACTCCGATCTCAGTAAGGTTCTGGCGGAGTTAGCTGGATTAAACCACGGTCTTCTGCTGTTAAGACTTCAGTGGGGTTGTTAGTCACCTAAAACTGTTCAATATACTTAAATTTCAACAGGCGTTCTGATGTTCATATGGCATGTTTTTACATGGTACATAAAGCTTGCAGCTCTGTTTACATATCAATTTAAACATATCAATTTACCAAAAGTTTAGTGAAGTGTCTAGTGAGATTCAAGTCTTTTTAGAACTTCAATAGAGGTTTCCGCAAAAGATGGCGGCCGTTTCTGTCATCCCTTGTTTTTCTTAAGGTTTTTCGAAGGGAATTCTGCGAATAATTTCCTTAGCTACAAATTCAACGTCCGCAGCTATGTAAAAACGTAACTAAGGAAATTATTCCCAGGATTCCTCTCGAAAATCCTTTATGAAAACAATAGGCAAAAACGGCGGCCATCTTTTGCGGAAGCGTCTATTCCGAGATTGCTTCCTTTTTACCAGTGCTAAATTTCCGACTGTATATATCTCTCCCTTTTAGGCCTATTTCATTTTGTTGATCTTGACTGATGGCGAAATCACAGATATGAATGAAACAGTTCAGTCAATCATTGAAGCATCATACTTGCCAATGTCAATAATTATTGTTGGTGTTGGGCCAGCTGATTTCACCAACATGGAAAAGCTTGATGCAGATAAAAAGAAGTATGTCGTATTAATCAACCGTCTGTAATTTTAGATAATGCTACTTCCACTTCTTCCTCTTCTTTGCATCCACTTCTTTCTAAAGTGCGCCCTGCTCCTTCTGCTCTGTTCAGCTATCCTCTTATCCGATCTCACCTGATCAGACACTGTCTTATCTTTTCTGAGAAGATCTACTCTAATCTGATGTAATACAATCTGATATGATCTGTCCTAATCTAAACCAGTCTAATCTAAACTACCCCTGATCTGATTATTCTGATTATATCTGATCTAATCTGATCTGACCAAATTTGATCTGATGTATACTGCTTCGATCTACTCAGCTCTTTGCTGCCCAGTTCAACACCAGTCGAACCCCAACCTTTAATCCCCTTTAATCTAATTTGATCTCTGTAATCTAACCACATCTGCGTTGATGTTTTCACCTCTATTCTGGTATAATCTACTATTATCTAGTCTAATCTCAATTTCATCATTTCATTTTTCATTATAGATTATCGTATTGTGGAAAATCTGCCGCCCGAGATATCGTTCAGTTTGTTCCTTTCCGAAATCTTCGTGGGGTAGGTTTGATTCTGGCTTTTATTTATTACTATGACACGCTCCCTTCAGCGTACTGGCTTTTATTTATGACTGTGACACGCTCCCTTCAGCGTACTGGCTTTTATTTTTTACTATGACACGCTCCCTTCAGCGTACTGGCTTTAATTTATTACTATGACACGCTCCCCTCAGCGTACTGGCTTTTACTTATTACTATGACACGCTCCCCTCAGCGTACTGGCTTTTATTTATTACTATGACACGCTCCCCTCAGCGTACTGGCTTTTATTTATTACTATGACACGCTCCCCTCAGCGTACTGGCTTTTACTTATTACTATGACACGCTCCCCTCAGCGTACTGGCTTTTATTTATTACTGTGACACGCTCCCTTCAGCTTACTGGCTTTTATTTATTACTATGACACGCTCCCTTCAGCGTACTGGCTTTTATTTATTACTATGAAACGCTCCCCTCAGCGTACTGGCTTTTACTTATTACTATGACACGCTCCCCTCAGCGTACTGGCTTTTATTTGTTACTATGACACGCTCCCCTCAGCGTACTGGCTTTTACTTATTACTATGACACGCTCCCCTCAGCGTACTGGCTTTTATTTATTACTATGACACGCTCCCCTCAGCGTACTGGCTTTTATTAATTACTATGACACGCTCCCCTCAGCGTACTGGCTTTTACTTATTACTATGACACGCTCCCCTCAGCGTACTGGTTTTTACTTATTACTATGACACGCTCCCTTCAGCGTACTGGCTTTTACTTATTACTATGACACGCTCCCTTCAGCGTACTGGCTTTTACTTATTACTATGACACGCTCCCTTCAGCGTACTGGCTTTTAGTTATTACTATGACACGCTCCCTTCAGCGTACTGGCTTTTACTTATTACTATGACACGCTCCCCTCAGCGTACTGGCTTTTACTTATTACTATGACACGCTCCCTTCAGCGTACTGGCTTTTACTTATTACTATGACACGCTCCTTCAGCGTACTGGCTTTTAGTTATTACTATGACACGCTCCCTTCAGCGTACTGGCTTTTACTTATTACTATGACACGCTCCCCTCAGCGTACTGGCTTTTACTTATTACTATGACACGCTCCCTTCAGCGTGCTGGCTTTTACTTATTACTATGACACGCTCCCTTCAGCGTACTGGCTTTTACTTATTACTATGACACGCTCCCCTCAGCGTACTGGTTTTTACTTATTACTATGACACGCTCCCTTCAGCGTACTGGCTTTTATTACTATGACACGCTCCCCTCAGCGTACTGGCTTTTATTTATTACTATGACACGCTCCACTATGACACGCTCCCCTCAGCGTACTGGCTTTTACTTATTACTATGACACGCTCCCCTCAGCGTACTGGCTTTTACTTATTACTATGACACGCTCCCCTCAGCGTACTGGCTTTTATATATTACTATGACACGCTCCCCTCAGCGTACTGGCTTTTACTTATTACTATGACACGCTCCCTTCAGCGTACTGGCTTTTATATATTACTATGACACGCTCCCCTCAGCGTACTGGCTTTTATTAATTACTATGACACGCTCCCCTTAGCGTACTGGCTTTTGTTTATTACTATGACACGCTCCCCTCAGCGTACTGGCTTTTATTTATTACTATGACACGCTCCCTTCAGCGTACTGGCTTTTACTTATTACTATGACACGCTCCCTTCAGCGTACTTTCTTTTACTTATTACTATGACACGCTCCCTCAGCGTACTGGCTTTTACTTATTACTATGACACGCTCCCTCAGCGTACTGGCTTTTATATATTACTATGACACGCTCCCTCAGCGTACTGGCTTTACTTATTACTATGACACGCTCCCTTCAGCGTACTGGCTTTTATATATTACTATGACACGCTCCCTTCAGCGTACTGGCTTTTATTTATTACTATGACACGCTCCCTTCAGCGTACTGGCTTTTACTTATTACTATGACACGCTCCCCTCAGCGTACTGGCTTTTATTTATTACTGTGACACGCTCCCTTCAGCGTACTGGCTTTTATTTATTACTGCGACACATTCCCATCAGCGTACTGGCTTTTATTTATTACTGTGACACGCTCCCATCAGCGTACTGGCTTTTATTTATTACTGTGACACGCTCCCTTCAGCGTACTGGCTTTTATTTATTACTGCGACACATTCCCATCAGCGTACTGGCTTTTATTTATTACTGTGACACGCTCCCTTCAGCGTACTGGCTTTTATTTATGACTGTGGCACGCTCCCATCAGCGTACTGGCTTTTCTTTATTACTGTGACACGCTCCCATTAGCGTACTGGCTTTTATTTATTACTGTGACACGCTCCCTTCAGCGTACTGGCTTTTATTTATTACTGTGACACGCTCCCTTCAGCGTACTGGCTTTTATTTATGACTGTGACACGCTCCCATTAGCGTACTGGCTTTTATTTATTACTGTGACACGCTCCCTTCAGCGTACTGGCTTTTATTTATTACTGTGACACGCTCCCTTCAGCGTACTGGCTTTTATTTATTACTGTGACACGCTCCCTTCAGCGTACTGGCTTTTATTTATGACTGTGACACGCTCCCATTAGCGTACTGGCTTTTATTTATTACTGTGACACGCTCCCATTAGCGTACTGGCTTTTATTTATTACTGTGACACGCTCCCATTAGCGTACTGGCTTTTATTTATTACTGTGACATGCTCCCATTAGCGTATTGGCTTTTATTTATTACTGTGACACGCTCCCTTCAGCGTACTGTATTTATATTTATGACTATCACACGCTCCCTTCAGCGTACTGGCTTTTATTTATGACTGTGACACGCTCCCATTAGCGTACTGGCTTTTATTTATTACTGTGACACGCTCCTTCAGCGTACTGGCTTTTATTTATGACTGTGACACGCTCCCATTAGCGTACTGGCTTTTATTTATGACTGTGACACGCTCCCATCAGCGTACTGGCTTTTATTTATTACTGTGACACGCTCCCATTAGCGTACTGGCTTTTATTTATTACTGTGACACGCTCCTTCAGCGTACTGGCTTTTATTTATGACTGTGACACGCTCCCATTAGCGTACTGGCTTTTATTTATGACTGTGACACGCTCCCATCAGCGTACTGGCTTTTATTTATTACTGTGACACGCTCCCATTAGCGTACTGGCTTTTATTTATTACTGTGACACGCTCCCTTCAGCGTACTGGCTTTTATTTATTACTGTGACAAGCTCCCTTCAGCGTACTGGCTTTTATTTATTACTGTGACACGCTCCCTTCAGCGTACTGGCTTTTATTTATTACTGTGACACGCTCCCTTCAGCGTACTGGCTTTTATTTATTACTGTGACACGCTCCCTTCAGCGTACTGGCTTTTATTTATTACTGTGACACGCTCCCTTCAGCGTACTGTATTTATATTTATGACTATCACACGCTCCCTTCAGCGTACTGGCTTTTATTTATTACTGTGACACGCTCCCTTCAGCGTACTGGCTTTTATTTATGACTGTGACACGCTCCCATTAGCGTACTGGCTTTTATTTATTACTGTGACACGCTCCCATTAGCGTACTGGCTTTTATTTATTACTGTGACACGCTCCCTTCAGCGTACTGTATTTATATTTATGACTGTTACACGCTCCCTTCAGCGTACTGGCTTTTGTTTATGACTGTGACACGCTCCCATCAGCGTACTGGCTTTTATTTATGACTGTGACACGCTCCCATTAGCGTACTGGCTTTTATTTATTACTGTGACACGCTCCCATTAGCGTACTGGCTTTTATTTATTACTGTGACACGCTCCCCTCAGCGTACTGGCTTTTGTTTATGACTGTGACACGCTCCCATTAGCGTACTGGCTTTTATTTATTACTGTGACACGCTCCCTTCAGCGTACTGGCTTTTATTTATTACTGTGACACGCTCCCATCAGCGTACTGGCTTATATTTATTACTGTGACACGCTCCCTTCAGCGTACTGGCTTTTATTTATTACTGTGACACGCTCCCATCAGCGTACTGGCTTTTATTTATTACTGTGACACGCTCCCTTCAGCGTACTGGCTTTTATTTATTACTGTGACACGCTCCCCTCAGCGTACTGGCTTTTATTTATTACTGTGACACGCTCCCTTCAGCGTACTGGCTTTTATTTATTACTGTGACACGCTCCTTCAGCGTACTGGCTTTTATTTATTACTGTGACACGCTCCCTTCAGCGTACTGGCTTTTATTTATTACTGTGACACGCTCCCCTCAGCGTACTGGCTTTTATTTATTACTGTGACACGCTCCCTTCAGCGTACTGGCTTTTATTTATTACTGTGACACGCTCCCTTCAGCGTACTGGCTTTTATTTATTACTGTGACACGCTCCTTCAGCGTACTGGCTTTTATTTATTACTGTGACACGCTCCCATTCAGCGTACTGGCTTTTATTTATTACTGTGACACGCTCCCATCAGCGTACTGGCTTTTATTTATTACTGTGACACGCTCCTCAGCGTACTGGCTTTTATTTATTACTGTGACACGCTCCCTCAGCGTACTGGCTTTTATTTATTACTGTGACACGCTCCCATTCAGCGTACTGGCTTTTATTTATTACTGTGACACGCTCCCTTCAGCGTACTGGCTTTTATTTATTACTGTGACACGCTCCCATCAGCGTACTGGCTTTTATTTATTACTGTGACACGCTCCCTTCAGCGTACTGGCTTTTATTTATTACTGTGACACGCTCCCATCAGCGTACTGGCTTTTATTTATTACTGTGACACGCTCCCTTCAGCGTACTGGCTTTTATTTATTACTATGACACGCTCCCTTCAGCGTACTGGCTTTTATTTATTACTATGACACGCTCCCTTCAGCGTACTGGCTTTTATTTATTACTGTGACACGCTCCCTTCAGCGTACTGGCTTTTATTTATTACTGTGACACGCTCCCATCAGCGTACTGGCTTTTATTTATTACTGTGACACGCTCCCCTCAGCGTACTGGCTTTTATTTATTACTGTCACGCGCTCCCATCAGCGTACTGGCTTTTATTTATTACTATGACACGTTCCCCTGAGCGTACTGGCTTTTATTTATTACTATGACACGCTCCCCTCAGCGTACTGGTTTTTACTTATTACTATGACACGCTCCCTTCAGCGTACTGGCTTTTACTTATTACTATGACACGCTCCCCTCAGCGTACTGGCTTTTACTTATTACTATGACACGCTCCCCTCAGCGTACTGGCTTTTACTTATTACTATGACACGCTCCCCTCAGCGTACTGGCTTTTATATATTACTATGACACGCTCCCCTCAGCGTACTGGCTTTTACTTATTACTATGACACGCTCCCTTCAGCGTACTGGCTTTTATATATTACTATGACACGCTCCCCTCAGCGTACTGGCTTTTATTAATTACTATGACACGCTCCCCTTAGCGTACTGGCTTTTGTTTATTACTATGACACGCTCCCCTCAGCGTACTGGCTTTTATTTATTACTATGACACGCTCCCTTCAGCGTACTGGCTTTTACTTATTACTATGACACGCTCCCTTCAGCGTACTTTCTTTTACTTATTACTATGACACGCTCCCCTCAGCGTACTGGCTTTTACTTATTACTATGACACGCTCCCCTCAGCGTACTGGCTTTTATATATTACTATGACACGCTCCCCTCAGCGTACTGGCTTTTACTTATTACTATGACACGCTCCCTTCAGCGTACTGGCTTTTATATATTACTATGACACGCTCCCTTCAGCGTACTGGCTTTTATTTATTACTATGACACGCTCCCTTCAGCGTACTGGCTTTTACTTATTACTATGACACGCTCCCCTCAGCGTACTGGCTTTTATTTATTACTGTGACACGCTCCCTTCAGCGTACTGGCTTTTATTTATTACTGCGACACATTCCCATCAGCGTACTGGCTTTTATTTATTACTGTGACACGCTCCCATCAGCGTACTGGCTTTTATTTATTACTGTGACACGCTCCTTCAGCGTACTGGCTTTTATTTATTACTGCGACACATTCCCATCAGCGTACTGGCTTTTATTTATTACTGTGACACGCTCCCTTCAGCGTACTGGCTTTTATTTATGACTGTGGCACGCTCCCATCAGCGTACTGGCTTTTCTTTATTACTGTGACACGCTCCCATTAGCGTACTGGCTTTTATTTATTACTGTGACACGCTCCCTTCAGCGTACTGGCTTTTATTTATTACTGTGACACGCTCCTTCAGCGTACTGGCTTTTATTTATGACTGTGACACGCTCCCATTAGCGTACTGGCTTTTATTTATTACTGTGACACGCTCCTTCAGCGTACTGGCTTTATTTATTACTGTGACACGCTCCCTTCAGCGTACTGGCTTTTATTTATTACTGTGACACGCTCCTTCAGCGTACTGGCTTTTATTTATGTGACTGCGTACTGGCTTTTATTTATTACTGTGACACGCTCCCTGGCTTTTATTTAGCGTACTGGCTTTTATTTATTACTGTGACACGCTCCCATTAGCGTACTGGCTTTTATTTATTACTGTGACACGCTCCCATTAGCGTACTGGCTTTTATTTATTACTGTGACACGCTCCCATTAGCGTATTGGCTTTTATTTATTACTGTGACACGCTCCCTTCAGCGTACTGTATTTATATTTATGACTATCACACGCTCCCTTCAGCGTACTGGCTTTTATTTATGACTGTGACACGCTCCCATTAGCGTACTGGCTTTTATTTATTACTGTGACACGCTCCCTTCAGCGTACTGGCTTTTATTTATGACTGTGACACGCTCCCATTAGCGTACTGGCTTTTATTTATGACTGTGACACGCTCCCATCAGCGTACTGGCTTTTATTTATTACTGTGACACGCTCCCATTAGCGTACTGGCTTTTATTTATTACTGTGACACGCTCCCTTCAGCGTACTGGCTTTTATTTATGACTGTGACACGCTCCCATTAGCGTACTGGCTTTTATTTATGACTGTGACACGCTCCCATCAGCGTACTGGCTTTTATTTATTACTGTGACACGCTCCCATTAGCGTACTGGCTTTTATTTATTACTGTGACACGCTCCCTTCAGCGTACTGGCTTTTATTTATTACTGTGACACGCTCCCTTCAGCGTACTGGCTTTTATTTATTACTGTGACACGCTCCCTTCAGCGTACTGGCTTTTATTTATTACTGTGACACGCGTGACACGCTCCCATCAGCGTACTGGCTTTTATTTATTACTGTGACACGCTCCTTCAGCGTACTGGCTTTTATTTATTACTGTGACACGCTCCTTCAGCGTACTGGCTTTTATTTATTACTGTGACACGCTCCTTCAGCGTACTGGCTTTTATTTATTACTGTGACACGCTCCCTTCAGCGTACTGGCTTTTATTTATTACTGTGACACGCTCCTTCAGCGTACTGGCTTTTATTTATTACTGTGACACGCTCCTTCAGCGTACTGGCTTTTATTTATTACTGTGACACGCTCCTTCAGCGTACTGGCTTTTATTTATTACTGTGACACGCTCCCTTCAGCGTACTGGCTTTTATTTATTACTGTGACACGCTCCCTTCAGCGTACTGTATTTATATTTATGACTATCACACGCTCCCTTCAGCGTACTGGCTTTTATTTATTACTGTGACACGCTCCCTTCAGCGTACTGGCTTTTATTTATGACTGTGACACGCTCCCATTAGCGTACTGGCTTTTATTTATTACTGTGACACGCTCCCATTAGCGTACTGGCTTTTATTTATTACTGTGACACGCTCCCTTCAGCGTACTGTATTTATATTTATGACTGTTACACGCTCCCTTCAGCGTACTGGCTTTTGTTTATGACTGTGACACGCTCCCATCAGCGTACTGGCTTTTATTTATGACTGTGACACGCTCCCATTAGCGTACTGGCTTTTATTTATTACTGTGACACGCTCCCATTAGCGTACTGGCTTTTATTTATTACTGTGACACGCTCCCCTCAGCGTACTGGCTTTTGTTTATGACTGTGACACGCTCCCATTAGCGTACTGGCTTTATTTATTACTGTGACACGCTCCTTCAGCGTACTGGCTTTATTTATTACTGTGACACGCTCCCATCAGCGTACTGGCTTATATTTATTACTGTGACACGCCCCTTCAGCGTACTGGCTTTTATTTATTACTGTGACACGCTCCCATCAGCGTACTGGCTTTTATTTATTACTGTGACACGCTCCCTTCAGCGTACTGGCTTTTATTTATTACTATGACACGCTCCTTCAGCGTACTGGCTTTTATTTATTACTATGACACGCTCCTTCAGCGTACTGGCTTTTATTTATTACTGTGACACGCTCCCTTCAGCGTACTGGCTTTTATTTATTACTGTGACACGCTCCCATCAGCGTACTGGCTTTTATTTATTACTGTGACACGCTCCCCTCAGCGTACTGGCTTTTATTTATTACTGTCACGCGCTCCCATCAGCGTACTGGCTTTTATTTATTACTGTGACACGTTCCCCTGAGCGTACTGGCTATTATTTATTACTATGACACGCTCCCCTCAGCGTACTGTCTTTTATTTATTACTATGACACGCTCCCATCAGCGTACTGGCTTTTATTTATTACTATGACACGCTCCCTTCAGCGTACTGGCTTTTATTTATTACTATGACACGCTCCCATCAGCGTACTGGCTTTTATTTATTACTGCGACACGCTCCCATCAGCGTACTGGCTTTTATTTATTACTGTGACACGCTCCCTTCAGCGTACTGGCTTTTATTTATTACTGTGACACGCTCCCATTAGCGTACTGGCTTTTATTTATTACTGTGACACGCTCCCTTCAGCGTACTGTATTTATATTTATGACTGTTACACGCTCCCTTCAGCGTACTGGCTTTTGTTTATGACTGTGACACGCTCCCATCAGCGTACTGGCTTTTATTTATGACTGTGACACGCTCCCATTAGCGTACTGGCTTTTATTTATTACTGTGACACGCTCCCATTAGCGTACTGGCTTTTATTTATTACTGTGACACGCTCCCCTCAGCGTACTGGCTTTTGTTTATGACTGTGACACGCTCCCATTAGCGTACTGGCTTTTATTTATTACTGTGACACGCTCCCTTCAGCGTACTGGCTTTTATTTATTACTGTGACACGCTCCCATCAGCGTACTGGCTTATATTTATTACTGTGACACGCTCCCTTCAGCGTACTGGCTTTTATTTATTACTGTGACACGCTCCCATCAGCGTACTGGCTTTTATTTATTACTGTGACACGCTCCCTTCAGCGTACTGGCTTTTATTTATTACTATGACACGCTCCCTTCAGCGTACTGGCTTTTATTTATTACTATGACACGCTCCCTTCAGCGTACTGGCTTTTATTTATTACTGTGACACGCTCCCTTCAGCGTACTGGCTTTTATTTATTACTGTGACACGCTCCCATCAGCGTACTGGCTTTTATTTATTACTGTGACACGCTCCCCTCAGCGTACTGGCTTTTATTTATTACTGTCACGCGCTCCCATCAGCGTACTGGCTTTTATTTATTACTGTGACACGTTCCCCTGAGCGTACTGGCTATTATTTATTACTATGACACGCTCCCCTCAGCGTACTGTCTTTTATTTATTACTATGACACGCTCCCATCAGCGTACTGGCTTTTATTTATTACTATGACACGCTCCCTTCAGCGTACTGGCTTTTATTTATTACTATGACACGCTCCCATCAGCGTACTGGCTTTTATTTATTACTGCGACACGCTCCCATCAGCGTACTGGCTTTTATTTATTACTGTGACACGCTCCCTTCAGCGTACTGGCTTTTATTTATTACTGTGACACGCTCCCATCAGCGTACTGGCTTTTATTTATTACTGTGACACGCTCCCTTCAGCGTACTGGCTTTTATTTATTACTATGACACGCTCCCTTCAGCGTACTGGCTTTTATTTATTACTATGACACGCTCCCTTCAGCGTACTGGCTTTTATTTATTACTGTGACACGCTCCCTTCAGCGTACTGGCTTTTATTTATTACTGTGACACGCTCCCATCAGCGTACTGGCTTTTATTTATTACTGTGACACGCTCCCCTCAGCGTACTGGCTTTTGTTTATTGCTGTCACGCGCTCCCATCAGCGTACTGGCTTTTATTTATTACTATGACACGTTCCCCTGAGCGTACTGGCTTTTATTTATTACTGTGACACGCTCCCCTCAGCGTACTGGCTTTTATTTATTACTATGACACGTTCCCCTGAGCGTACTGGCTTTTATTTATTACTGTGACACGCTCCCCTCAGCGTACTGGCTTTTATTTATTACTGTGACACGCTCCCATCAGCGTACTGGCTTTTATTTATTACTATGACACGCTCCCTTCAGCGTACTGGCTTTTATTTATTACTATGACACGTTCCCCTGAGCGTACTGGCTTTTATTTATTACTATGACACGCTCCCCTCAGCGTACTGGCTTTTATTTATTACTGTGACACGTTCCCCTGAGCGTACTGGCTATTATTTATTACTATGACACGCTCCCCTCAGCGTACTGTCTTTTATTTATTACTATGACACGCTCCCATCAGCGTACTGGCTTTTATTTATTACTATGACACGCTCCCTTCAGCGTACTGGCTTTTATTTATTACTATGACACGCTCCCATCAGCGTACTGGCTTTTATTTATTACTATGACACGCTCCCATCAGCGTACTGGCTTTTATTTATTACTATGACACGCTCCCTTCAGCGTACTGGCTTTTATTTATTACTATGACACGTTCCCCTGAGCGTACTGACTTTTATTTGTTACTATGACACGCTCCCTTCAGCGTACTGGCTTTTATTTATTACTATGACACGCTCCCATCAGCGTACTGGCTTTTATTTATTACTATGACACGCTCCCATCAGCGTACTGGCTTTTATTTATTACTATGACACGCTCCCATCAGCGTACTGGCTTTTATTTATTACTATGACACGCTCCCTTCAGCGTACTGGCTTTTATTTATTACTATGACACGCTCCCATCAGCGTACTGGCTTTTATTTGTTACTATGACACGCTCCCTTCAGCGTACTGGCTTTTATTTATTACTATGACACGTTCCCATCAGCGTACTGGCTTTTATTTATTACTATGACACGCTCCCATCAGTGTACTGGCTTTTATTTATTACTATGACACGCTCCCATCAGCGTACTGGCTTTTATTTATTACTATGACACGTTCCCCTGAGCGTACTGGCTTTTCTTTATTACTATGACACGCCCCCCTCAGCGTACTGGCTTTTATTTATTACTATGACACGCTCCCATCAGCGTACTGGCTTTTATTTATTACTATGACACGCTCCCATCAGCGTACTGGCTTTTATTTATTACTATGACACGCTCCCTTCAGCGTACTGGCTTTTATTTATTACTATGACACGCTCCCATCAGCGTACTGGCTTTTATTTATTACTATGACACGCTCCCATCAGCGTACTGGCTTTTATTTATTACTATGACACGCTCCCATCAGCGTACTGGCTTTTATTTATTACTATGACACGCTCCCTTCAGCGTACTGGCTTTTATTTATTACTATGACACGCTCCCCTCAGCGTACTGGCTTTTATTTATTACTATGACACGCTCCCGTCAGCGTACTGGCTGTAATTTATTACTATGACACGCTCCCCTCAGCGTACTGGCTTTTATTTATTACTGTGACACGCTCCCTTCAGCGTACTGGCTTTTATTTATTACTGTGACACGCTCCCATCAGCGTACTGGCTTTTATTTATTACTATGACACGCTCCCTTCAGCGTACTGGCTTTTATTTATTACTGTGACACGCTCCCTTCAGCGTACTGGCTTTTATTTATTACTGTGACACGCTCCCATCAGCGTACTGGCTTTTATTTATTACTATGACACGCTCCCGTCAGCGTACTGGCTGTAATTTATTACTATGACACGCTCCCTTCAGCGTACTGGCTTTTATTTATTACTGTGACACGCTCCCATCAGCGTACTGGCTTTTATTTATTACTATGACACGCTCCCTTCAGCGTACTGGCTGTAATTTATTACTATGACACGCTCCCCTCAGCGTACTGGCTTTTATTAATTACTATGACACGCTCCCTTCAGGGTTCTGGCTTTTATTTATTACTATGACACGCTCCCCTCAGCGTACTGGCTTTTATTTATTACTATGACACGCTCCCCTCAGCGTACTGGTTTTTTCTTATTACTATGACACGCTCCCCTCAGCGTACTGGCTTTTATTTATTACTATGACACGCTCCCTTCAGCGTACTGGCTTTTATTTATTACTATGACACGCTCCCTTCAGCGTACTGGCTTTTACTTATTACTATGACACGCTCCCTTCAGCGTACTGGCTTTTACTTATTACTATGACACGCTCCCCTCAGCGTACTGGCTTTTATTTATTACTATGACACGCTCCCTTCAGCGTACTGGCTTTTATTTGTAACTATGACACGCTCCCTTCAGCGTACTGGTTTATTATTTATGACGTCAGACTTTTTCAGACTTGTCTAGGATACACTTTTATTTTCTGACGGACATTTAGTTTTTTTTGGATATAAGTTTTTCATTATTATTATATGATATTGTATTCCTGCACCACGCTTACGGAAATATACGCACTATTATATTGGATAAGCACTACTGTGGTTGTAGTTTTTGTGTACTGTGAAGGATCTGAAATCATTGGAAAAATCTATAGATCAAGTAAGAAAGAGCCTCAAAATCCTCCACGCATTTCCAAGCGCCACATACACCATAGTTACCCAAAATAACCAAGCAAAATAACCCATCTCAGTAGTGCTTATCCACCACTGTAGTCCGTATAGATCCGCTAGCGTGATTTTGCGTTTTATTACATTTTAGGCCCCTCCTTATCGCTTAGCACAAGAAGTCCTCGCTGAAATCCCTGGCCAAGTGACGCAATATTTCAAAATCAAAGGAATTGCTCCGAATATATCGTAACATTGGTTAAATTTGTAATTGGGTAATTTATTAATATTTCGGGTGTATAGATTATTCTTAGAGCGGGATCTTTAATTTTAGACTAACAAAATATCAATGATTTTAACAGCTGTTTAATCAATCAATCTATCACGATTTTTATACATATATTTAACCTTTCAATTTTATTTTAATATTTCCTTGAAAACACTGTGAAATTATTTTATTAGTTTTGCTGTAAAATTACATGATTAAAAAATTATTTAGTGCTTCAGAGTTGACAAATCTTCGGTTATCCTGGTAACATAATGTGTTATTGCAGTATTTCACTCGAAATATTGACAAAGAAAAACCCTAACAATCGGCCTTTTGAGCCATAAACGCGAGGCTATGTATAATAAGCAATTTTAAGGGTTTCCAAAGGCTATAATAAAGCTATTTAGCCCATAAAATAGACAAAATAAAAACCCTAAAAATCGGCCATTTTTGGGCAAAAAGGCAAGGCTATACTAAGGCAAAATGGCCAAAAATCGGCCGAAATCAGGGGTTTCTAAAATCTTCAAAAATATTACCTACAGGGCCAAATAAGCAATTTTAGGGGTTCCCAAGGCTATAATAAAGCTATTTAGCCTATTAAATAGACAAAATAAAAACCCTAAAAATCGGCCATTTTTGGGCAAAAAGGCAAGGCTATACTAAGGCAAAATTGCCAAAAATCGGCCGAAATCAGGGGTTTCTAAAATCCTCAAAATCTTCAAAAATATTACCTAAAGGGCCAAATAAGCAATTTTAGGGGTTCCCAAGGCTATAATAAAGCTATTTAGCCCATAAAATAGACAAAATAAAACCCTAAAAATCGGCCATTTTTGGGCAAAAAGGCAAGGCTATACTAAGGCAAAATGGCCAAAAATCGGCCGAAATCAGGGGTTTCTAAAATCCTCAAAATCTTCAAAATATTACCTAAAGGGCCAAATAAGCAATTTTAGGGGTTCCAAAGGCTATAATAAAGCTATTTAGCCCATAAAATAGACAAAATAAAAACCCTAAAAATCGGCCATTTTTGGGCAAAAAGGCAAGGCTATACTAAGGCAAAATGGCCAAAATCGGCCTAAATCAGGGGTTTCTAAAATCCTCAAAATCTTCAAAAATATTACCTAAAGGGCCAAATAAGCAATTTTGGGGTTCCAAAGGCTATAATAAAGCTATTTAGCCCATAAAATAGACAAAATAAAAACCCTAAAAATCGGCCATTTTGGGCAAAAAGGCAAGGCTATACTAAGGCAAAATGGCCAAAAATCGGCCTAAATCAGGGGTTTCTAAAATCCTCAAAATCTTCAAAAATATTACCTAAAGGGCCAAATAAGCAATTTTAGGGGTTCCCAAGGCTATAATAAAGCTATTTAGCCCATAAAATAGACAAAATAAAAACCCTAAAAATGGCGCATTTTGGGCAAAAGGCAAGGCTATACTAAGGCAAAATGGCCAAAAGTCGACCTAAATCAGGGGTTTCTAAAATCCTCAAAATCTTCAAAAATATTAACTAAAGGGCCAAATAAGCAATTTTAGGGGTTCCCAAGGCTATAATAAAGCTATTTAGCCCATAAAATAGACAAAATAAAACCCTAAAAATTGGCCATTTTTGGGCAAAAAGGCAAGGCTATACTAAGGCAAAATGGCCAAAAATCGGCCAAAATCAGGGGTTTCTAAAATCCTCAAAATCTTCAAAAATATTATCCAAAGGGCTAAATAAACCATTTTGGGGGTTCCAAAGGCTATAATAAACCTATTCAGCCCATAAAATAGACAAAATAAAAACCCTAAAAATGGCCATTTTTGGGCAAAAAGGCAAGGCTATACTAAGGCAAAATCGCCAAAAATCGGCCAAAATCAGGGGTTTCTAAAATCCTCAAAATCTTCAAAATATTATCCAAAGGGCTAAATAAACCATTTTGGGGTTCCAAAGGCTATAATAAAGCTATTTAGCCCATAAAATAGACAAAATAAAAACCCAAAAAAATGGCCATTTTTGGGCAAAAAGGCAAGGCTATACTAAGGCAAAATGGCCAAAAATCGGCCAAAATCAGGGGTTTCTAAAATCCTCAAAATCTTCAAAAATATTATCCAAAGGGCTAAATAAACCATTTTGGGGTTCCAAAGGCTATAATAAAGCTATTTAGCCCATAAAATAGACAAAATAAAAACCCTAAAAATGGCCATTTTGGGCAAAAGGCAAGGCTATACTAAGGCAAAATGGCCAAAAATCGGCCAAAATCAGGGGTTTCTAAAATCCTCAAAATCTTCAAAATATTATCCAAAGGGCTAAATAAACCATTTTGGGGTTCCAAAGGCTATAATAAAGCTGTTTAGCCCATAAAATAGACAAAATAAAAACCCTAAAAATGGCCATTTTTGGGCAAAAAGGCAAGGCTATACTAAGGCAAAATGGCCAAAAATCGGCCAAAATCAGGGTTTCTAAAATCCTCAAAATCTTCAAAAATATTATCCAAAGGGCTAAATAAACCATTTTGGGGTTCCAAAGGCTATAATAAAGCTGTTTAGCCCATAAAATAGACAAAATAAAACCCTAAAAATGGCCATTTTTGGGCAAAAAGGCAAGGCTATACTAAGGCAAAATGGCCAAAAATCGGCCAAAATCAGGGGTTTCTAAAATCCTCAAAATCTTCAAAATATTATCCAAAGGGCTAAATAAACCATTTTGGGGTTCCAAAGGCTATAATAAAGCTGTTTAGCCCATAAAATAGACAAAATAAAAACCCTAAAAATTGGCCATTTTTGGGCAAAAAGGCAAGGCTATACTAAGGCAAAATGGCCAAAAATCGGCCAAAATCAGGGGTTTCTAAAATCCTCAAAATCTTCAAAATATTATCCAAAGGGCTAAATAAACCATTTTGGGGTTCCAAAGGCTATAATAAAGCTGTTTAGCCCATTAAATAGACAAAATAAAACCCTAAAAAATGGCAATTTTTGGGCAAAAAGGCAAGGCTATACTAAGGCAAAATCGCCAAAAATCGGCCAAAATCAGGGGTTTCTAAAATCCTCAAAATCTTCAAAATATTATCCAAAGGGCTAAATAAACCATTTTGGGGTTCCAAAGGCTATAATAAAGCTGTTTAGCCCATAAAATAGACAAAATAAAAACCTAAAAAATGGCCATTTTTGGGCAAAAAGGCAAGGCTATACTAAGGCAAAATGGCCAAAAATCGGCCAAAATCAGGGGTTTCTAAAATCCTCAAAATCTTCAAAATATTATCCAAAGGGCTAAATAAACCATTTTGGGGGTTCCAAAGGCTATAATAAAGCTGTTTAGCCCATGAAATAGACAAAATAAAAACCCTAAAAATGGCCATTTTTGGGCAAAAAGGCAAGGCTATACTAAGGCAAAATGGCCAAAAATCGGCCAAAATCAGGGGTTTCTAAAATCCTCAAAATCTTCAAAATATTATCCAAAGGGCTAAATAAACCATTTTGGGGGTTCCAAAGGCTATAATAAAGCTGTTTGGCCCATAAAATAGACCAATTTGCAAAAAGGCAAGGCTATACTAAGGCAAAATCGCCAAAAATCGGCCAAAATCAGGAGTTTCTAAAATCTTCAAAATCTTCAAAAATATTATCCAAAGGGCTAAATAAACCATTTTGGGGGTTCCAAAGGCTATAATAAAGGTGTTTAGCCCATAAAATAGACAAAATAAAAACCCTAAAAAATGGCAACTTTTGGGCAAAAAGGCAAGGCTATACTAAGGCAAAATGGCCAAAAATCGGCCAAAATCAGGGGTTTCTAAAATCCTCAAAATCTTCAAAAATATTACCCAAAGGGCTAAATAAACCATTTTGGGGGTTCCAAAGGCTATAATAAAGCTGTTTGGCCCATAAAATAGACCAATTTGCAAAAAGGCAAGGCTATACTAAGGCAAATTGGCCAAAAATCGGCCAAAATCAGGGGTTTCTAAAATCCTCAAAATCTTCAAAAATATTACCCAAAGGGCTAAATAAACCATTTTGGGGTTCCAAACGCTATAATAAAGCTGTTTAGCCCATAAAATAGACAAAATAAAAACCCTAAAAAATGGCCATTTTTGGGCAAAAAGGCAAGGCTATACTAAGGCAAAATGGCCAAAAATCGGCCAAAATCAGGGGTTTCTAAAATCCTCAAAATCTTCAAAAATATTATCCAAAGGGCTAAATAAACCATTTTGGGGTTCCAAAGGCTATAATAAAGCTGTTTAGCCCATAAAATAGACAAAATAAAAACCCTAAAATATGGCCATTTTTGGGCAAAAAGGCAAGGCTATACTAAGGCAAAATTGCCAAAAATCGGCCAAAATCCGGGGTTTCTAAAATTCTCAAAATCTTCAAAAATATTACCCAAAGGGCTAAATAAACAATTTTGGGGGTTCCAAAGGCTATAATAAAGCTGTTTAGCCCATAAAATAGACAAAATAAAAACCCTAAAAAATGGCCATTTTTGGGCAAAAAGGCAAGGCTATACTAAGGCAAAATGGCCAAAAATCGGCCAAAATCAGGGGTTTCTAAAATCCTCAAAATCTTCAAAAATATTACCCAAAGGGCTAAATAAACAATTTTGGGGGTTCCAAAGGCTATAATAAAGCTGTTTAGCCCATAAAATAGACAAAATAAAAACCCTAAAAATGGCCATTTTTGGGCAAAAAGGCAAGACTAAGGCAAAATGGCCAAAAATCGGCCAAAATCAGGGGTTTCTAAAATCCTCAAAATCTTCAAAAATATTATCCAAAGGGCTAAATAAACCATTTTGGGGTTCCAAAGGCTATAATAAAGCTGTTTAGCCCATAAAATAGACAAAATAAAACCCTAAAAATGGCCATTTTTGGGCAAAAAAGGCAAGGCTATACTAAGGCAAAATGGCCAAAAATCGGCCAAAATCAGGGTTTCTAAAATCCTCAAAATCTTCAAAATATTACCCAAAGGGCTAAATAAACCATTTTGGGGGTTCCAAAGGCTATAATAAAGCTGTTTAGCCCATTAAATAGACAAAATAAAACCCTAAAAATCGGCCATTTTTGGGCAAAAAGGCAAGGCTATACTAAGGCAAAATGGCCAAAAATCGACCTAAATCAGGGGTTTCTAAAATCCTCAAAATCTTCACAAATATTAACTAAAGGGCCAAATAAGCAATTTTAGGGGTTCCCAAGGCTATAATAAAGCTGTTTAGCCCATAAAATAGACAAAACAAGAACCCTAAAAATTGGCCATTTTTGGGCAAAAAGGCAAGGCTATACTAAGGCAAAATGGCCAAAAATCGGCCAAAATCAGGGGTTTCTAAAATCCTCAAAATCTTCAAAATATTACCCAAAGGGCTAAATAAACAATTTTGGGGTTCCAAAGGCTATAATAAAGCTGTTTAGCCCATAAAATAGACAAAATAAAACCCTAAAAATGGCCATTTTTGGGCAAAAAGGCAAGGCTATACTAAGGCAAAATGGCCAAAATCGGCCAAAATCAGGGGTTTCTAAAATCCTCAAAATCTTCAAAATATTACCCAAAGGGCTAAATAAACCAATTTTGGGGTTCCAAAGGCTATAATAAAGCTGTTTAGCCCATAAAATAGACAAAATAAAACCCTAAAAAATGGCCATTTTTGGGCAAAAAGGCAAGGCTATACTAAGGCAAAATGGCCAAAAATCGGCCAAAATCAGGGGTTTCTAAAATCCTCAAAATCTTCAAAAATATTATCCAAAGGGCTAAATAAACCATTTTGGGGGTTCCAAAGGCTATAATAAAGCTGTTTAGCCCATAAAATAGACAAAATAAAAACCCTAAAAATGGCCATTTTTGGGCAAAAAGGCAAGGCTATACTAAGGCAAAATGGCCAAAAATCGGCCAAAATCAGGGGTTTCTAAAATCCTCAAAATCTTCAAAAATATTATCCAAAGGGCTAAATAAACAATTTTGGGGGTTCCAAAGGCTATAATAAAGCTGTTTAGCCCATAAAATAGACAAAATAAAAACCCTAAAAATTGGCCATTTTTGGGCAAAAAGGCAAGGCTATACTAAGGCAAAATGGCCAAAAATCGGCCAAAATCAGGGGTTTCTAAAATCCTCAAAATCTTCAAAAATATTATCCAAAGGGCTAAATAAACCATTTTGGGGTTCCAAACGCTATAATAAAGCTGTTTAGCCCATAAAATAGACAAAATAAAAACCCTAAAAATGGCCATTTTTGGGCAAAAAGGCAAGGCTATACTAAGGCAAAATGGCCAAAAATCGGCCAAAATCAGGGGTTTCTAAAATCCTCAAAATCTTCAAAATATTATCCAAAGGGCTAAATAAACCATTTTGGGGTTCCAAAGGCTATAATAAAGCTGTTTAGCCCATAAAATAGACAAAATAAAAACCCAAAAAATGGCCATTTTTGGGCAAAAAGGCAAGGCTATACTAAGGCAAAATGGCCAAAAATCGGCCAAAATCAGGGGTTTCTAAAATCCTCAAAATCTTCAAAAATATTACCCAAAGGGCTAAATAAACAATTTTGGGGTTCCAAAGGCTATAATAAAGCTGTTTAGCCCATAAAATAGACAAAATAAAAACCCTAAAAATTGGCCATTTTTGGGCAAAAAGGCAAGGCTATACTAAGGCAAAATCGCCAAAAATCGGCCAAAATCAGGGGTTTCTAAAATCCTCAAAATCTTCAAAAATATTACCCAAAGGGCTAAATAAACCATTTTGGGGTTCCAAAGGCTATAATAAAGCTGTTTAGCCCATAAAATAGACAAAATAAAACCCTAAAAATGGCCATTTTGGGCAAAAAGGCAAGGCTATACTAAGGCAAAATGGCCAAAAATCGGCCAAAATCAGGGGTTTCTAAAATCCTCAAAATCTTCAAAAATATTACCCAAAGGGCTAAATAAACCATTTTGGGGGTTCCAAAGGCTATAATAAAGCTGTTTAGCCCATAAAATAGACAAAATAAAAACCCTAAAAATGGCCATTTTTGGGCAAAAAGGCAAGGCTATACTAAGGCAAAATGGCCAAAAATCGGCCAAAATCAGGGTTTCTAAAATTCCTCAAAATCTTCAAAATATTACCCAAAGGGCTAAATAAACCATTTTGGGGTTCCAAAGGCTATAATAAAGCTGTTTAGCCCATAAAATAGACAAAATAAAACCCTAAAAATGGCCATTTTTGGGCAAAAAGGCAAGGCTATACTAAGGCAAAATGGCCAAAAATCGGCCAGAATCAGGGGTTTCTAAAATCATCAAAATCTTCAAAAATATTATCCAAAGGGCTAGATAAACCATTTTGGGGGTTCCAAAGGCTATAATAAAGCTGTTTAGCCCATAAAATAGACAAAATAAAAACCCTAAAAATTGGCCATTTTTGGGCAAAAAGGCAAGGCTATACTAAGGCAAAATGGCCAAAAATCGGCCAAAATCAGGGGTTTCTAAAATCCTCAAAATCTTCAAAATATTACCCAAAGGGCTAAATAAACCATTTTGGGGTTCCAAAGGCTATAATAAAGCTGTTTAGCCCATAAAATAGACAAAATAAAACCCTAAAAATGGCCATTTTTGGGCAAAAAGGCAAGGCTATACTAAGGCAAAATGGCCAAAAATCGGCCAAAATCAGGGGTTTCTAAAATCCTCAAAATCTTCAAAAATATTATCCAAAGGGCTAAATAAACCATTTTGGGGTTCCAAAGGCTATAATAAAGCTGTTTAGCCCATAAAATAGACAAAATAAAAACCCTAAAAAATGGCCATTTTTGGGCAAAAAGGCAAGGCTATACTAAGGCAAAATGGCCAAAAATCGGCCAAAATCAGGGGTTTCTAAAATCCTCAAAATCTTCAAAAATATTATCCAAAGGGCTAAATAAACCATTTTGGGGTTCCAAAGGCTATAATAAAGCTGTTTAGCCCATAAAATAGACAAAATAAAACCCTAAAAATGGCCATTTTGGGCCAAAAAAGGCAAGGCTATACTAAGGCAAAATGGCCAAAAATCGGCCAAAATCAGGGGTTTCTAAAATCCTCAAAATCTTCAAAATATTATCCAAAGGGCTAAATAAACCATTTTGGGGTTCCAAAGGCTATAATAAAGCTGTTTAGCCCATAAAATAGACAAAATAAAACCCAAAAAATGGCCATTTTTGGGCAAAAAGGCAAGGCTATACTAAGGCAAAATGGCCAAAAATCGGCCAAAATCAGGGGTTTCTAAAATCCTCAAAATCTTCAAAAATATTATCCAAAGGGCTAAATAAACCATTTTGGGGGTTCCAAAGGCTATAATAAAGCTGTTTAGCCCATAAAATAGACAAAATAAAAACCCAAAAAAATGGCCATTTTTGGGCAAAAAGGCAAGGCTATACTAAGGCAAAATGGCCAAAAATCGGCCAAAATCAGGGGTTTCTAAAATCCTCAAAATCTTCAAAAATATTATCCAAAGGGCTAAATAAACCATTTTGGGGGTTCCAAAGGCTATAATAAAGCTGTTTAGCCCATAAAATAGACAAAATAAAAACCCTAAAAATTGGCCATTTTTGGGCAAAAAGGCAAGGCTATACTAAGGCAAAATGGCCAAAAATCGGCCAAAATCAGGGGTTTCTAAAATCCTCAAAATCTTCAAAATATTATCCAAAGGGCTAAATAAACCATTTTTGAGGTTCCAAAGGCTATAATAAAGCTGTTTAGCCCATAAAATAGAAAAAATAAAAACCCTAAATAATGGCCATTTTTGGGCAAAAAGGCAAGGCTATACTAAGGCAAAATGGCCAAAATTCGGCCAAAATCAGGGTTTTCTAGAATCCTCAAAATCTTCAAAAATATTATCCAAAGGGCTAAATAAACCATTTTGGGGTTCCAAAGGCTATAATAAAGCTGTTTAGCCCATAAAATAGACAAAATAAAAACCCTAAAAATGGCCATTTTTGGGCAAAAAGGCAAGGCTATACTAAGGCAAAATGGCCAAAAATCGGCCAAAATCAGGGGTTTCTAAAATCCTCAAAATCTTCAAAATATTATCCAAAGGGCTAAATAAACCATTTTGGGGATTCCAAAGGCTATAATAAAGCTGTTTAGCCCATGAAATAGACAAAACAAAAATCCTAAAAATTGGCCATTTTTGGGCAAAAAGGCAAGGCTATACTAAGGCAAAATGGCCAAAAATCGGCCAAAATCAGGGGTTTCTAAAATCCTCAAAATCTTCAAAAATATTATCCAAAGGGCTAAATAAACCATTTTGGGGGTTCCAAAAGCTATAATAAAGCTGTTTAGCCCATAAAATAGACAAAATAAAAACCCTAAAAATGGCCATTTTTGGGCAAAAAGGCAAGGCTATACTAAGGCAAAATGGCCAAAAATCGGCCAAAATCAGGGGTTTCTAAAATCCTCAAAATCTTCAAAAATATTATCCAAAGGGCTAAATAAACCATTTTGGGGTTCCAAAGGCTATAATAAAGCTGTTTAGCCCATAAAATAGACAAAATAAAACCCTAAAAATGGCCATTTTTGGGCAAAAAGGCAAGGCTATACTAAGGCAAAATGGCCAAAAATCGGCCAAAATCAGGGGTTTCTAAAATCCTCAAAATCTTCAAAATATTATCCAAAGGGCTAAATAAACCATTTTGGGGGTTCCAAAGGCTATAATAAAGCTGTTTAGCCCATAAAATAGACAAAATAAAAACCCTAAAAAATGGCCATTTTTGGGCAAAAAGGCAAGGCTATACTAAGGCAAAATGGCCAAAAATCGGCCAAAATCAGGGGTTTCTAAAATCCTCAAAATCTTCCAAAATATTATCCAAAGGGCTAAATAAACCATTTTGGGGTTCCAAAGGCTATAATAAAGCTGTTTAGCCCATAAAATAGACAAAATAAAAACCCTAAAATTGGCCATTTTTGGGCAAAAAGGCAAGGCTATACTATGGCAAAATGGCCAAAAATCGGCCAAAATCAGGGGTTTCTAAAATCCTCAAAATCTTCAAAAATATTATCCAAAGGGCTAAATAAACCATTTTGGGAGTTCCAAAGGCTATAATAAAGCTGCTTAGCCCATAAAATAGACAAAATAAAAACCCTAAAAGATGGCCATTTTTGGGCAAAAAGGCAAGGCTATACTAAGGCAAAATCGCCAAAAATCGGCCAAAATCAGGGTTTTCTAAAATTCTCAAAATCTTCAAAAATATTACCCAAAGGGCTAAATAAACCATTTTGGGGGTTCCAAAGGCTATAATAAAGCTGTTTAGCCCATAAAATAGACAAAATAAAAACCCTGAAAATTGGCCATTTTTGGGCAAAAAGGCAACGCTATACTAAGGCAAAATGGCCAAAAATCGGCCAAAATCAGGGGTTTCTAAAATTCTCAAAATCTTCAAAAATATTATCCAAAGGGCTAAATAAACCATTTTGGGGTTCCAAACGCTATAATAAAGCTGTTTAGCCCATAAAATAGAAAAAATAAAAACCCTAAAAAATGGCCATTTTGGGCAAAAAAGGCAAGGCTATACTAAGGCAAAAACGCCAAAAATCGGCAAAAAACGGGGGTTTCTAAATCCTCAAAACCTTCAAAATATTATCCAAAGGGCTAAATAAACCATTTTGGGGTTCCAAAGGCTATAATAAAGCTGTTTAGCCCATAAAATAGACAAAATAAAACCCTAAAAATGGCCATTTTTGGGCAAAAAGGCAAGGCTATACTAAGGCAAAATGGCCAAAAATCGGCCAAAATCAGGGGTTTCTAAAATCCTCAAAATCTTCAAAAATATTATCCAAAGGGCTAAATAAACCATTTTGGGGTTCCAAAGGCTATAATAAAGCTGTTTAGCCCATAAAATAGACAAAATAAAACCCTAAAAATTGGCCATTTTTGGGCAAAAAGGCAAGGCTATACTAAGGCAAAATGGCCAAAAATCGGCCAAAATCAGGGGTTTCTAAAATCCTCAAAATCTTCAAAATATTATCCAAAGGGCTAAATAAACCATTTTGGGGTTCCAAAGGCTATAATAAAGCTGTTTAGCCCATAAAATAGACAAAATAAAACCCTAAAAATTGGCCATTTTTGGGCAAAAAGGCAAGGCTATACTAAGGCAAAATGGCCAAAAATCGGCCAAAATCAGGGGTTTCTAAAATCCTCAAAATCTTCAAAATATTATCCAAAGGGCTAAATAAACCATTTTGGGGTTCCAAAGGCTATAATAAAGCTGTTTAGCCCATAAAATAGACAAAATAAAAACCCAAAAAAATGGCCATTTTTGGGCAAAAAGGCAAGGCTATACTAAGGCAAAATGGCCAAAAATCGGCCAAAATCAGGGGTTTCTAAAATCCTCAAAATCTTCAAAATATTATCCAAAGGGCTAAATAAACCATTTTGGGGTTCCAAAGGCTATAATAAAGCTGTTTAGCCCATAAAATAGACAAAATAAAACCCAAAAAATGGCCATTTTTGGGCAAAAAGGCAAGGCTATACTAAGGCAAAATGGCCAAAAATCGGCCAAAATCAGGGGTTTCTAAAATCCTCAAAATCTTCAAAAATATTATCCAAAGGGCTAAATAAACCATTTTGGGGGTTCCAAAGGCTATAATAAAGCTGTTTAGCCCATAAAATAGACAAAATAAAAACCCTAAAAAATGGCCATTTTGGGCAAAAAGGCAAGGCTATACTAAGGCAAAATGGCCAAAAATCGGCCAAAATCAGGGGTTTCTAAAATCCTCAAAATCTTCAAAATATTATCCAAAGGGCTAAATAAACCATTTTGGGGTTCCAAAGGCTATAATAAAGCTGTTTAGCCCATAAAATAGACAAAATAAAAACCCAAAAAATGGCCATTTTTGGGCAAAAAGGCAAGGCTATACTAAGGCAAAATGGCCAAAAATCGGCCAAAATCAGGGGTTTCTAAAATCCTCAAAATCTTCAAAATATTATCCAAAGGGCTAAATAAACCATTTTGGGGTTCCAAAGGCTATAATAAAGCTATAATAAAGCTGTTTAGGGGTTTCTAAAATCCTCAAAATCTTCAAAATATTATCCAAAGGGCTAAATAAACCCATATAATAAAGCTGTTTAAATAGACAAAATAAAAACCCTAAAAATGGCCATTTTTGGGCAAAAAGGCAAGGCTATACTAAGGCAAAATGGCCAAAAATCGGCCAAAATCAGGGGTTTCTAAAATCCTCAAAATCTTCAAAATATTATCCAAAGGGCTAAATAAACCATTTTGGGGTTCCAAAGGCTATAATAAAGCTGTTTAGCCCATAAAATAGACAAAATAAAAACCCAAAAAAATGGCCATTTTTGGGCAAAAAGGCAAGGCTATACTAAGGCAAAATGGCCAAAAATCGGCCAAAATCAGGGGTTTCTAAAATCCTCAAAATCTTCAAAAATATTATCCAAAGGGCTAAATAAACCATTTTGGGGTTCCAAAGGCTATAATAAAGCTGTTTAGCCCATAAAATAGACAAAATAAAAACCCAAAAAATGGCCATTTTTGGGCAAAAAGGCAAGGCTATACTAAGGCAAAATGGCCAAAAATCGGCCAAAATCAGGGTTTTCTAAAATCCTCAAAATCTTCAAAATATTATCCAAAGGGCTAAATAAACCATTTTGGGGTTCCAAAGGCTATAATAAAGCTGTTTAGCCCATAAAATAGACAAAATAAAAACCTAAAAAATGGCCATTTTTGGGCAAAAAGGCAAGGCTATACTAAGGCAAAATGGCCAAAAATCGGCCAAAATCAGGGGTTTCTAAAATCCTCAAAATCTTCAAAATATTATCCAAAGGGCTAAATAAACCATTTTGGGGTTCCAAAGGCTATAATAAAGCTGTTTAGCCCATAAAATAGACAAAATAAAAACCCAAAAAATGGCCATTTTTGGGCAAAAAGGCAAGGCTATACTAAGGCAAAATGGCCAAAAATCGGCCAAAATCAGGGGTTTCTAAAATCCTCAAAATCTTCAAAATATTATCCAAAGGGCTAAATAAACCATTTTGGGGTTCCAAAGGCTATAATAAAGCTATAATAAAAAATGGCCATGGGCAAAAAGGTTTAGCCCATAAAATAGACAAAATAAAAACCCTAAAAATGGCCATTTTTGGGCAAAACAAGGCTATACTAAGGCAAAATGGCCAAAAATCGGCCAAAATCAGGGGTTTCTAAAATCCTCAAAATCTTCAAAATATTATCCAAAGGGCTAAATAAACCATTTTGGGGTTCCAAAGGCTATAATAAAGCTGTTTAGCCCATAAATAGACAAAATAAAAACCCAAAAATGGCCATTTTTGGGCAAAAAGGCAAGGCTATACTAAGGCAAAATGGCCAAAAATCGGCCAAAATCAGGGGTTTCTAAAATCCTCAAAATCTTCAAAATATTATCCAAAGGGCTAAATAAACCATTTTGGGGGTTCCAAACGCTATAATAAAGCTGTTTAGCCCATAAAATAGACAAAATAAAAACCCAAAAAAATGGCCATTTTTGGGCAAAAAGGCAAGGCTATACTAAGGCAAAATGGCCAAAAATCGGCCAAAATCAGGGGTTTCTAAAATCCTCAAAATCTTCAAAATATTATCCAAAGGGCTAAATAAACCATTTTGGGGTTCCAAAGGCTATAATAAAGCTGTTTAGCCCATAAAATAGACAAAATAAAAACCCTAAAAATGGCCATTTTTGGGCAAAAAGGCAAGGCTATACTAAGGCAAAATGGCCAAAAATCGGCCAAAATCAGGGGTTTCTAAAATCCTCAAAATCTTCAAAATATTATCCAAAGGGCTAAATAAACCATTTTGGGGGTTCCAAAGGCTATAATAAAGCTGTTTAGCCCATAAAATAGACAAAATAAAAACCCTAAAAATGGCCATTTTTGGGCAAAAAGGCAAGGCTATACTAAGGCAAAATGGCCAAAAATCGGCCAAAATCAGGGGTTTCTAAAATCCTCAAAATCTTCAAAATATTATCCAAAGGGCTAAATAAACCATTTTGGGGTTCCAAAGGCTATAATAAAGCTGTTTAGCCCATAAAATAGACAAAATAAAAACCCTAAAAATGGCCATTTTTGGGCAAAAAGGCAAGGCTATACTAAGGCAAAATGGCCAAAAATCGGCCAAAATCAGGGGTTTCTAAAATCCTCAAAATCTTCAAAATATTATCCAAAGGGCTAAATAAACCATTTTGGGGTTCCAAAGGCTATAATAAAGCTGTTTAGCCCATAAAATAGACAAAATAAAAACCTAAAAATGGCCATTTTTGGGCAAAAAGGCAAGGCTATACTAAGGCAAAATGGCCAAAAATCGGCCAAAATCAGGGGTTTCTAAAATCCTCAAAATCTTCAAAAATATTATCCAAAGGGCTAAATAAACCATTTTGGGGTTCCAAAGGCTATAATAAAGCTGTTTAGCCCATAAAATAGAAAAAATAAAAACCCTAAATAATGGCCATTTTTGGGCAAAAAGGCAAGGCTATACTAAGGCAAAATGGCCAAAAATCGGCCAAAATCAGGGGTTTCTAGAATCCTCAAAATCTTCAAAAATATTATCCAAAGGGCTAAATAAACCATTTTGGGGGTTCAAACGCTATAATAAAGCTGTTTAGCCCATAAAATAGACAAAATAAAAACCCTAAAAATTGGCCATTTTTGGGCAAAAAGGCAAGGCTATACTAAGGCAAAATGGCCAAAAATCGGCCAAAATCAGGGGTTTCTAAAATCCTCAAAATCTTCAAAATATTACCCAAAGGGCTAAATAAACCATTTTGGGGTTCCAAAGGCTATAATAAAGCTGTTTAGCCCATAAAATAGACAAAATAAAACCCTAAAAATGGCCATTTTTGGGCAAAAAGGCAAGGCTATACTAAGGCAAAATGGCCAAAAATCGGCCAAAATCAGGGGTTTCTAAAATCCTCAAAATCTTCAAAATATTACCCAAAGGGCTAAATAAACCATTTTGGGGTTCCAAAGGCTATAATAAAGCTGTTTAGCCCATAAAATAGACAAAATAAAAACCTAAAAATGGCCATTTTTGGGCAAAAAGGCAAGGCTATACTAAGGCAAAATGGCCAAAAATCGGCCAAAATCAGGGGTTTCTAGAATCCTCAAAATCTTCAAAAATATTATCCAAAGGGCTAAATAAACCATTTTGGGGTTTCAAAGGCTATAATAAAGCTGTTTAGCCCATAAAATAGACAAAATAAAAACCCTAAAAATTGGCCATTTTTGGGCAAAAAGGCAAGGCTATACTAAGGCAAAATGGCCAAAAATCGGCCAAAATCAGGGGTTTCTAAAATCCTCAAAATCTTCAAAAATATTACCCAAAGGGCTAAATAAACCATTTTGGGGGTTCCAAAGGCTATAATAAAGCTGTTTAGCCCATAAAATAGACAAAATAAAAACCCTAAAAATGGCCATTTTTGGGCAAAAAGGCAAGGCTATACTAAGGCAAAATGGCCAAAAATCGGCCAAAATCAGGGGTTTCTAAAATCCTCAAAATCTTCAAAATATTATCCAAAGGGCTAAATAAACCATTTTGGGGTTCCAAAGGCTATAATAAAGCTGTTTAGCCCATAAAATTGACAAAATAAAAACCCAAAAAATGGCCATTTTTGGGCAAAAAGGCAAGTCTATACTAAGGCAAAATGGCCAAAAATCGGCCAAAATCAGGGGTTTCTAAAATCCTCAAAATCTTCAAAAATATTACCCAAAGGGCTAAATAAACCATTTTGGGGTTCCAAAGGCTATAATAAAGCTGTTTAGCCCATAAAATAGACAAAATAAAAACCCTAAAAATTGGCCATTTTTGGGCAAAAAGGCAAGGCTATACTAAGGCAAAATGGCCAAAAATCGGCCAAAATCAGGGGTTTCTAAAATCCTCAAAATCTTCAAAAATATTACCCAAAGGGCTAAATAAACCATTTTGGGGGTTCCAAAGGCTATAATAAAGCTGTTTAGCCCATAAAATAGACAAAATAAAAACCTAAAAATTGGCCATTTTTGGGCAAAAAGGCAAGGCTATACTAAGGCAAAATGGCCAAAAATCGGCCAAAATCAGGGGTTTCTAAAATCCTCAAAATCTTCAAAATATTATCCAAAGGGCTAAATAAACCATTTTGGGGTTCCAAAGGCTATAATAAAGCTGTTTAGCCCATAAAATAGACAATATAAAAACCCTAAAAAATTGCCATTTCGGGCAAAAGGCAAGGCTATACTAAAGCAAAATCGCCAAAAATTGGCCAATATCAGGGGTTTCTAAAATCCTCAAAATCTTCAAAAATATTAAAAATGGCCATTTTTGGGCAAAAAGGCAAGGCCAAAGGGCTAAATAAACCATCTTCAAAAATATTGGGGGGGGTTCCAAAGGCTATAATAAAGCTGTTTAGCCCATAAAATAGACAAAATAAAACCCTAAAAATTGGCCATTTTTGGGCAAAAAGGCAAGGCTATACTAAGGCAAAATGGCCAAAAATCGGCCAAAATCAGGGGTTTCTAAAATCCTCAAAATCTTCAAAATATTATCCAAAGGGCTAAATAAACCATTTTGGGGTTCCAAAGGCTATAATAAAGCTGTTTAGCCCATAAAATAGACAAAATAAAACCCTAAAAATGGCCATTTTTGGGCAAAAAGGCAAGGCTATACTAAGGCAAAATGGCCAAAAATCGGCCAAAATCAGGGGTTTCTAAAATCCTCAAAATCTTCAAAAATATTACCCAAAGGGCTAAATAAACCATTTTGGGGTTCCAAAGGCTATAATAAAGCTGTTTAGCCCATAAAATAGACAAAATAAAAACCCTAAAAATTGGCCATTTTTGGGCAAAAAGGCAAGGCTATACTAAGGCAAAATGGCCAAAAATCGGCCAAAATCAGGGGTTTCTAAAATCCTCAAAATCTTCAAAAATATTACCCAAAGGGCTAAATAAACCATTTTGGGGTTCCAAAGGCTATAATAAAGCTGTTTAGCCCATAAAATAGACAAAATAAAAACCCTAAAATTGGCCATTTTTGGGCAAAAAGGCAAGGCTATACTAAGGCAAAATGGCCAAAAGTCGGCCAAAATCAGAGGTTTCTAAAATCCTCAAAATCTTCAAAAATATTACCCAAAGGGCTAAATAAACCATTTTGGGGTTTCAAAGGCTATAATAAAGCTGTTTAGCCCATAAAATAGAAAAAATAAAAACCCTAAAAATTGGCCATTTTTGGGCAAAAAGGCAAGGCTATACTAAGGCAAAATGGCCAAAAATCGGCCAAAATCAGGGGTTTCTGAAATCCTCAAAATCTTCAAAAATATTACCCAAAGGGCTAAATAAACCATTTTGGGGTTCCAAAGGCTATAATAAAGCTGTTTAGCCCATAAAATAAAAAAATAAAACCTAAAAATTGGCCATTTTTGGGCAAAAAGGCAAGGCTATACTAAGGCAAAATGGCCAAAAATCGGCCAAAATCAGGGGTTTCTGAAATCCTCAAAATCTTCAAAAACATTACCCAAAGGGCTAAATAAACCATTTTGGGGGTTCCAAAGGCTATAATAAAGCTGTTTAGCCCATAAAATAGACAAAATAAAAACCCTAAAAATTGGCGATTTTTGGGCAAAAAGGCAAGGCTATACTAAGGCAAAATCGCCAAAAGTCGGCCAAAATCAGAGGTTTCTAAAATCCTCAAACCCTTCAAAAATATTACCCAAAGGGCTAAATAAACCATTTTGGGGGTTTGAGAGGCTTTAATAAAGCTGTTTAGCCCATAAAATCGATAAAATAAAAACCCTAAAAATTGGCCATTATTGGGCAAAAAGGCAAGGCTATACTAACGCAAAACGGCCAAAAATCGGCCAAAATCAGGGGTTTCTAAAATCCTCAAAATCTTCAAAAATATTACCCAAAGGGCTAAATACACCATTTTGGGGGTTCCAAAGGCTATAATAAAGCTGTTTAGCCCATAAAATAAAAATAATAAAAACCCTAAATATTGGCCATTTTTGGGCAAAAAGGCAAGGCTATACTAAGGTAAAATGGCCAAAAATCGGCCAAAATCCGGGGTTTCTAAAATTCTCACAATCTTCAAAAGTATTATCCAAAGGGCTAAATAAACCATTTTGGGGGTTCCAAAGGCTAAAATAAAGCTGTTTAGCCCATAAAATAGACAAAATAAAACCCTAAAAAATGGCCATTTTTAGTCAAAAAGGCAAGGCTATACTAAGGCAAAATGGCCAAAAATCGGCCAAAATCAGGGGTTTCTGAAATCCTCAAAATCTTCAAAAACATTACCCAAAGGGCTAAATAAACCATTTTGGGGGTTCCAAAGGCTATAATAAAGCTGTTTAGCCCATAAAGTAAAAAAAATAAAAACCCTAAAAATTGGCCATTTTTGGGCAAAAAGGCAAGGCTATACTAAGGTAAAATCGCCAAAAATCGGCCAAAATCCGGGGTTTCTAAAATTCTCACAATCTTCAAAAGTATTATCCAAAGGGCTAAATAAACCATTTTGGGGGTTCCAAAGGCTAAAATAAAGCTGTTTAGCCCATAAAATAGACAAAATAAAACCCTAAAAATTGGCCATTTTTAGTCAAAAAGGCAAGGCTATACTAAGGCGAAATGGCCAAAAATCGGCCAAAATCAGGGGTTTCTGAAATCCTCAAAATCTTCAAAAACATTACCCAAAGGGCTAAGTAAACCATTTTGGGGGTTCCAAAGGCTATAATAAAGCTGTTTAGCCCATAAAATAGACAAAATAAAAACCCTAAAAATTGGCGATTTTTGGGCAAAAAGGCAAGGCTATACTAAGGCAAAATCGCCAAAAATCGGCCAAAATCAGAGGTTTCTAAAATCCTCAAACCCTTCAAAAATATTACCCAAAGGGCTAAATAAACCATTTTGGGGGTTTCAGAGGCTTTAATAAAGCTGTTTAGCCCATAAAATCGACAAAATAAAAACCCCAAATATCCGCAATTTTTGGGTAAACAGGCAAAGCTATACTAAGGCAAAGTTGCCAATATTCGCCCAAAATGAGGGGTATTTAAAATCCTTAAAACTTTCAAAAATATTACCCAAAGAGAAAATAAGCCATTTTGGGGATTCCCAAAGCTATAATAAAGCTGTTTAGCCCATAAATCGAAAAAATAATGAAAGCAAGAACATATAGAAGCATACCCAAGAAATCCGCTATTTTTGAGCAAAAAGGCAAGGCTATTCTAAGTCAAAATGGCAAAAGTGGCAAGTAGCCAAATGTTTGAGCAAGCATTCAAACGAAGAAATTTATAATGTCGTTCTGCAAAATATTTCATTTTGTTTTCCGTATTCTGTCTCTAAGGTCTTTTTGACAGGGATGGAGACACATTGGAACGCGTCGTCAGAAATAGACAAAAAAATGAATTGTATTCAACTCGAAATTATTCATAAAACAATACAAAAGAACTATCTTATGTTTTACTCTAGATAAATGAAATTTAACTCCTTACTTAGGTTAGAAGAAATTATTTCTCTACAAGATCAAAAATCATCTTCTTTAGAATCGTTTTGGTTCTCAAAACCTTCGAATACGGTACAGTGTGATTAACTAGTGAACACGTATGAAATAAGCTAGGAAGTAATAGCTTCTAACTTTTTCAGGGTAATTTAGTATACAGTAAGGCTTCGCAAATAAGAAACCTGATTTCTTTATCTAGGGTATTGTTAGCCTACAATAGACTATTGTCTTTGTGAAAACGCCAGCCTAAATTTTTTATATATCAGTTTCTTATGTGCGGGGCCTTACTGAATTGTGTAAACTTCATCAAAAGACAGTTAAACTTCTTCTGTGCTTGCTAAATTGTTTACTCTTAGGGTGTCCTAAATCCATAAGTCGCATCATTTTTCGCATTTTATTTAAGAAACAATCTGTATTCACCCTATGATTCACAGCTTAATGATTTACGTTCAGTGAAGCCATGAAGCCATGATAGGACCACTCAATTTCCTTGGGTTCGAGAGGGTGCGAAGGGCCTGCAATAAAATAGTTTCCCACAGGGCAATTTCTATTTAGTTAGGGAAATTCCATTAAGGTACACCCCACATTCAGTTACAGTAGTAAAGTTGTTGGAAAATGGTCACCAATGTTCCGTAATGAGCACGAATGTCCGGTAATGACCACCAATGTTCGGTAATGGGCACCAATATTTGGTAATGAGCCCCAATGGTCGGTATTCGTCACCAATGTTCGGTAATCGTCACCAATGTTCGGTAATGGGCACCAATGTTTGGTAATGGGCACCAATGTTTGGTAATGGGCACCAATGTTCTGCAATGGTCAACAATGGTCGGTTATGGGCACCAATGTTGGAACTCTTGGACCAGGTTCAATGTCATTTTCTATTTGTTTGTTGTATGGCCTTTGGGGTGGAAAGAAACGATCTTAAAGGTTGTCAATATTAATCATTTATTTAGGCATCCATTGTTAAGTGGTGTCCTGGTGTGAGTTTACAGATTATCCACTGTACAAAGTTCAAGTTTAAAGAAACGAAATTTTAAAAAAATCCTACAAAAACTATTATTACCAACTTTAACAACATACTAAAAAACTACTTTGAAAATCTACGCATTTTGAAAAAGTCAAAAGTGTTATAAACGTTCAAAATTTCATTGTTCTACTGTTTTAAAGGAACAGTTACCTCGTAATTACCATATGGAAGTTTAAAGTCTTCATTCAATGTAACAGGAAACCTGACACATTCTTCAGACATCGATTTTGCTGTTGCTGTTGTTGTTTGGAGCGCTTTTCCTCCAATAGTCAGCTTCGTATTTGGTGTGCCAGCCAGTGTTATTGAATCTGGTCTCTGAGTGCCATGTGGTAACTCAACAGAATTGATTTTCAGAGAATCAAAATGTGGTGGCCCTGTGATCACCGCTGGTTCTGACACTTTGGCTTTCATTGCAACTGGGACCTAAAAGCAGATGTAATAATTAGCATAAATGATAAGCAACTGCATAAATTCAAATAATCAAAATATATTATTTTATATATTATAATAATATATCAAAATATATATTATTATAATTAGCATAAATTATACGCAACTGTATAAATTTCAATAAACAAAAAATACTACTAGAAGTAATAATTAGCATGAAATATAAGTAAATGCATAAATTGTAATAAATTTTTATGCCAATAGAACTAGCAAATCATTATCTGTGAAGATTGCCATTATGAAATTTTGGTGACTTGACATGAATTATCATGAGTTGTCATAAATTATCATATATTGACATGCGTGATGTATTATCACATACTCACATACCACATACCATAAATTATAATTTAAAGACATATCATAAATTACAATATTAGCATATTTCGTCATATGTGAATGATATGCGTCGCATTGCATGCATTATTATATATTAAATGTTGCGTATCTTAATATATCACTATATGTCATAAATTATCATATATTACCATAAATTACATAACATTTTAACATACTTCATACATTACCATAAATTACAACACGTCACATATTACATTTTATCATGTGTCGTATATAATCATATATTATGATGTTTTATGCATTATTATTATCATATATTATATTATGTCATATATCATCAAAAATTGAATTATCATAATTTAGCATAAATCATCATGAATGAAATCAGCCTACCTTGACTCTTATTGATCTCCTTACATCAAATAGTCCACGTCTCATAATGAGATCAGCCTCGTCTGGATGTCTGCGTCGTAGAGATCCACGCGTGTTTTCTGCGCGTGAACCGCGGCGTGAGTATCTTTTCAAGGAGCTTGGTTTTGCTCTTCTGATAAATCTTACTGATTCAATCAATCTTCGACGCGGGTTTCCTTCGTTTTCTGTGTTTCATCAAACATCGTTTCATCATCATAATCATCTAATTCGTCTGGCAACGAATACGCACGTGGTCTGTAGCATTTGCCGTCAGGAACCGCGGGTAATCTGAGGTTTTCGTCGCTTGAATGATAGCCATCAAAGTCTTCGGACAGCAACGCAACATCATCATCATCATCGAGAATGCATGAGTCAGACAAGTACCTTCGTCTGCCGACCCCCCATGCACTGCTCCGAACATCTGCTTTCTCAATCTCCTCCCTCCTACCTTTACCGTCACCAATACCAAACCTCTTCCCTTCGTCCCATCGACTACTCCTTATCCCTGCTTTGCTAACACCGTAATTCAGACCAGCTCCAATCCCTCCAACCTCTGCTGTCTCGCAATCAAGGCCCTCTCTCCTCGCATAACTCATTTTCTCATTATGATCACCAGTCCCAAATCCTCCTTCGTAGCCAGTCTGCCAACTCATCCTCCGCAGACTAGCTCGCCTGATGGAATCATAATCGCTCTCACATGTTGCAAATTCGAATGCTTCTGCTTGTGACTGTCGTCGGTCGAGTGACCCTTGGTTATTTATAAGAGCATCTCTCGCTCCCTCAGATTCCAAATTGTAGTCAGCAAACAGCAACTCTGAATTCCTTCTACTTTGTAGATCAACCTCGTTTTCAACTCTCGAGCCTCCTCTGTAAGTCCCATCAAACTCCAATCTCGATGTATACAAGCCCTTTTCGAATTCTCGGTTTCCCTCGGTCGCATTTCCGTATTCGCCGAGTCCTTTTACTAAGCTTCTCGTTTGCATTTCATCATTTCTGGGCCCTGGATAATGGACGCTCGTGGACACGACCCCTGGGTTCCGATGATCACTTAGTGACAATGCATTGCGGCAAGAAACATTCCCAGCATTCATAGCTGATGAACCGGCGATATTCATTGAGAGATCTGTTTGCTGGTTTCTTCCACGAGAATAAACTTCGGTTCCCGAGACTTCACTGGGATATTTCGTGTCACCGTTCGATGGGTCAGTTCCTTGCATTCTCAAGGAGGCAGTGCCGATGCCAATAGCATCACTTTGAGATGCCAACGGGTATCTATGGCCCATGATACCTCCATTGGTATTATCATCATTCGAGGGTCTTCCTTGCATGTTAACCATTGCATCGCTCTTATAGCGAGGATCTTGTCGACTCAAGAAATTGGCGTTGTTGCTGTATAAATTTGCTTTTCCAGTTGATATCTCTGCTCTGCTCATTATATCTGCATTGCGGCATTCGATTGCTTCATTCGATTGTGGTAATGATGAGTGCATCAAATTGAGATCACCCACTTGATCACTGGATCTAAAGACAAATATAGTGTGAATGTTAGTACCACTATACAAAAGGATGATACCAGAAAGATCATGATTAGTCATGATAATTCTAATCATCACAATCATCAGAATAATTGCCAAAATCATCAATCAACAATCATCAATCATAAATAATCAATAAGCAATCATCATTCAGCAATCACCAATCACCAATTACCAATCACCATTCATAAATCGCCAATCACCAATCCCTTATCACTAATCACTAATCAGCAATCATGAATCATCGATCATCAATCAGGAATCACTAATCACTCATCACCAATCACCAATCGTCAATCACCCATTACCAGTCAACAATAATCAATAATCAATCATTATTCATTAATCATTTATCATTGATCATTGATCAATAATCATTAACTATTTATCACTGATCATTTATCAATAATCATTAATCATTGATCATTATTCATTAATCATTGATCAAAAATCATTAATCATTGATTAATAATCATTAATCATTGATCATTAATCATTAATCATTAATCATCCATCATTAATCATCGTTACTACCAACATCACATCATAGTCATCTTTCCTCACAACCATCATAACCCTTGAGGCGCAACTACTGAACTTCAAGACAGCTCAATAAAATGCCAATTGCTCGAAATTTTTTTCTAGTATATGGAGTATAATAATCGCTTAAGCGCTTTAAATCGTAATTTCTTTATTACCTTAGACCACATGTATGTTGGACAGCAGTCCCATAACTGTAATCTCCCAAATTCATATCTTTTATGTCTGCAGTCTTCGTGGTGGAGCTATAAACTGTATCTGCCAAGCATACTCCACCCTTCTCCAATTCAAATCTGATACGTGCATCTCCCATAAGGAGCGCATCAGATTGTACAGACAAGGCAGAATTCATGCGGGCTGCTGAAACGAGGCTCGAATCATTGTGTGATGCAGTACCAGTAGTCGAAGTCACTTGGTGGAGGTTTCTTTCGCTGGTTGCTATCAAACAAGCTCTACAAGGCGCATTACCGGCGGAGGTATCAAGAGTATTAACAGCACTCAACTGATCTTTAGGCATGACTGCACTGAACTTCATCTCTGCGTTCAGGTCCTCTGAATTCTGAGCCTTTAGATCAGCATTTCTGCATAACTCATGATGACAGAGAGCACTGCATAATGAATGATGCTGATCCGAGGCATTCGTATTGCCGTTTTTAGTGCGCTTGTTATCCTGAAGCATGCTGTCACCCATATGAACAACTTTACTGCATGACACACAAGTAAATGGCACTCCATTGGCGAGGCTGTATTCACTGCGAGCACCTTCTGCATTAGATCGATGCTTATTGATGCCACCAGCACTGCCTTGCTCGATGCCTTCTGAGCCTGTTGGCTTGCTGTTACCCATCTGAACAACCTTACTGCATGAAATACAGGTAAAAGGCCTTCCGCTGCCAGCTCTGCATTCAATACATATACCATCTGCATTCAATGGATGCTCATCAATGCCACCAGCATTGCCTTGCTCGATGCCTTCTGAGTCTGTTGGCTTGTTGTTACCCATCTGAATAACCTTACTGCATGAGACACAGGTAAATGGCATTCCATCCCCAACACTGCATTCACTGCATACCGTCTTCCCTTGGCAAGAAATACAAATCTCTGTGCTAGCACCCAAACCTCCAGATTGGTCTTCAGGAGATCTCACATCGTGTTTACATATGCTAGTAACACGGGAATCTTTTGCTCCTGGTCCGTGACCAACGGAAACTGAAGTTGACGAGCTCTCTGTATTTCGATTGCTGTGATTCAAATCAAAGGAGCTAGTATGAATCCTTGTATCACCGCATTCATTACTGTTGTCACCATCAAGGTCACCTCCAACATTATCGTTAAACTTCTGTGTGTAACCTTGACCAGAGCTGGTATGACTCGGGCTTTTCACTGCGTTTCTTCTCTTGATCTGAGCTGTATCGCCATCTGCTCCGGCACCATTGTCATTGATACCTGCGATTGCTGAATCTCGACCCGAAGCTGTGCCTACATGCATCGCAGTTTCCTTCTTGTTTTTTAATATTCCTTTTGCACCTAGAAATAAAGAAGGAAATTTACAAAGGGACCTTAGCTACCGTGTCAAATTCTTCTAACAAGTGTCATTGCAACTCCAAACGCTGCCTTGCAATGCTTATTTCATTAACATACAACAAATCGAAGTTACTCGCAAAGGTCCTTGCTTCACGAAATTTATCACGGTCGACTCATTACTTTACGATACCCGTACTTCTACGACAATAGCACGGAAAATTGGGGGGAGGGGGTGACAGCTTCCCGGTACGCTGGTATACAGCACCCGGTACACGGTACGGCAGGCTAAAAATCGACCCGGTACGTCACAAACGCAACCTGGTACATGGTACATTTGAGAAATCAAAACCATAGCATGCGCAGGCGTGAAAACTGGTACACGGGTACATTCTTACGAATACTGACCGGTAAATTTGCAAAAAAAGCCGGTACACAACCGGTACATTGATAAGTTTTCTAGGGATCAGTATCATATGAGGGGTATCAGATGTAGACATCAAAGTTTTTCGAGCTGGTAAGACCCTTTTACAAAGGATAATAGACGAGAGATTAATAGCAACAATAGTGATAGGGAACAATCACAAAACATACCTGCTACGGCAGCAATTCCAGAATGCGTCATAGAAACAGCTGCTGAATCATTGCCAGTTAAGATGCCATGCTCAATACCATTATTACCACCAAAGGAATCACTTGTTATGCCTTCATCAGGCACAAAAGCTGCGTTAGTAAACCCTGCATCTCTGATCTGAGTGACATTTGATGATGCTAGGTTTCTTGGAGGCATACTGCTGCCTAAAGCACCAAGACTCCTGTCTCCTGGCGATGCGTTGCTGTTGCTAACTCCATGCGCAGTGTCTCCATAGAACGGCGGAGGCGGGCAGTTAACCTCTTCATCATCCCCAATCTGGAACAACCGATCACCACTGTTATTTGTGCCAACACTATCCATATCGACAGAGACACTGTCTGAGAAACCACCATTCGACATACCTGAAAAAACATTGCGTTCTTTGTTAAACAAAACTAAAAATAAATAGTATAGAATTGTATTCATAGCAATAGATCGATGCTATACAATGGTATAAAAAGCAATAAATAAATTGTATACAATGGTAAACAAAACAATTGCTCGACGGTATACAATGGTAAACAAAACAATGACTCGATGGTTAACAATGGTAAACAAACAATGAATCCAAGGTATACAATGGTAAACAAAACAATGACTCGATGGTATACAATGGTAAACAAAACAATGACTCGACGGTATGCAATGGTAAACAAACAATGACTTGACGGTATACAATGGTAAACAAACAATGACTTGATGGTAAAAAATGGTAAACAAAACAATGACTTGACGGTATACAATGGTAAAAAACAAAGACTCGACGGTATACAATGGTAAACAAACAATGAATCCAAGGTATACAATGGTAAACAAAACAATGACTCGATGGTAAACAATGGTAAACAAAACAATGGCTTGACGGTATACAAAGGCAAACAAAACAATGGCTTGACGGTATACCATGGCAAACAAAACAATGACTCGATGGTAAACTATGGTAAACAAAACAATGGCTCGACGGTATACAATGGTAAACAAAACAATGACTAGATGGTAGACAATGCATTAGTATAATAACCTCGCTCGAAATCCCCACTGCTACTTTGCCTTCGTTTTTTAAGTGCTTGGAAGTTCCCTGGCGTTCTATGATCATCATCATCATCACCATGAAAAGATGTCTCAGCAATATTATGATACATCAAATTCACGTTCTTCCCGTTAGATGAATCATCTACAGCATTCGGTGGGAATATACTCAATTCCGTTGACTCGTTCCTCATGCCCGATGCGGCGTAGACGATCGTTGTCACTCCTACTGAACCATTACCTTCCTTGTTGGGACTATACGCAGGTAGTCCAGGCTCGTTTCCACCGGTTCCAGCAACTACATCATCCGCTGACTCAACTGAACTGTTGTCCGGAATCGGTCCAGCTCTGTTTTTCCGTATAGACGGAAAATTATACTCGGTATCACAGCCGACGTATTCTTCAAAAGCGTGATGGTCCGGTGGCATTACTTCCTTCCGGACAAAGTATTCCTCGTCATCGTCCGCTGGGAATAGGCATAAGCAGCATCCGCATCCACAATACCTGCACAATGCCAGTAAGCATGTCAATGCCAAAGCGGCAGTGAAAATTATCACTGGTATTAACCATGCCCAGATAGGTAAACTTGTCTTCTCCTTTTGGGTCAGCGGTAGCACGTACGCCGAGCATGCGTCTAGAGCAACGACATATACGTTGCTAACCATAAACATTGGAGACATGAACGTCTTGAACGCCGTGTGTACTGTGTAGTTTGTTCTATGCAGGACTTTAAACGTCAGATTCGCAGTAGCAGTCGTATCGCATTTATCGCACTGGATAATGTTCTGCGAAAACGAAATCTTCACCGAGAATTTATCGTATCGATTATCAGTTCTACTGAAATCAATAACAGCTATGTCTCGTTGGCTGTCGAAGCCATAATATGCAGCGACTTTTTCCACGAAGGCTTTTACCGGCTTCCACTCGCAATCATGGGGCGAGGTTGTCATGAACATCAAGGTCATCTCGAAGCAATGTCGTGAAGGCCGAGTAACGAAAAGCGAGAGCTTATCGGTTGCCGAGAGCTGACACGAATCCACGGCTGTGACGTTGTACTTAAACGATGCGAATTTCGCTGTCGAGTCAATCAGCCTTGCATATGGCAAGCCTTCTAATGTTTGTGTTGTGGTATTAAATGAATACCAACAGTTTGTTTGAGGTATCGGCATCATCGGAGATACTGTCAACGATAAAGACCGAGTATTTCCGTCTTCAAAGTCGAAGAATGTTCGTTCTGGAATTCGGAATGACAACATTCGGCCAGCAGTTACGTTTACGGAGCCAACTGGGTATATTACCGTTGGTTTTCTGCATACGAGTGCTCCCCTAAAATTCAAAATAGAAATAAATTACTAGCATATGAATTCTACGTGCTAATCAACCTGATTCTGAACAGCTTCAGGCTTTGGCCGTAGAAGACCAACATTGTTTGTCAAACATTTGAAATTTGCTTGTCAAGCAAAACAGGGGATCTTTTAACATAAAAACTGGTGGGGAAAATCCCCCACCAGGCCCTTACATTCCCCCACCAGTTGGCCAAGCATTCCCCACAAGTAAAAGTGCCCTTCTTTCCAAAAAGGATTTTTAGCGTATCTTCCTTATCTTTATCTTCGTTCATATTATCTTTCAAACTATCATCGATTCATGGTATATCATCAATGTCATCCTTCTCATGTTCTTCCATCATGGCTTTTGATGATAGGCTCCCCTTCTTGATTTCGCCCTGCACCTCTCCACTGATAGTCACATTGTTTGTTACAGTGATGATGTGTTTAATTCAAACAATAAAATGTTTCATGAAGAGGCATTTTCATAGAAAAGAAGTTAACCATATTGAATTTCTTTTTGTTTAAACACATTTTCATCGCATTTCAGAAATGCCCTGTTAGAGAAAATCCCCACAGACAATTCCAAATATTTCACAAACAATGTTGGAATCAAATGTCCACTTTCTGTTTTTCTTTCCACTTGTGCCCTAGCATCATTTAAGCCTCTCCGTCAAAGACTGTAGCCTTTTGTTTCCTCAGTTTCAAGACTTGGAACCCCCTTGTTATGAAAAATCTAAGAATTTCAAGGGATAAATATCAAATCTTTCAAAAAACTTTTTCTTTCCATTTCTGTACCAAAACAACGGATTCTGGATGAACATAAGTTGGACAGACCATCTTAACTCCCGATTGACTCTGGGAGCCCATTGACCTCAAATGTTCAGTTCAGCTTGCGTTTAGGTCATCATGCATCTAAATTTAAATGCTGACCTTTAAATAGACTTAATACATAATAGATTTAATTAACTCCTTACCCGTCAGTTGTTGTAGCTGGTGATTTCGTAGTTACAGTATCCGTCGGTTCTACTGTTGTCGTTTTAGAATCCGGACCACTTGTGCGAGAGGTCGTCGTCATTCTTGTAGTGGCTTTCTTCGTTGTCCGCTCTTCGGTTGTTGTCGGCTCTTCAGTTGTTGTCGGCTTTTCGGTTGTTGTCAGCTCTTCAGTTGTTGTCGGCTTTTCGGTTATTGGCACATTCGTAGTTATAGGCTCTTCGGTTGTAGTCGGCTCCTCGGTTGTTGTCAGCTTTTCAATTGTTGTTGGCGCATTGGTAGTAGTTGGCTTTTCGGTTGTTGTCGGCTTTTCGGTTGTTGTCAGCTCTTCAGTTGTTGTCGGCTTTTCGGTTGTTGTTGGCTTTTCGGTTGTTGTCGGATTTTCGGTTATTGGCACATTGGTAGTTATAGGCTCTTCGGTTGTTGTCGGCTCCTCGGTTGTTGTCAGCTTTTCAGTTGTTGTTGGCGCATTGGTAGTAGTTGGCTTTTCGGTTGTTGTCGGCTTTTCAGTTGTCGTCGGTGCTTCGGTTGTTGTTGGCTCTTCGGTTGTTGTCAGCTTTTCAGTTGTTGTTGGCGCATTGGTTGTAGTTGGCTCTTCGGTTGTTGTCGCCTTTTCAGTTGTCGTTGGTGCTTCGGTTGTAGTCGGCTCTTCGGTAGTTTTCAAAGTCGATTTCGTTGTTGGAACAGTGATTCTAGCTGTTGTTGTCCTGCAGTGAGAAGATGATTCAGTGTTAGGCCCTAGCCAAATGATCAAACATCGTTTGTTAAGTCTTGAAAAGTCAAAATTCGTTGACCAAAACATTTGGTCGCTTGAGCACATCACAGAACTTTGCTTATCAAACATTTTTTCATGGGAAGCACAGAATGCGAATGTTTGTGACGTTTCTCAAAAAACATTTGCGACTTTTTGTGACGTGGCCAAACGGTAAAACAATGTTTTTCAAAGCAAATCTCAAATGTTTTGCTCACAAAGTTTTACCGTTTCATCAGGGCCCTGTGCCTTAGGGCCTTAGGCCCGTTCTGCCTTAGACCCGTACTACAAAAGCTTTAAGAAATTTGAGGATACAGATGGCTTCTTTAAGAAGTTCAATTGGCGCAAAAAGCATTTAACCATATTTAGAGCTGCCTCAGGTGGCAAACAGCGCTTTATTTGGATCCACAAATGCGACACATTGCAGCAAACGGGCACAAAATCTATTTTGAATAATCATATACATGGGTCCCCACGAGTACCAAATGGCAGTCATGAGTGGCTTGGAAAACTTAACTATTATAAGCATGGTGTGGGTGGCCAAGCTTATCAGTCAGTTCTCGTTAGACAGCTGAAGTTAAGCTTGGTCGTGTGATGTCAGCGTCTGGATGGGTGACTTTCCAGATGGATGACGAAATAACTCACTCTGCCATCCTTCGGAAGGGACTTAGGGGTCCCATGCCTGGATGCAGCATGCACACTAAATTAGCTGGAAAAGCTAGAAACAACAGTCTACTCAAAATAAAGCAACAACAACGTATCCCCAAAGTATGAAACTAAGTAACAATGGCAAAATATAAAACTTACAGTTGTGTTGTAGCTATAACAGGACAGGTCCATTGATACAAAACCCATCCGATGACATGAAACCAACATGATCGTGAAGTTTATTTAGCGAGATTTCATATTTGATCTTCGTTATCAAATTTGCGACTTTTTGCGCTTCATCACAAGTGAACTGAACATCAACTGACGTCTGATAGCCATAGTACTGGGCTCTCCAACCCCCGCGATCAGCTAGGCCATTATCAAGGTTTACTCTGTCAAGACAGAGTTGTCCGGGGGGTGGCTTGATGTTGCAATACAAAGTGTATTGATCATATACGTACATTCTGTACATTGATATGGTGCTTGTTGGTCTGCTTGTGAATGTTGCAACTTTGTTTAAAATGTTTGTTCGCTCAAACGGAAGCAGACTATCGTAATCGATGCACAAAACGAAGCTAATTGATAGCCGGTAATGTTCCTTGTATAATGATGGACAATAGATATTTGGAAATGGTGCTGTTGTTGTTGCAGCCATTGTTGTTGTTGATATTGTTGTTTTTAGGTTTGTATTAGGACAGGTCATCGTTGTTGTTTTGGTTGACACAGTCTTTGTTACCGGCTCGGTCGTTGGCTCAGGCGCCGGCTCGGTTGTCGGCTCGGCAGTCGGTTCTGTCGTCGGCTCGGCTGTCGGCTCGGTGGTCGGCTCCGGTGTCGGTTCAGACGTCGGCTCTGGTGTTGGTTCTGGAGTCGGAATTGTTGTCGCTGTTGGCCTATCAAAAAGATTTCAATATTCATTAAGGTCATGTATTTTATTGTATTAATAACAAAAATTTCAACGTTTATTACAAAGAAAAATCGTTTTCCTGTATAAACGAGAAAGCAAATGGAGCGGATAGCTCAGGCTGCGACAGCCCATGGCATTCCTCTACAAACGCCCGATGCCCGACCATTGGAACCATTGGAACCAATGGCCTTTTCTTTAAAGACGAAGCACTTTCGCAGGGCTGTCGCAGCTCGAGTTATCCGTTCACTGTCCTTAACTGATCACCCCCTTCAGATCAATTTCCGTTTCAAGCATTGCATTTTAATGTTTAGTTGTGAAGCTTAGCCCAAACCGAGCCCAATGTGAGGCCCTGGCCAATCGATCCAACATTGTTGGTCAAACATTTTACATCTGCTTTACAAGCAATGTTTGACCGTTGCCAAGCCACAAAACATTACTCAAGCAGCATTCTAATTGCAATGTTTACCTTTTATCATTCTCTTGATAAAGGGTAATGCCCGAAACGTCGTAAAATTTTTTGATTGTTAAAAGCAAAAAATGTTTTACGACCAATGTTTTTGCGACGATACCAAACGGGCAAATATTTTACTTGAGAACAAATTTCAGATTTTGACCTATGATGTTTGATCGTTACGCCAGTGCCTAAAAGTATAGAAATTCTGGCTCCATTACGACACAAGTAAAGATAGTGCAGAGTACAGTACTCACGCCTCCGTAGTCACTGTGGTCAGCGGACATTTCCATCGATAAAGAACCCAGCCAATCACGTGAAAGCCAACATAATCATGCAGTTTGTTCAACGATATTTCATACTTGATATTACTAACCAATGTGGAAATCTCGTGCGCATGCTCACAGGTAAACTGAATATCCGCTGCAGTCTGGTACCCATTATATAAACTTCTCCATCCCCCGTGATCAGCGAGGCCATGATCAAGTTTTCTCTGCTGCTGCAGGTTTGTCCAGGGGGTTCTTTATCCTGTCGTACACTCTGGCTTGGTCAATGACGAATAATCTATACATTGTTATATTTGTGGTGGGTCTTTTTGTGAATGATGATATTTTATTGATGATGTTGGTTCGTTCAAATTGCTGTAGCTTGTTATAGTCAATGCATAATACGAAGCTGATAGATAGTCGATAGTCTGAGGAATCTGCGAAGGAGCAATAGCTGGTTGCGTAGCGACGAACACGTGACAGCAAGTGTGTGTCTAATTGGACCTAAAAACAAGACAGAGAGATATTTTTAAGATTGGTGAAAATAAAGAAGCAATTTCATTCCCAGTCCATTCCGTTCCCAAGTTCCCAGTCCAGTTAATTCCATTCCAGATTCCTATTCCCATTCGCAATCCAGCTTCCCGTTCCCAACTATGTCCCAATCCTTCTTATTCCCAATCCCAATCCTTCTTCTTTCTCATTATTGGTCAGCCACCCGATTACCATTCCCGTTAAAATCCCGATCCCATCCCCGTTCTTCGATTCCTATCCTCGTCCAAAACCCCAATCCATTCTTATTCCCATTCCACTTCCAAATCCTGTTTCGTTTTCCATTCCTACCACAATTTCCATTCCAGTTCCTGTTCCAGCTTTTATTTCCATGCAATTTTTTGTTTTGACTTTACGACTCCGTATTACAGATTCCTGCCCCCTCCCTGCTGCGCACCCAGCAATCTTGTTTCCATTCTCATTCCAGTCCCCATTCCATTCCCGATTCCTATTTCTATTCCCGTCCCCATTCAAGTTTCAATTCCCACTCCATATTCAAGCAATGGTCAGTCAAAAGACAATGGCATCACTGGCAAGAATGTCATTGGAAAACGAGAAATTTGGAATGACTAGAGCTTATTTAAAACATGGAATAGGAAAACGCGGAACATGGAACAAATATTCCAGCATTCCAATATTCAAATTCCAAATGCGTATTCCGTGTATTTTATATGTCGTGAACATGAAAAATTCCATCTACCGTCACAAGACAAAGTGCCAATCGTAAAATAGAACAGGATAAATTACTATTACATTGCCTAATGACGCAATTAATTACGATTAATTTTCACGTTTAATGACTTTCTTCACAATGTTATCTTAGCAACAATAACAAGCAATTAGTAAACTTGGCGGGGATATAACATTTTAACGAGACAGCCAAACTGTTATCTAACCCCTTTGATTATTTTTGGCACTTGTAAAAAAGAAATAAGCCAAGTTGTATAGGAGAATTTGTTTCATTAAAATCATAGAAACGCATATGACGTTATTGATTGAATTTGCATGTCAATTAGCACCACCTTGGTAATTACTTCGTTAGGATAATAGGGATTGGGGTTGATCACGTAAGGCTAATTAAATAGAGCAGGAAACCTTGAATTGCAATTCGATAATTCAATGGGGTAGTGGGTAAGGGGTATTGTTATTTAAACAACTACGAGCACGTCAGACTTCTAGTCTACAAAACCCTGTATTTATGAAGGATAACGTTCTACAAGAAAAGAAGATCGCAGTCTCGCTAGATGAAATCCTGTAGAAATCCCACAAATCAGTGCAAACAGCTACGCAATCGAACCAATGACTTTTGGCTAGACATTCAAACTCTCAGACTCGAACCCAAGATCTTGTCATTTCAAACTTTAAAACTCGAACCTCGAACTAAACTCGAACCTATAGCCTTATTAAGTCCAACTCTAAACTCGAACAAATGAATTTCCAACTCTGAAATCGAACTCATATCCCATAACTTCCGACTATTAAACTCGAACCATTGACTTTTGATTTCAAACTTTTGAACTCAAATCAATGACATATATGACGAGGGGCATTTCGGCCTTAAAAAAAGACTTACGAGATTTCTATTAAAACAAAAGGATTCTCAAGGGATTTCTAGCAAAGGCGTACGGGATTTTTATTAAAACAAAAGGACTTCCGAGGGATTTCTAGCAAAGGTGTACGGGATTTCCAAGAAGTGAATCGAGCGTGAATTGCCCCTTGACCGATGATTGCCAACTCTTAAACTTGAACCCATGACGTATGATTTCAAATTCTTAGACTCAAACCCATGACCTTATGATTTCCAACTTTTAAACTCAAACCAATGAACTTGCAATTAAGACTCAAGTTAAATGTATAGCTAAAAGCGTTTTTCAAGAACCCAACTAGCACAAATAAGCACAAGCTTAAAGCTACAAAGCCCCCCTTTCAAAAGTAGCTTATTTCCTACGCTCCGGCATAGGCTCCATAAAATATAACAATCGGACTATTTAAACACATGGAAATAATTACATCGAATTACTTTATTCATCCTCGATCCATATAGAACTGAATCGAAACTTCTATCGAATCACACGACAATGAATTTAATTTCTTCACCAAAATGATACATTACACTTAAAATCATGTTTAAATGAAGCTTATTAGGTATCGATCATGAGTGGGAGAAACTACTTTGTAACATTTTATTCCACGATGACTTTAAAACTGCCCATTAAGAATGCATTCAGGTAGACACGGAAACCTAAAAAGCCAATTCATAGCAATAACAGGTGAAGATGCGTCGGGCGAGGCATTTAAACAAACATGGTATGCCGAAATAAATTTAGGTGCATGACGTAATGGGCTACATTACCTATAGATCAGATGTTAACGGTCATTCACCCCATCGAGTCATCCTGAGCCAAGAAAAGGGGTTATAATCCCTAGTCCTGAGGACGATAGAGATCATAAGCGAATTAAGGACCATGGGCCCTCATACTGGAGTAAACTAGAACCTTTATTGACAATTCGGTCCTGATAGAAGCTCTGAAACCGAATTTTGATTAGCGAGAAAACCAAATCATTCTAACACGCGTATTTTGACTGCGTCTTAACCAACCTCAAATACCAGTCGTAAATTTATATACGGCATGGCCTATTGTTGTGGTGTACGCAACTTCTGCCCTAGACTCGCGCAGTTGTCTCTCTTCGATATTCTAATAATTATATCACAATGAAACAAAGTTATTTATTATATTGTGTTGCTGTTTGTTTGTTTGTTTATTGATTTTTGCAAAGCGTAGTGCATTTTCTGGCAATAAAAATACCTCCAAGGCATCACAATATGCAATGCCTGTATTTGGTTCGGTTTCGTAATACGGAAAGTTAGGTCAGCGCTCTAAAATCAGGAAATTTTATGGCACATATCCTTTCATATAGCGCTGGGTTCTTTCGAACTTTACAGAAAGAGATATCAAAATTTTCAAATAGAGAACCCTAGCCGCAACGAAACACCATGAATTTTCTTATTAACCCCTGGGTGCTTGTCAAATTTGAACGTTTTAAGATGGGGGCTTATTCGAAGGGGGACTTATACGAGGGGCCTTACGAAAAGTTCCATTAAGTGCTTTAAATTTCCCTTCCAATGTCAATTCAAAATTCCCCAATACAAATATTGCCAGCGTCAAAACTCCAGAGAAGGAAAAGAACATGATAAATAGGCTATGGGTTGGGGGATTATTCGAAGATGAAGGCTTCGAAAGCTTTTGCCATAAGGGGGAGGTTTATTTAAGGGGGGCTTACACGAGAGGGGGGCCTAATTCGATGATTATTGGGAAACCAAATGTTTTTAATAGATAGGAAAAGACTAGCATATTTCATTTTAATCTGGATTGGAGAGATTTTAATGGTACTACTACCACCTGTTCCATTCTAGGAGTGGCAACAACTGTAGTCGTTCTTCCACCACACCCTTACTTAAACCCAGGAACCTCATAAATCTATTAACTCATTCGCTCATTTACTATCAAGGCCATCAAGGTTACTGATACAATACTACAAGGCTTCAGAATCCCCCTCTTCAAAAACTGTCTTACAAACAGTTGTGCGATTCAGCATGAAATTCTGTTAGAGTCAGCTATCAAGGGAGTTTTTATAGCATTAAGAATCGAGGGAAGTAGACAGTTACTCGTGTTAACGAGGTTTCAATAGCAATTTCAATATTAGGCTTTTTGAGGGTCTTCATTACTTGTATTGTAGCTATATAGCTATACTTTCAAATATAAAAGGCAAAATCGCAGTGGCTACAAGCTCAGCAAGCCTTCTGTTTTATCTGAAGCCTTCTATTTTTTTATCTCAGATTAAGCTTCACTCTTGACTCCTTCGTATAAGTTAGAAGATTCTCTTTTAAAAATTGACCAATAAAGAAGTATTGAACGTTTCAGTCAAACTCTCACACCCACACACTAGATTTCTATGCTCTCAAAATATTATGTACATGTAATACTTCTATATACTGTACTACCTCTATAGTATTAATAATCGAGACAGCTATATAAGTTTGGCAAGGTATTATCAAATGCGTAGCTTTAGCGTAGAAGCAGTATACTTGTGTGAAAATTTGTTTGGCTCTAGTTATGTCATAGAGATCTATAGAGATACGTAGGTAAATCGAGATTGAAGAAGGGCAATTAAATCCTTTGAAATATCGTACACCATGACTGGAAATCTTATTGTTTATATGAAAATCCCTTAGAAATCCTTTCATTTTGACGGAAATCTCGCACCCTCTTTTTACGAGTGCGGGGCCCCTTGGAGATGGATACTTACTATACAGTATAACCCAACTTTGCAGCTGCAACATGTATAGGCAGCGTCAACTGTCAAGCCCCCGCACACGTATTAGACATACAAAAAACTGTAGCCCCGGCCTTCTACCCTCTTTGCCTCTAGTCTCATAAAGAATACAGAAGAATATTGTATATCTGTGTATACAGATTTATAAGAAACTAGAAAAACTTGTATGAAATATCTCCGTTTATTAACTGTGACGCTTCAGGGTACCCTACCAAACTAAAGTTAATTCCTCCTAGTAGCAGAAGAGCAATTGAAATTCACGTTCTTTCATCGAGCATTTAAAACAAATTCGTGAGATTTTTACATTAAAAATGATTACATAAATATATAAAGAAATAGTCAAAATACCTTTTTGTCCTGTGTATTGACATTATCGTCCTTCAGAAGATAGTGTCCAGCTACCAAAGCGAGGAATGTCGCCAAAATCAAACTCTGAACGAATCTTCTATGCATTTCTGACTCTCCAACGTCTCTACCATAAGCAAAAGTTCTTAGATCTCAAATACGTTTCCTGAAATGGATACAAAACTCTAACTAATAAAATAGAAATATTTATCACATCGTAGATTCTTCCCTAACTTAGTTGTACTCTTCTCAACTCGAGTCGTTTTGCAATAAGAGAGTAATTTCACCTCCCGTCCAAGAATAGAGGCTCGTAGCAATATCGCGTTAGATTCATCTGAACCAATCACGTTCCTCTGAAAGTTAATTAGAGAAAAATTAATTGGCACCTTATGAACGTGTAATTTGACGGAAATCGAGGAAACTGGTTACGTTTTTAAGCACTTTAAAGTTGTAGAAAGTCAGTAATAAAATTTAAAGGAAATAGTAATTCTATAGTAAATTTCGCAAGCTGTGACAAAGCTTCCTTTTTTATGCTTTTCATTTGTGAATCAGCTATCGTAGCTTCCAGAAAGATTCATTCATTGTAGAGGAATGTCCCCAGGAAAGTGCATGCCAGCGACGGGGGTAACCTTCTAATGTTCTATATAGGAATTTGGCTTCACTAGGGATATTTAAGAGTTATCTTGACCTCCGGAAAGATTCAACCATTGCAGGGAACGTGCGTAACAGCGACTGGGTTAACCTTCTGATGTTTTATATAGGAATTTGGCTTCACTGGGGGTATTTTAGAGTCATCTCAACCCCTGGAATAACAAGATTGAAAGAAAACAATGGGGTAAAACAAACTGGCAAAAGGTTTGATTAGGCCGTAGCCGAACGATCAAACAATGTTTGACAAACATTTGAAATTTGTTTACCAAGCAATGTTTGAACGTTTGGCCACATCAAAAAGCGTTGCCGGATTGCCGGACAAGCAAAAACAAGCAAACCGTTTCGCAATGTTCTTGAAAAAATTCAAAAACAGAAAAACGTGTGACGAGTAATGTTTTGCGACGTGGCCAAACGGTGAAACATTTTGTTCTATAAGCTAAGCAATTTCAAATGTTTGACAAACAGTCTTTGATCGATTGGTCAAAGCCTGAAAGTTTTTACTATGTATGACTTTCAAATTGAAATCTATTAGTCAGGGCCAGGTCTTTAAGCACATGAATTAAATAAACTGTTGCTAAAATACAAACAGAATTATATTCAAAACAAAATGAACAATAGAAAGGTAATAAAACAAGGCAAGGAAGAAATATAAATGTAATTTGAGGTTAATAAAACCCCCAGAGTTCTAATTTAACTATTTAATAGTTTTAATTACCTTTCAAGAGCTGTAAAACGTTGATTTGTAGGCTCGTTCCGGCAAATTATAGAGAGGAAAAAACCGTTACTTTGGAGATGAAGGGAAATTGGGAAATTTTAAAGCTAATTTCCTTGCAAATGAAAGCTTTAACCTGAAATTTATTTCGATAAGTTTCCTTGAAATTTGAATAGCTGTAAGAAATAATAATTATCATTGAAATACGGCATCTAAATTTTACTTTGAGTTGTTGAGAACTTATAAACTCAACTCAATACCGCTTTTGATTGAACACGGATCCAAGGAGCACGATATCGTGTCGTGTTGGCTTCCGTGGGCACAGAGAGTCTGCTAATTACAATACAAACTATGGCCACTCTTCGGCATTACACCGCCGGGCGAAGGAGGGGTAAACACGCTACTTCTTCAATAAGACTTTCCCCCACATTTTGGCTTGCTTTTTTGCGTAAAAAATCTCTACAAACATGGGTAGTATAGTCTATAAATATATATATAGTTTTCGAGTGGTACAAATTTCAAAATTGCGAGAAACAGCGAAAACATCTCTGGACATTCTTAAAAGCTATTTTCGTCGCACACTCCTCAGAAGTATAAAAGTCAGAAACAGACTGAAATAATTGATAAGGCGGAATTTATACTCTGATGCGGATCGAAATGCACCAATCAGAATCTCCAAGAGATTAGGGTGGATAGGATAAAGCACCTTTCTTCGGCATCACTGTCGCAATCTTTAAGCTCTGTACAAAATGTACTACAACTCGAAGACTACCCTTCAACCCCTTCTACCCTTAGATAGTAACTGAGTTCTCAAATCAAGTTGGCTACCTTACAGAACCATGGATGAATATGATTTACAGTGAAAACAAAATTCCCAAAATTGCTAAAACACATATTTACATTGCACAATATATTACAAAGCAAAATTGACTTAATCGTCATCATCATCATCATCATCCATACCGTCCATCTCCTCCGCAGCTCTCATTGCTTCCTCCTGCGCTTTCTTCAGAGCTTGTTCGTCCTCCATTGTGGGGTCGTCCATCTCCTGGACATCAGGTCCAACTGGGAACTCATCCATTGAAGGTGGCAGCATGGGTGGAGAGTAGTTACTGGGTTCATATTTGTGCCCGTGTCCGATATAGATATTTTCAAATTTTCTACAAGAGAAGACAGCAAGATTAGACTAATTAAACGAATCCTTTAGACTCATTACATAAGTCCCTCTCTTCGCAAAAAGCAACGGGAGCCTTAAGCAACAGCAACAACCATTTACATGAAAAAATTGAATTGGATGGCCTTATGCTCGTATAGTAGTTCTGAGCGACCTATCTATATCAGATTGCCCTACGCAGTGAAAACTACGCCTAGTGCAACAAGTGTAATGAATTTTAGTTATCGATCATTAAACATCGAGACAGCTTAAACAAGGACTCGTAGCATGAGAGTTTTTTTGGAGGATCCGGAACAAACAGTTGATGTTTGGTCAGAGTGAACTAAATGTGAACGAGGACATTACCATCAGCCTTATAACCTCGACCATTGACCCATAGACTGGAAGGGCTATTTTTGTACTATAGCTACTAGTTTTTAATAATAATTTAGACTAATTATTTCTATTTTCCATGTTTGGGTTAATTTTTTTAAAAGTTTTTGTACTATTGTATGTAGTTTTTGGACACAGCTCTTTTTAAAGTTAATGTTTGTTAAAAAAAGTTGATAAGTAGCAGAAAACACAAAACATTGTCGAAAATTTTATAACATAAGTAAATGATAAAATAATAATAGTTGATGCGCATTGAAACGAGGCTTGTTCATTGCAACATCACAGTGAAACACACAGCCGTCTTTGCCAGTCGTGGTAGACAGATCTCCTCTGAATATCGAGCTTGCGAGGGTCTTTTTAAAATGTAAATAAATTACTTACTTTCCTTTGAAAAGGTATAAGCTCCTGGCCATCGGTTTGATCTAACAACAGCAACGGCATATTCTGGTAATGATCTTGATGAAACATAGGTGGTCCAGGCAGGTAATCCAGATAAAGCTGTTGAACAAAGGGCGATCATATTAGAAAGAAACAAAAAATTAACGTTAACTTTAAATAAAAGCCCAGTAACTCTCTAAATCATACAGTTGAAGGCTGTCCCCCATTGGGCCTTGTGTTTATGTATATTTTCTTCATGAATGGTTAACACTAGGATTAATTTTTCCATGAATGGCATACCGTAATTGTTGGGGCTTGAACCTGCATTTCATGCTCAGAGAGAGCAAGACAATTCAGCAAGCTAAACAGCGGTGTGCCGGAAAAAGCGAGGGATCAGAATTTTCATCCAAGTATGTCTAGAGGAGCTTCCTGAATTCTAAGAAAACTAACGAACTCTCAGTAACAATGTAAACACATGGCTGATTAGAAAGAGACAGAATGAAGCGAGATGTTACGAGGTCCTTAAAAGCTGGGGTCCAAATTACAGCAGTGGGGGTGGGGGTGGGAAAATTTTCAAAATACCAATAACTAGGCCTTTATAAGCCAACTAGTCACTTACGTTCATCTTCAGCAACTAATGATAAAAGCGGAGGACCAACTTCGGTTTCGCTTCGTCCGTGTTTTCTTCTTCTTCATCATCCAAATCTTCATCTTCAAAATCATCTTCCGGCTTCTCAAAGGATTAAACCAAGCACATCTTCCTTGCGGAAGAATATTTTGCACGTGATGCAGCCAATTTCGCATGGACGGGTCCGTGAGCTCTTGTAATGACAACCCTTCGAAATCTATATTTGCTTCAAATGAATCACGAACTACAAAAAAGAACAGTATTTTAAACAAAGAAGGAGTTAAAGTTGATCCCTGTAGAGCCCCAATTATGTTTCCTTCGAGTGAATAATGGATTTCAAAGAAAATCAGCATATTAAACAATGAAGGAGCAAAAGCTGATCCCTGTGGAACTCCACTCACAAAAATTCAAACAAACATGTCTCTTTATTTAAAAGTCCTTCAAAATCTATACTTGCTTCGAATGAATCATGGATATCAAAGAAAAACAGCGTTTTAAACAATGAAGAAGCTAAAGTTGATCCTTGAGGAACATAACTTAAAAATTAAAGTTCCTGTGGTGTTGTGGTTTAATTCACCTGGCTCGTGGGGTCAATAGCTTAGCAAGGTTGGGGTTTCAGCCTAAGCCACACTACGGTAGCGTCACAGCTAGGACCGAGATTTCATTAGTTCCTCAGCTTTCGAGATCCTAGCGAATGGCGTTAAGCACACCATTTCACCTTCACGATTCAAATATGAAGGTAATTCTTAATTCGGAAGCCATTCGAAATCTATATTTGATTCAAGAAAATCACGCACTAGAACAATATAATCAAACATCAAAAGAGCTGATGTTGATCCCTGAGGAACAACATTTGAAAGAGCTGAAAATGGGAGATGTCTCTCAGGCGCTGGTCATGTTAAACATCCAAAGCAACAAAACATTGTTTGTAAAGCATTTTCAATAATTTAAATAACAATGTTTCATATCGTTTAGCCAGGGTCAGGAAATAGACGGGGGTGAACATTTTAAGAAAATGAATCAATCAAACTAACCTTCCGCTTCATCTTCTTCTTCTTCATCTTCTTCAAATGCGTAAAATCCGGCTGGACTGATATGAGTTCTGGCGCTGATTCTAGCGATCTGGGCTCGAAGGTAATTCGTTTCGTTACCAGGAAACGGTGGAAAGCTGACGACCTTCAATAGAAATAGGCCATTAGAAATGACATGGTGTAGCAAACTAATCACAGGTCTGTAACAAAAAATAAACTAATTTTAGAGCGTGTTCTTCTAAACCAATCCTTTTTTCGGTAGCCTTCTTTTTTAGGGAATTGGCGTTTTTCGAAGCCATTCTTCTGAAAACAGCAGGTTTTGGAGCTCTCCAAAACCTTCTGCTATCAAAAGCAGAAGGTTTTCGAGAGATTGTCAGTTTGAAGTTCGAAAGAGACTTCCATTTTATGGTGAAGGCTTATTCGAGGGAAGGGCTTATTTTAAAGTTCAATGGTTGCAGTGTGTTGTCGAAAGAATAGCGAGAGAAAAATCTGCACTCTTTTATCAAAATCAGCTGTTTGCCAACAGCCAATGGCTGATTATTGGTTGAACTGGTAGTTAAACCTGTCAGGACTTACTTGTTCAGTGTTTTAATTAGTTGAAAGATGCATTATAGACAAAAAATTTATAAATACTTCGAGTAATTCCCAAAGGGGGCTTATTCGAGGGGAGGGTGAAGGTGAAGGTGAAATGGTGTTTTAGCGCCAGTCGCTAGGATCTCAATAGTAGGTTAACTAATCAAGACCAGGCTGTGACGCTACCGTGGCTGGGCTCGAACCCTGACCACACCGAGCTTCTGACACCACGAGTCAGCTGGATTGCACCACGACGCCACAGCACCTGGCGTATTTGCAAAAATGAATTCTTAGGTGGAGGCTTTTTCGAAGGGAGGGCTTATTCGAAGGTGGGGGCTTATTTGAGGACTTACGATACTGCGTTACTTAAAGCATATCTCACGACACAATAGTAAATTATATAACGACAAATAGCTATAAATTATATAACGACTTGGTACAGAATATGAAATATCTTCTAATAAATAAGATAATCAAATAAGCTGGAGTAATCAATAGCGAATAACTTACAAATCCATTTTTTTTTCAGAAGTACTGCATATTTAACTGGCGTTCAACAAATAAATCAAGTTAGGCCCATATGAGCTGAGACCAAGACTAAGGCCAAAAATCACGATCAAGACTGTACGTATTACCAAAACCAAACGCTCTTCTCTACACTGAGTTCTTGAACAAGTGCATGCAATAAGTGGTTGTGCTAGGTTTTATACCAATGCATAACAATAGAAAAGCGTGCACCGGAAACAAACAGGGAGTAAAAACAAAACTACACTTACAGCAACAACAACAACAAAAATAACAACAACAACAACAAATCGAAAGGCTAAAGTCCAAGTCCAAATCTCTATAACAGGGTGTCTATAGCTATATTTTGTTCGTTACACCTTCGTTAGCATCATCATTTCATACCGTATTCATTGGCATCTTCATTTCATACTGTATTCTCAAGAAGCTCATTCTTTCTGTAGTCATCATTGACTTCAAAGTACAGCAAAGCATTTCCTTTATTCTTAACAACCTCGCAAAACTCTTATAGCCTCTTATAAGATATGTTTAGCCTGCGTTGCAGACCGTTTAGTTGAATTGAATTCATTTCAACTAAACGGTCTCCAACGCAGGCTAGATATGTACGACAAACACCTCTCCATAAACCTGAAATATTCCATCTTTTCCTTCAATAACTCTAAAAGTTCGATGAAAAACAGAATCATCTTTTCGCAAACTGACGTGTTTTGCCTTTCGAAACAATTTTGCAGTTTTACGCGCCTCGAAGAATATTTTCAAACAAATAACATACGAACCTGAGCATCAAGTCTTCCTGTTAGAAATTTCTTTATCTGTCTTGCAGCCACGATTTGAGCTGGTGTTACATGAGGTAGCCGAACCCAAGGTTGACCAGCTAAAAAATAAAGGAACTACACCAGTTAAACTCTGCCACCAATAAAAAGCAAAGTACTTAGTAGGTAAGTCGGTTTGAAAGGTAATCCGAGGTAATTCTGGCACTGGGAATTATTATCCCTCAGTTGTTTATTGTCATGATTATCCTGGGTTCCATTTAAGGATGGCTGCACGTAATCATCAATGCTGTAAACTACACTCTTTTTTATAAGAACAATTTTATAAGAACACGAGCCTGGATTTTGCCCAGATTTTTAGAACAAAATAAGAACAAGCTGAGGCTGGGCTTTTCAAAACCCTAAGAATATCAGCGAAATATGTAAGTAAGACAGTCAAACTGAACGTAAAAAGCAAGCAAACAAAGGAATAGACAAGAATGCTGCATTTTCGCACAAACCTACTACCACCCTAGACATTCATTGAAAAATATAGATATCTTAGTAACCAAGGAATTAAGAACAGATTAAGAACATTTCAAGCTCAAAAACGGCAAAAATTTAAGAACAGCCAGCCTCGATTAAAATTTCCTGGTTCTTATAAAAAAAGAGTGTATATCTTTTTGTTATTCACTATATACCATGTCTTTATCTATATATTTTCTTATGCTGAATGCTGTGATTTGTTTTGTTGATATTAAGCGGTCCAGGGTAGATAAGCCTTGCTTTTCCTGGGTCGCACAAGTATTCTGCATAATTAATTGGAATTCTTATGAAAAAATATTGACTTGACTTGACTTGACTCATACTGCCTGCAGCAACATAGACCAAATACTCGGGTGTCATGCTAATGTAGCGTTGCTGCCGGCCGGCACCGGCACAAACAAAGAACTGATTAAGGCCCTGGCCAAACGGCCAAACATTGTTTGTCAAACACTTGCAATTTGCTTATCACGTAATGTTTGAACGTTTGCCTACGTCAGAAAACATTGCTTGAGGACTTGAGAAGCAGAAATCTTTGCGTGATGTTTTTGAAAATGTTCAAAAACACTTGTTGCAAACAAAAAATGTCTGACGGGTATTATATTGTGACGTGGCAGAACGGCAAAACATATTGATTAACAACCAAATTTCAAATGTTTGACAAACAGTGTTTGATAACTTGGCAATGGCCTTAGCTACTAGGCATAGGCTGTTTTAGCAACTATGAATACTATAGCCTAAGTGTAGAGCTACCTAGCTACAGAAATTGATCTTTTAGCCCAGCATTTGATTCAGAATTAGTAGACTATATTTCGCAATTTTCACGATAGGCCTTCATAACAGTGGCCAAAAACAACATTACTAAAAACTTTTAGGTGGTTTAGGTAGGTCATAGAGCAGGCATTTCTCTACCACGGACAACAAGTTTCATCCCACAGGTTTCCGTTATATTTAGGCTACAACATGTCTTTATATTATATATTTTTGTTATTCATGATACATATAATACATAACTACTCTGTACTTACGTTCATTGCAAACAAAATAAACCCTCTTGTTCGCCCCAGTGTGGTGTTCCTCTTTTGGGATGACCGGAGGCGGTTTCCAAGTGGATTTTGGGATATCATCTTCCTCGCTTGGGAGTCCATCTAAATGGAAAAGAGGCTATCAATGAAATGGAATAATGGAATTGATGCTCTTAACAATTAAAATGTCAGAGTTGAAAAAAGCAGCGGTTTTCATGAATACGAATGCGGTATCAAAGATGGTAATGTATACAGTGGGAATGAAGAAATTTGAATATGGCATGAAAGAAGCAAATATTGAAATAAAGATGCTTATGAATATAGTGTAAAATGAAGATGCTAATGAATACGGTATAAAATGAAGATAAGATGCTGACGAATATGCTGTGAAAGCAATCAGTTTACAGCAAGGAAAGAAGATGCTTGTAATATGGTATGAAATACAGATACTAAGACATACGGTATTAAACAAAGATGCTGATGACTGTAGCATGAAATGAAGATGCTAACGAACACTGAAATAGATGAGCATTTCTACAGTGAAGTGAAAATTTAATAATCAATTATATCATTTATATTAATAACCAGACTGAACATGAAACAAACCCTCGCTTCCTTCCTCTCTTCTCTCGTCTTCTCTTTCTTCATCTTCTTCAGCCTAAAAAAGTGGGTGCAAACAGTTTACACTTTAGTTTGACAAGATCCCTTGAAATTTCCTTTAATCCTATACTTTTTACTTAAGGAAACGGTCCCTGGGAAAACCCACATGGGACCAAAGGAGGCTTCCTGTGGCCTCCTTCCTTTTCGTCAACGGCTAAACTTTTTTAAACCAAAATTAGGTAATCTTTAAAACGGAACTTTTTGATATTTAATAAACCATTTAATTCGTGTAATTCTCAAAATAAACTAAGAACTTTGGTATGAAATTAGTTCATTTTACATTTTATAATTTGTTTATTAAATTTAAGTTTATAGAAAGAGAAAAACAAGTTAAGAAATTAAAAGATTTAATTTCTAAACATCTTACCAAATACACCACCTTTTTTCGAGTCCAAAAAACTTCCCCGCAAACATTACAAAACTTCAAAGAAATTTATAGTTATGTTTAATCGATCTAAAAGTTGATTAAACAATAAATATTTAATATCTAATTCTTTAAGTTGATTTAGAAATGTATGTTTAAAAGCTAATGTTTGAATTTTAAATCTACGTTTAATAGTTTTAAAAAATTTTTAAAGTTATGTTTTAATTTTAACGATTTAAAGATTTCATTTCATTTAGATAGTTAGATTAATTTAGATAGTTAATTTAGTTAGATAGCTACACACTTTTTTTATAAGAATACAGTCTATAAGAATATTCAGACTCAAAATTGCCAAAGAACAATGGAAATTTAAAAATAACAATCGAAAAGTTCGAGCCTAGGCAAAAATTAGGATATTCTTATAAAAAAAGTGTGTAGCAATGTAGATTTAGTTTTAGAATGGGTTTGAAATTTAATTTTTCAACGATTTTAAAACTTTAAAATTTTATTTGGCATGTAATTTCTAGGCTTAAAGTTGTTTAGAATTCATTCAAAATTTTTCCAAACTCACTGTTCAAACATATCTTGTTAACCTAGGGTTTGTTTAATTTAAGTTAATTTTATGAGATGTTAATTTTTGCTTAATTTTCACAGTAAAAGAATCTTAAGGATTTCTCTTTATCATTTAAACTTGGATTCCTAATCACAGAAATCTGATGGCACAGAATGCGACCAGAATAGGAATAGGCCTAGACGTTACCTCTATGACTTCTTCCTCCCCCTCTTCTCCTTCTCGAAATTCCACCTCAGCAATTAGATAGTTTGCTTCTATGCCAAATATTTTACCTGAAATGCAAAATAAAAAGTTTCAAGGCTGTAGTGTATAGTAGGTATAAAATGAGAATTGAAAAGCTTACAGTAGATTAGTTATAGCTAACGTTCTATAACGTAGTGCTGTTTTGTAGTGTCAAACAGTGTAGTGTAGCATAATGTGGTGTAATGTAGTGTACCCTTAGATTACGATACTGTAGTTTAATCTAGTGTAATGTAATGAAGTAGTTCTTTGTGTAGTGTAGCGTAGTACAGTCAAGTGTAGTATATTTGTAGTAAAGCCAAGTGTAGTTCAGTGTAGTGTAGCATAATGTAGTGTAATGTAGTGTACCCTTAGATTATGATACTGTAGTTTAATCTAGTGTAATGTAGTGAAGTGGTTCTTTGTGTAGTGTAGCGTAGTACAGCCAAGTTTAGTATATTTGTAGCAAAGCCACGTGTATTTAGGATAGTGCAGCCTAATTATTAAGTGTAGTGAAGTGGAACCTAGGGTAGTGTAGCGTAGTTTAGCCAAGTGTATTTGTATTGTAATCGTGCCTTGTGTAGTACAGTGTAGTACAGTGTAGCATAGTGTAGTGTAGTTTAGTGTAGTGTAGTGCAATGCAGTGTAGTGTAGTAGTGTAGTGTAGTGTAGTGTAGTGTAGTGTAGTGTAGTGTAGTGTAGTGTAGTGTAGTGTAATGTAATGTAGTGTAGTGTAGTGTAGTGTGCAGTGTAGTGTAGTGTAGTGTAGTGTAGTGTAGTTTAGTGTAGTGCAGTGTAGTGTTGTAGGGTTTTGTAGTGTAGTTTAGCGTAGTGAAATAGGGTATTTTGGTTTAGTGCAATGTAGTTAAGTTTAGTGTGTAGTGTAGTGTAGTGTAGTGTAGTGTAGTGTAGTGTAGTGTAGTAGTGTAGTGTAGTATAGTGTAATGTATTGTAGTAGTAGTGTAGTGCAGTTTAGTGTAGTGTAGTGTAGTTTAGTGTAGTGTAGTTTAGTGTAGTGTAGTGTAGTGTAGTATAGTGAAGTGTTGCAGTGTAGCGTAGTGTAGTGTAATGCGTAGATGTAGTGTAGCGTAGTTTTGTGTAGTGTAGTGTAGTGTAGTGTAGTGTAGTGTAGTGTAGTGTAGTGTAGTGTAGTGCAGCGCAGTGTAGTGTAGTGTAATATCTTGTAGTATACTGTAAATCAGTGTAGTGTAGTGTAGTTTAGTTTGATAGTGAGTGTAGTGTAGCATAGTGTACAAGTGTAAATTAGTGTAGTGTAGTGCAGTGCAGTGCAGTGTGTAGTTAAATGTTGTGTAGTTTAGTATAGTGTAGTGTAAGTGTAGTGTAGTGTAGTGTAGTTTAGTGTGTAGTGATGTTTAAAATTAACAGTAGTGCTCTCGCATTGAGCTTAGATAGAGTCTGTTTTGCTTGTATAAGAAGTGTTAACATTTATACAACGATTATTTCAATGTGTTTTCTTTCTTGCGTAGTGTAGTGTCAACATTTTAGTCGTAGCATCGTGCCTACATTTTAATGTTGCTTTTAATTAACTCTACATATTTCTTGAATATCAATTTCAAGTTTGTTTACCCCAAAATTTGACGCTTGTAAGAGGATAACTGAAAACCAGTTGTTTGAGAGAAAGAAATATCCTGTAAAGTTCTTCTCTGGCTAGGCCAACTCCTGCTTGCTCAAAGTAGAAAGCAAGCTCCATTACATTTGGCAGAGGAATGTCAAATTCTTCTTCATTATCGTTGGCAGGAGCATCACCTGTTTCACCATCGCCCTCGGCCTAGAGTTCAAAATATAATAACAATGATAATATAATAATGATAAATTTTTCCACAAGTGGCACACCATAATAGATGGGATTCGAACCTGGACTGAATGACCCGAGAGCCAACGACGCTTCCACTGAGCTATAGAGCTCAATGAAATCGCAGAGTAACTATCCAAGTCATGCAGCCTGAGGCTCTCCTCCCGTTTTTGACTTTATGAAAACAATAATAATAATAATAAGTATTAAAAGGGGCTTGAAGACCTAAAGCCCTGGTTAAGTACCGCTACTAACTACAACTAATCTACTCGAAATTCAAACTGTCGCAATTTTGAAGTTCTGCACAGCTCAAAATATTCATTGAATTTCAATTGTATCAATCTGAATTTCAATGACCAGACAATCAGTTTCTGCAGGTTCTCACATGGGCATTTCTCACGTCGGATTTCGCCCCTCTTCTATATATGCAAATGAACACCGGTCCTCTAAATAAGTTAGAGAATCCGACTAATCTCCACTTGAGAAGGTTCAGAAGAAGAAATCGGTAGAACATTCCTGATTTTTGGGTTGTCAATATGGCTCTCGATGGTGATCAGAATCAAGGAAAGTATAAATTTTGTATAAAAGAAGCAGAAGGAGAAGGAGAAGAAGAAGAAGAAGAAGAAGAAGAAGAAGAGGAAGAAAAAGAGGATGAAGAAGCAAAAGAAGAAGAAAGACAGGGAGTAGAAGGAGAAGAAACACAAGATGGAGAAGATGAAGAAGAGGAGGAAGAAGAAGAAAAAGAAGAAGACGAAGAAGAAGAAGAAGAGGAAGAAAAAAGGACGAAGAAGCAAAAGAGGAAGAAGAAAAACAGGAGAAGAAGGAGAAGAAACACAAGATGAAGAAGACGAAGAAGAAGAAGAAGAAGAAGAAGAAGAAGAGGAAGAGGAAGAAAAAGAGGATGAAGAAGCAAAAGAAGAAGAAGAAAGACAGGGAGTAGAAGGAGAAGAAACACAAGATGGAGAAGATGAAGAAGAGGAGGAAGAAGAAGAAAAGAAGAAGACGAAGAAGAAGAAGAAGAGGAAGAAAAAGGACGAAGAAGCAAAAGAGGAAGAAGAAAAACAGGGAGAAGAAGGAGAAGAAACACAAGATGAAGAAGATGAAGAAGAAGAAGAAGAAGAAGAAGAAGAAGAAGAAGAAGAAGGAAGAGGAAGAAAAGAGGATGAAGAAGCAAAAGAAGAAGAAGAAAGACAGGGAGTAGAAGGAGAAGAAACACAAGATGGAGAAGATGAAGAAGAGGAGGAAGAAGAAGAAGACGAAGAAGAAGAAGAAGAAGAAGAAGAAGAAGAGGAAGAAAAAGAGGACGAAGAAGCAAAAGAAGAAGAAGAAAGACAGGAGTAGAAGGAGAAGAAACACAAGATGGAGAAGATGAAGAAGAGGAGGAAGAAGAAGAAGACGACGAAGAAGAAGAAGAAGAAGAAGAAGAAGAGGAAGAAAAAGAGGACGAAGAAGCAAAAGAAGAAGAAGAAAGACAGGGAGTAGAAGGAAAAGAAACACAAGATGAAGAAGATGAAGCAGAAGAAGATGCTCAAGAAGAAAAGAAAAAGAAGAAACAGAAGAAAAGTAGCAGTACAAGAAGAAGTTCTTTACATTGTAAAAGCAAACCTCCAAATAGCGGACTCACAAACATGCCTTTCAGTATCTTAGCGTTTTTTTATTACGATGAAAGATTTGCAGTTCCAAGTATGCATAACAATTGACGTAGATCTCATACCTCAAATAACTTGATTTGCATTTTGGCGAGCTCTTCCTCTTTTGTTTTGTCTCTGACTTCCTGTAAAGATAAGAATTGCTTATTTGTAATACCTGGGATCGTTTTAAGTACACAAAGCATCAAGGTGACAGGTTGTTGCTACCAGCCACCTTCCAACAGTGTCAATCATGTCTAAAAAGAGATTTGATTCAGCTCTTCTAAAAGCAGTAAGACGGCAGCAGTAGGAAGCTGTGGAAGCTGGCATGTTCTTCCATACGAAAATGATTGTCAAATGATTGTACATAAGTAAGTTGATCAAGCAAGCAAAACAGAATAGATATGCACTTATAAGGGCTGTTTCTAACGCAGTATAAGATATGATAGTCACCACTTATCATGACAAGCCTATTTAGTAGGGCAACGTTTCGGGAGAGATCTGTCTTCCATCATCGGACAATGAGAAATGTGGTTTCTTTTCTATTTATTGCAAAGGTCAGATCAAAAAGGTGTGAAATTAACCGGACCTGCGAGAAAGCTCCGATTTTTAGGGCTCAGTTTCATTAAATAGCCTTTCTTATATGGTGTTAAAAACAATATAGACCACTTCCGAACTTTGTTGGAGAATGTTTAATCAAGAACCATCATTTGTCAGTATTTAATTTTCCCATCTCAATTTCTCTCACCTGATCAATAAGAAATTACGTGGCTATATCACATGGTTATATCAACACCGATCAATATGGCTTTTATAGACTGATGAAGAACTAATCAGATTGTGCAGTTACTGGTCTGAACAGCCATATTTTCGAACACCATAGTTAATTTAAGTATAAGATAGATTAAGCTTACCTTTGTCTCGACATCTTTTGTAAGATGAGCATGCTTATTTTCCTTTACATAATTTTCAATTACATCTGCAAAAGAAAGAAACATAATAAGAAACATTGATAACAAACACTGCATGCAAACAAAGAGCATTACATTAGGAGATGCTTTTCAGACAAATAGCAACACAATTTTATTTACAACCAAAGTTGAAATCCAATACCACACATTACACACAAGTCCCAAGAATATCATTAAGCTAGGCTTAGCATATATGCTTGATGAAAGTCTACAGTGTCTAAAGCATTTGACACATAATACATGCTTTTTTATAAGGAACCTATCTATCTCAAGGCCTAGTTCTTAAAGTTCCTTATTTTTGGACCTCTTTTGAGGCAATTGTAGTTCCAACAGTACCTTAATAGTTCCTTAATTTTAACTGCACATTAAATGTCATAACAATAATAGAAACACTTGCATGTAAGATAAGCTGGAGACTCTGCAAGGAAACATTTGATACGTGCGAAACATACAATTTATGCAATTTTCAACTGAAAATGAATGGAACGGGCTTTCTAATTCTTGATTATTTGCAGCGAAAAACGCTTTTAACATTGAAAAGTTCCTTAACGATTTTCTCTTTAGTAGTATAAGTTCTTTAAATTATTGGGCCTTCTACACGTAGGTTCCTTATAAAGTGGTTCTTTATGAAAAAAAGCCTGTAGAGAGATAACCAGGCTCACTTAAAGGATTTCCTGTGTCATACATATTGTACCAAGCAGGCTAAGTCACTACCAAAGGTTTTCCATTTACACCGAATCAAGCTTATGTCCAAGACAATTGTTTTCTATTGTTTCCTGTTCATAAAACCACGACACTGAAACTCAAGCATTCAGATATCGATGTCAGTTAGCCTTCTGCCTGGCCCCTATTCTGTTCATCTGCTCATGTAATAAATCTAAAGCTGTGCATTCTTACCAGCACTATTTAATGGTCTTTCATCCAATATCTTTGTAAGCACAGAGGATAAGTGTTCATATCTGGAAAATGAATAAATTTACACTTTACTAGATAGCTTTCAGAGCGTCTTGATTTTCATATCGGTTAGGGGTTGGTGCTTACATTATGCAAGAGCTATCTGATACAAAATGCTCCAGAATGGAAGTGGCTTTCACTCCGCTTTGTAAGTGATATGAAAATCACTCTGCTCAATATGTAATTGACATTCTTTTGTGAGTGGGGATTAACGAGTGAAGTGTTGTATTCTCAAATCAACGAACAAAACTAAAACGAGGCTACTAACAAAACGAGGTTACTAAGTTATAATAATAATAATAAGGATAATATAAAAGTCACATCTAACATCTCCTTCTCATAGGGATGGGATACTTCTATAATTTTATAAGTCATCATAGTCAGTTGGTGTTCTTCTTTAATCAACCTCCTGATCTGGTTCTGCGGTTTTCTGCGGCTTCCTCCTCAGCATCCTCCTCACTGGATTGCTCCGTGGAATCACTATCTGAACCATACGGAATTGTGTCAGCATCATCGTCACTGTCACCGATACTTTCCGGATGATTGTATGGGGTTGTGTCGGAATAATCAGCATTGCTGTCTTCTCCACCTCCTGGTTCACGCACCGCTCCTTCGGGGGGTATTACTGCAAGGTTGGCTGGGCTGATTCTGGCTGCTGTGAAGTTGATATAACGCTTACGCATAAACCGTTGGTTTCTTCTGAGCTTTCGGCCGTTTGGTAGCTGAATTTCATAGGATCTGGGGGCTACTTGCTGTATTATTTTGCCATGGACAGACCATTCTTTTGTCGTTTCGTGTTGGATAGCAACCGCTTGACCTGGCTGGAATTCATCCCGAGACTGCCGGGTGGTGGCATGTTTCTTGTCATGGTATGCCTTTGACTGGGCTCTCTCCTTTATGGGGAGCCGCAACGGTAGTGGGCCATCCTCTTGAAATCTGGGGAGATTATCCCTAAGGGTGTAGCCTTTCAGGAGTTGGGCAGGGGAATGACCACATTTGATTGGCGTGTTGCGTATCAGCAATCCTTTCAGGATATCTTGGTTAGAACGGTAGCACTTTTTATAAGCCGCTTTACTGCTTTAACAGTGCATTCTGCGAGTCCATTGGATCTAGGGTAGTGGGGCTACTTGTTGTGTGTTCAAATTGCCATTGGGATTTGAATGATTTGAACTCTCGGGAGGCGTATTGTGGTCCGTTGTCAGAGACAAGCTCCTTTGCGATGCCATGTCGCGAGAAAGCATCCTTGATTGCGTGTACAACGCTCGGTGAATTTGGTCTTCCTAATAGGTAGACCTCTGGCCAGAGGGAAAAATAGTCAACAATAATGACATACATTTTTCCCGCCCATTGGAAGAGGTCAGAGCCGACTTTCTGCCACGGTTTCTCTGGACATTCATGTGGCAGTAATGGTTCTGTTGGCTTTGATGGTAGGAGCTTTGTACATTCTCCACATCTCTGGATCTTTTGCTCGATTTGGTTATTCATGTTTGGCCAGTATATGCATTGACGTGCTCGTCGCACATTTTTCCATGCCTAGATGCCCCTCATGGATGCGATCTAGCATGTCCCGTCTCATGCTTGCGGGATGACAATTTGACTGCCTTTTAGTATAAGTCCATTTGCCTCTGTCAAGTCATGTCGACAATGCCAAAATGGATGGACGCGTTGCCCGGACACTCTCTTATGGTGGGTGGCCAACCTTTGTGGATCATTTTATCAATTCCTGCAGGCTGGCATCCACTCTCGTTTCATTTTTATTTCCTCAATGCGGGTTCTGTGGCTGGTGCGTTGCTAATGACGGCATCTACGTGAGCGGCGACTTCTTGCTCAACTATTTCATCTTCTTTGCTAGCCTCGGACCAGGGTGCCCGAGATAGGGCATCAGCATCGGCAAGCTCCTTGCCCTTTACGTATTCCGCTGTAAAACTAAACTTCAGTAGGCGCATACGCATCCTTTGTATGCGTGGTGTCATCTCGGCAAGGGGTTTGTAGTTGAGGATAGGTATGAGGGGCTTGTGATCTGTTTGTATAACAAAGTGGTTTAGACCATGGAGGTATTTTGACATCTTTTCGCATCCCCATGTGACTGCAAGCATTTCAATTTCAATATTATGATAGTTCTTCTCAGCCTCAGAGAGGTAACGGAGGCAAATTCAACTGGTTTCCACTGATCTCCATGTTGTTGGTATAAAATTGCTGCAACACCATTGAGGACGCTGCCATCTGTGCGCAGCTTAGTGGGCTTGCTTACATCATAATGGGCTAAAATGGGTGCTCGCGCCAAAACCTTCTTTGTGTTTTGAAATGCTGTTTCGTGGTTGGCTGTCCATACCCAGGAGTTTTTTGTACTGAGCAGGCCTCGCAATGGCTTTGAAGCTCGGGCTAACTCTGGCGTGAGTTTTGCGAGCCGCTGAGCCATACCAAAAGATCTCCGCAATTCTGTAATGTTTTCTGGAGTGCGGAAGTGAAACAAAGTGTCCACTTTGGTACTGAGTGGCCTAACTCCTGCAGCCGAGATGTTGTGCCCCAAAAAAATCTACTGCCGTTTGTCGGAATTTGCATTTGGTTGGGTTAATTGTAACCCCATTATCTGACAGTCGCTTCAGCAAGGCTCTAAGACGCTCATCATGTTCAGCCATATCCTTCCCTGTCACAAGGAAGTCATCAGTACTTTTAACTACGCCAGACAACCCACTGATTACGTTGTCTAACCGCTTGTTAAAGATTTCTTGCATGGAAGACAAACCAAATGGGCCCCGGGTTGGGCAAAACGACCAAAAGGGGTGATAAATGTGGCTTTCAACTGGCTTTCCTCATCTAAGGGCATTTGCCAGTACCCAATTTGCATCCAATTTAGTCAAGATTTTACATTCCCCGAGTTTGGCCAAAGTTTCATCAACACTTTCCAGCTGATAGAACTCACGTTTGACAGCTGTATTTAAACGTGTGAGATCTAAACACAGCCGGATGCTACCATTGTCCTTCTTGACCAATACTATAGGGTGACACCAGTCCGTAGGTTCCTCTACTCTGCGGATAACTCCCATTTCTTCCATTCTAGACAGCTCCTTTTTGAGAGGTTCAAGTAATGGTAAGGCAACGTGGTGGGGTGTGGATAAATGGTATGGTGTGGCATCTTCCTGAATTTTAATGTGGATGGGGGCTCCTTTAATGTTTCCTAGGCCTTCGAATACCTCAGGAAACTCATTTAAGACATCTTGTCCCTCTTGAGAATCTAATGAACAACAAGAGAGTTCTGACTCTGTACTAAAGCGTAACATATTTAATGCTTTAATTGCTGGTTTACCCAAGAGACAAGTGGCTATGTTCTTACATACATAAATGATCTGGGATACAGTTTTCTTTCCCCAAGAGACTCTCAGTGACTTCCTAGTTTTGTGGATATCCGCTCTCGATACATCAAATTGTGGCAAATGTTGCTGTCCAATGACGGTAACGTCTGCCCCTGTGTCGACCTTGAAGAGTATTGACCCCCCTGTGGTTTCCATCTGAATCTGCCAATCATTCTCTGCTGCATTTTCGCTTTTTCCTCACTGTCCAAGTCTACACTGCCTAGGAAAAGATTTTCCACCTCAAGGGCACTTTCTGCTACTTCTGAGACAGATGTTTGTGGGCAAACAGAGCTGCCCGCATAAAGTGATTAAGTTGCTTGCAGGTGTTGCAGCGCTTGCCAGCCGCTGGACAGTTGTTTCGTCCAAAAACGTGTGTGCGCAGACAAAATTTGCATGACTTGGCCAACGTGGGACGTGATGTTGTTGCAGCATTCTGAGGTAAAGAGGAAAATTGCTTCTTACCTTGTCTCTTTGGTCCCCCAGAGTCAACAAAACTTACTTCATCCTCCTTGATTTTGTTGTTTCCCTTCAAGGTAGACATACCCTCCACTGCCTTTTCTCCTGCACGACAAAGGTGTTCAGCTTTTTCTAGTGTGAGTTTGTTGTCAGCCAGTAAACTTTGTCTGATTTTGTCATCCTGGATACCCCCCACAATACGATCTCTCAGCAGACCCGGGTAACAATTGTCGCAAAAATTACAATTTTTGCTAAGAATCTTCAAATCAGTGAGAAAATCATCAAATTTTTCACCATCATCCTGTTTCCTGGAATTGAACAAGTGTCTCTCAAGTGTCTCATTTACCATACCACGTGAAAACGTGTCAAGAGCATCTAAAATTTTGTTTGGGTCCTTAGCATCGTCTGTACTTAAATTAAAGGACTCATAGACATTCCTTGTCTCGTCAGTGAAGGTGTAGCGAAGCAGAGCACATTGGTATTCCTTCGGCTGTTCAGAGAGTTTTGTTAACAGTGAATAGTCATTCCATTTTTGCCTCCAAATAGTCCATGCTGCATAGCGATCCACAGATAAATCGAGAGTCGGAGGGTTCAAGGCGCTTTTCAGGTGATCTGCCATGATGTAAATGTCGTTTCTTCAAGGTGTGAAAGCCAAAAACTTTCAGTTACTGTTCTCGCGTGCTCGCAGCGCCATGTTGTATTCTCAAATCAACGAACAAAACTAAAACGAGGCTACTAACAAAACGAGGTTACTAAGTTATAATAATAATAATAAGGATAATATAAAAGTCACATCTAACAACGAAAAGGAACATGCAAAACAAACGGTGAATCATTTCTTTTTGTTTTAATCACTAAGCTACACCTGGCTACACCCAGCAAACCTCGCCAGAGCAGGCTTCCGATATCCTTTTTAATATCGCCCCAATACCCAAAAACTGTGCTTCAAAATTAAAACGAGAACAAGAAGACAAGGAACATGCAAACTGTATCCAGGAAACAAGGGAGCATGGCCAAAATTAAAAGGGAACAAGAGAACATCGGGTAAAAGGGATCAGATAAAAACCTTCCCATCAATCTGCTTGACTATCAATCTGATCAATATGCCTACAAAACTCCAGGGAACAAGGGGTTTTCTCAAGGGAACAGGGGAACAGTAACCCCCTAAACGACCCTTTTCGATGGTGGCTACCCGTGAAGTCAACCTTAATCTTCGCAATCCAAGGACATTTTAACGAATTTTAACAAATGATAGAGACTTAGAGAGGAAATATAAAGACAGTGCTCATGCAATGATTAATTGTGATATAGTTTATGATGATAATGATAGATACCCGTGAAAGTAAGAGTGGGCGCGACACCTAACCCTGATCCGAGGAATGCATCGTGCTTAAGAAGACTCAACATAGCCGAAACACAAAAATTCAAACGGGAACAGAGCCTTTGGCCGTATGACTTAGAGAGTCACTCGGCGATTTCATACAGCTCAGTGGAAACTTCGTTGGCTCTCTGCTCATGCAGTCCTGGTTCGAATCCTATCTACTGTGGTATGCCACTTGTGGAAAACAATTATATATAAATATATGTGCTGCTGAAGAAGGCTCAGCATAAGGGCTGTAGGCCTGTATGACTAGGAGAGGGACTCGCGTCATGACTAATCCAGCTGGCGTGTGGTGTCAGAAGCTCATCGAAGTCGTGGTTTTGAGGCAAAATTACGGTAGCGTCACAGCCATCGTTAGTTAACCTATTACTGAGATCCTAGCGAGTGGTGCTAAACACACTTACACCATCATTCTCATCTTTCACCTTCTTGGAGCTCTATAGCTCGGTGAAAACGTCGTTGGCTCTCTGTCACGCAGTCAGGTTCGAGTCCACTCTATTTTTGACATGCTGCTCTTGGAAAAATCAAAACAAAGATATGGATACAGAATTTTCAACTTACAATCTGTAATAATGACTCTTTCTCTCTTGCTTTTTGATTTCTTAGGTGAATAAAACCACCCATAATTAACCAGTAGTCCTTCGTCCGTTTCTCTGTTTGCAGTCGCAACCCAATACGTGTGTTCAAATGTGCTAACTGTCCATTCCTTGCCAGCTTCAACAGTCTGCCTCAATTCCCGATTCCCATCTGAATCGACGAGTTCAATAAATGCAGATCTTGATGTCCGATTGACGAATTTCACTGCCACTACCACTTCACTCGGCTTCGATTGCAGATCTGCCAGTTTTTCTAATAATAAGAAACTTAAATATCAATTTTGAAAGCTAAAAATACACAGAAAGGTACAGTATATAAAGTTACATAAATAGGTTACACCTTATTCACGTCTTAAATTTTCAAGTCGAATGAATATTTTCAAACGAAAACATAGGGGCCCTATGGGCATGTTCGAAGAACGACTCTGGTTGAATATAGCTATTTCGGTCAAATGATGAAAGATGTTTATAGGTATGCACAACGATGACGATGATGATTATAATGATAATGGTGGTGGTTATGATGATGATGTTGATGACCACGATGATTATGATGCTGGTTGGTAGGAGTGATTGTGGTGGTAGGGTGGTTGTGGTGGTGGTGATAAGGGGGGGGGGCTGGTGGTTGTGATAGGGGTGATCGTGGTGATGGTTGTAGAGGTGGTTGTGGTGGTGGTTATAGGGGGGTGGTTGTGGTGATAAGGGTGATCGTGGTGATGGTTGTAGGGGTGGTTGTGGTGGTGGAGATAGGGGTGGTGGTGGTGGTGATGGTTGTAGGGGTGATTGTGGTGGTGATGCCGTTCCTTTAGATCTTGCCACAGCCTCATCGTCAGTGATGGTAATCATGATGATGATGATTATTATGATGATGATGATGATGGTGAGAATGATGACGATTTGCTTTGAAAAGTATTTTGAAATTGCCGCTCTTGCCCAGACTCTATGATTGATGATGAGAATGTTTGAAATGTCATTAACTAGACCAATGTGGCAATTTGCCATCGTTTAAGAAGTAAACAACAATGACTCATAGTGAACTATTACGAATCAGTAGAACAATTGTCACATGACCTAAGATTGACAAAGCCGTTTGCAGGCCGCCATTGTGAAAAACCAACCGCTAATTGCGCATCAATTGCCGAGACAATGGCTCTAAGGGCATTCTTGAAATGCTTATGCTATTGTTACACGTTTTCCATTGTTCGAGCGTTGGTTAGTTAGTTAGTTAGTTAGTTAGTTAGTTAGTTAGTTAGTTAGTTAGTTAGTTAGTTAGTTAGTTAGTGACACGCCACCCCAAACCAATATGTTCGAAATTCTTCGAACATAAAAAGGTAACTTAAAAAAAATTCCGAGGGTGAATTAAGATACTGACAGATTAAACCTCCTCGAAAGGAAAAATTTAAATTTCCTAACAATGGGCTTTACAGACAATCCAGGAGGTTGTTAAGAGAAAAGATAATTTTTTAGATGGAGACACAACGACAGATATATGACATTAGACTGGCTCCATCAGCCCCTAACTCTCACTGTTGTTGTTGTGTGCAGGGCAGCATCAGGGAGGTTTTAAACTGAACACTTCTCTAGAGTGAACTGCTTCTCGGTGTAACAAGTCTTGTATAGGATAAAGCTATGGCCAAACTAGGAGACTTATACTGTATTCGGCGTGTCTCCCAGGGTGGCTAAACATGCGAGTGACAAAGCGAGCAACATGCCCCCCCCCCCGAGTCATTTGCATGTCGAAGAGACAAGAAATGTTTCCCTTGTCTCCCAAAAACATTTCTGTGTCTCTTGCTACAAATTTTGTCGCGTGCTTCAAAGTTTCCGAGGTGGCTAAACTGAGAGACACCGAGGGGACATAAATGTTGACATGTCTCCTAGTTTAGCCAGGCCTTAAGAGAGCTGATGGAGCTCTTGTTTGTACAACATTTCACCACTCCCCTGGTTTGCCTGACTTCAACATAGGAGCAATTCAATTCAATATACATAATAGAATAACGATTGCATATGAGAATTACCTGGTGCTTTTCGGATTTCAGCGACAGAATATCTTCCCCCATCAACTCCAACAGTCGGGTAATACACGAGATTTGAGTTGACTGTGAACGCATGGTGAACTTTTCGGTTTCTTGCATTCGCCGCAAACCAAGGATGAGACTCGTAAGTGTCGATAATTTCGCTTTTTCCGTCGGCTATTTTGAAGGCTTTCTCACATTCTCCAATGTAATTGATCCAGTATAGCTGAACTTCGCGTCCCGAATGATTGACGAATTTTACTCGCACGGGTTTGTCGGAGGATAACGAACGTAGCCCCGCTCTAACTGCAAAAGAAACGAGAATTAATCGGATGCGATGCTTGTGTTGAAGATTATGATGATGATGATGGTTATCATAAAGGTGCTGATGATTATGATGATGATGCTGCTGCTGATGATAATGATGATGATTATGATGATGATGATGATGATGATAATGATGACGTGGTTATCATCATTATCGTCTTTTCAAAACATGGCTGAAATGATAACAATGAGGATAACGATGATTGTGATGATGGTTATGAAAGTGATGATAATGATGATGATGATTATGATGATTATGATGACTATGATTTTGCGATTGCTGATGGTGATAACAATGTTGCTATTGTAAATTTGTTGTTCATGATTATGATGATGATGACGATGATGATGATGATGACGATGATGATGATGATGCTGATGATGATAACAGAAATGATCATCGTGATTGTAATAATAATAATGATGATGTGAATATTACCTTGCCCTAAAGGCTGCGATCGTGTTGGTGATGCGGCAGAATTGTGTAAATCATCAAGCTCCGATCCACTGTCAGTTGTGCTCTAAAACATAAAAACATCGGTATAAATATTTCGGTACAGTTGGGCTCAATGTTGCTATACATAAGATTCAGTCCGAAACACAGAGAAGGGTGAATCAGTAACGAAATTAGCAAAGTTTCATTCTTGAGAAGTTAAGAAACCCTTCAAGAAACTTTAAAACTTAAAAAATCCCACTATAACTAATGGACAAAAGTTTCTTAAGATAAATAAAGAGTATAAACTCCTCAGAAACGTTGTCAGAACTTGGACTTCGGACAAGCTAAGAAGCATTTGGTTTTTGAGCTGTTTTCACAGAGAAAGAGGCCCCACTCCCCTCTCTTTCTCCTTACTCATTCTCCTCTATCTCTGGCTCTGAGGCTTTGTACCCAGGGTAAAATACAGTAGTATGTCATTTTAATACAATTTTGTTTACCAAGAAAGCAAAGTTTGAATTACGCAGTTTCAAAGCAATATAAGAAACACATGTCAAGGTGTCTTTTGGTTAAAGCAATCAACCGTAATCTTCCCAAAATTGGAACCATAAATTTTTCGGTATAATCAGCATCATTGCAGTCATAAGCACGCATTCATTGATGCCAATTACGATAGATTACTGTATCGAACGGCATGGCATTAATGAACAAAGAAATCGGCATTAAAACTGCTTATACTGTACGTAATCAGACAACCCTTGATGTGATTTCTACTCTAAAACTCTCAAATTTCTCCAAACATATAAGTGAATAGTTTTTGAGTTGTACAAAACTTCAGAATTGCGATAAACAACGGAAACATTTTCGACCATACTTAAAAGCTATCTTCGTCTGACACTCAAAAGTCCAACATGATTACACGCTTTTTTATAAAGAACCACTTTATAAGGAACCTACATGTAGAAGGCCCGAAAATTTAAAGAACTTATACTACTAAAGAGAAAATCATTAAGGAACTTTCAATGTTGAATGCTTTTATCACTGCAAATAATCAAGAACTAGAAAGCCGGTTCCATTCATTTGCAATCAAAAATTGAAACGCACAAATTAAAAGCTGTATTCTTCCACTGAATCACCCCAGAGTATTGTACAAGTCGAGGGGCATTTCACTCCTTGAAAAAGCGTAAGAGATTTCTATTAAAACCGAAGGATTCTTACAGGAGGGTGGTAAGGGGGGGGGGTCAGCATCACGAATCACAGGGATAACATGTGTGCCATTCAGGTTTTACTTAAAAAAATACGGCGTTTCACGTTTCCTGATTAAGAAATATTGTCAATCACGTTTCTCCAAATATCGTTTTCCACCCTCATATGATTCATAGGAAAATAATAGAGATTCTAGCCAAGGGGGTACGAAATTAGGAGTAAATTGCCCCTCCGTATACTACGTGGCAGTGGCAGGACCCAAATGAAAGGAAGTCAAGGGGAGCTTCCCCCGGGAATATTTTTTGGGGTCAAGCCCCTTCATAACTAACGTTTGACGTCGATGTTCACCAATGCACTAATCAACAAATGATTAAAATGGTCTTATCATGCAGGAAAAACGTGGTGGAACTAGAGCTAGACCGGCTCCACGGTCCCAAACATTAGGATAACTTTCTGTCATTTCGCTGTTACAAGTTGATAATTTAAAAGCAACGTGTTCCTAAAAATGTTTTCTAAAAGCACAAACGTTAAAGTAGGGTCTGTAGGGAGGAGTCTACAAAAAACCTACGAGGGGCGTTTCACTTAATATTGAGGTCCACGACATTCCAGTTGGAACAAAATGATTTTCAACGGATTGTAAAGGAATAAAATAGAAATCCCAACAAAGGGTGTACGGGGTTCAAAAAAGTGCATTGCCTCTTGGACCCAAGAGTTAGTTTGATAATATTATGATTAATCATAGGAGTCCACATGATGGTAATCAGTGATAGTGATTGGCCTCTTTGTTAAGTCTAACTGTAACTCATAAAAATTGCTTATTTTCCACTGTCTCACATTGCAAAGATATCACAGAAGGGATCCCCTTAGGGGGTCAGATTATCCCATATCACCTACCATTTTTCTAAACATATCCCTTACCCTCTGCATGCCTTCTCCCTTTTATTCCAAAATGCCACAAAAAATACCCCGCATATCCATTATTTTGTCCAGAATTATCCCTTATGCCTGTGCTTGTTTCTGGAAATATCCCATTTCCCTAATACCCTAATGAAGCCTCACAAAAGCATTGGCATTAAAATTCATTCATTCATAGCTAAACCATTCGTATGAGTTTCCTGCAATAAACGGCATTTTATCAAGCTTCAAAAGTTCTAATTTTAAAGAGACACACTTAAATATTCCCCAATTTAATTTGATAGCCAATTGGTGATCTAAATTAGCAAAAGATTTCGAACCACTTTAAAAACCAGGAAAGAATTCCTAGATACTAAAACACCCAATTAATAACAACACGACAACGCTAGACTATTCAGGGGCAATTTTTTCGCATTACGAATTCGTGGCACATAAGACCATGCCCCGCTAACGATACCTTGAAAAATTATCTTTAAGAGATCATAGCATTAGAAATGAAGAGCTAAAATTAACAAGCTTAATACAATATAGGTATTAATTAGTTGTGATAAAGGTTAAAGTTAATGATGATTAAAATGCGTGCAATGGTATATAAGCTGATGCAAGCGAATGCCGTGCAGTTGTCCGCCTGCCTTTCAAAGTGCATCGACAAAGAAGAAAGATCTCTGACGTATTCAAAGGAACACTGAGGTTTGTAATTTTTTTTGTTGTTCGTGTAAACTGTTACAGATTTTTTTAGGTCAGTAAATTTTCCTTAAAGGCCGTTGTCCCCAAATTTTCACCAAGGTGAAATGTTTTTACCCGTTTTTAAATGTTTAGTTCCTAAGACTGTGCTGTTTCCGGCAAATTCGCCCCATAACTCAACAAATCCTATTGCCAAATGTAGGCCGGTCTAAAAGGCCAGTCGGTTAATTCCAGGCTTGTTTTTTAATTTTTCTGGAATATTGAGGCTCGTTTCAAAAAGTATTTTCTTTTCCATACTTTTGCATGCTAATTTAGGTGTAAGTAGCAGAGCCATTGCATTTCACGAAGTATCTTAACGCTATCTTAACGATATCTTTGTGATATCTTTGTGATATCTTAACGCCAATCTGGCTTGTCCTTTAATGCTTCAACAACCTTTTAGCTAATCAAAAAGATTTGTTGGATTAACCAATCAGAATGCAACAACCGAAGCGCCCAATGATTTTCACTTAAGTTATAATCTCCTTAAAATTACATTTGTTCGTTCAATTTTTATAATATTCCTAATGTTTTCAGGTTTACTTTCAACAACAAAATGAAAGCGATTTATATTTTGCTCATTCTTGGCCTAGCAGTTTGCCTTCATGGTAAGAAAGATTCTATCGCTTTTGATTTGAAGAGGCCATACTTAGTCCGAATCTTGTGCACCGTTGTTTTAGAACCCAAGATATGTCCATCATACCAAATAAACGAAACTAATGAAAAGTATTATGCCGTAGTTGTCTATAATACGAACTAAATACGCATATATTGCACAGTTGTTTTCGTGAGACACGTGCAAACTCTTGTATTAGATCCCTAATTGCCAAAACACTTGTTAGAATATTTCTTATGTTCTTAAAACTGTTATAAATCGGTTGAAGTGCCCGGCCCAAGACAGGCTGGCCTAAGGAACGATGAGGTACATCTCGGGTACATAAATATTTCACAGTCCAGAAGGTGAAAAGCGAAATGCGAAATGGTGAATTTAGCGCCAGTCGCCAATATCTCGATAGTAGGTTAACTAATCGATAACTTGACCCTGACTGTGACGCTAGGATAGCCGAGGCATGAACCTCAACCTCGATTCCACAGCACCTTGAAGAACACTACAAAATTCATTAAACGCTGAATTTGCTTCTTTTTAGCTGCCGAAGAATCGGTGAAAGATGAGGCACAAGAGCCAGCCAAAGAGCAAACCGCAGACGAACAGAAGACCGCTGACCAGACAGAAGACGCAACCAAACCAGAGGAAACAAAAGAAGACACTCCAGAATCGACTGAAAACGAGGCTGAGGAGGATGAGTCCGAGGCTGACATAGAGGAATCCCCAGAAGACGATACTGAATCCTTGGATGAGGAACTAAGCGATGACGATGATGAGGATGAACCACAGCTCGATGAAATGAACGATGATGATGACGATGATGACGAGATGGACGAAAACGAAATGGACACTGTCGATGATGATGATGATGATGATGAGTGTAAGTTTTTAGCCTACAAGCACTATAAGGCCCCCCCACTTTGCGTTTCAGTAGTTTCCAGACAAAGTTTGGCGCAAAAAGCCCGCCCCCTGTTTATTCCGACCCTCCCCGCCAATTAGATCCTGACGGTAGTTCCGACCCCCCGCCTATTCCAGCCCCCTGCCTATTCCAACTCCCCGAGCAATTAGGCACCTAAGAGCAAGTGGGATTCTTGGGAGAGTAGTGCAAAATTGCACTGAACAAGTGTTTTTCTGGGAGGGGCAAAATTGAGCACCCCGTACACCCCTGCTTTTGGGCCACACAAAATGTCTGAACTAAGTTTTTTCTTTGCAGTTGAAATAGACGAAGATCCACGAAAGAAAGCCTACTACTCAAAATACGGCAAGAAATACGGTGGTGTCTACACGAAATACGGCAAGGGACACAGAATCGGCAGAGGTCATGGTCGCTGCTACGGAGGCAAATGCAGAGGTGGTCACCGTGGTGTCTACTACTCAAAATACGGCAAGAAATACGGTGGTGTCTACTATTCAAAATACGGCAAGAAATACGGTGGTGTCTACACGAAATACGGCAAGGGACACGGAATCGGCAGAGGTCGTGGTCGCTGCTACGGAGGAAAATGCAGAGGTGGTCACCCTGGTGTCTACTACGGGAAATATGGCAAGGGACACAGAATTGGCAGAGGTCATGGTCGCTGCTACGGAGGTAAATGCAGAGGTGGTCTCCATGGTGTTTATTCAAAATACGGCAAGAAATACGGTGGTGTCTACTATCCAAAATACGGCAAGAAGGGACACGGAATCGGAATTGGCAGAGGGCGTGGTCGCTGCTACGGAGGTAAATGCAGAGGTGGTCTCCATGGTGTTAATTCAAAATACGGCAAGAAATACGGTGGTGTCTACTATCCAAAATACGGCAAGAAGGGACACGGAATCGGAATTGGCAGAGGTCGTGGTCGCTGCTACGGAGGTAAATGCAGAGGTGGTCTCCATGGTGTTTATTCAAAATACGGCAATAAATACGGTGGTGTCTACTATCCAAAATACGGCAAGAAGGGACACGGAATCGGAATTGGCAGAGGTCGTGGTCGCTGCTATGGAGGTAAATGCAGAGGTGGTCTCCATGGTGTTTATTCAAAATACGGCAAGAAATACGGTGGTGTCTACTATCCAAAATACGGCAAGAAGGGACACGGAATCGGAATTGGCAGAGGTCGTGGTCGCTGCTATGGAGGTAAATGCGGTGGTCACCATGGTGTTTATTCAAAATACGGCAAGAAATACGGTGGTGTCTACTATTCAAAATACGGCAAGAAGGGACACGGAATCGGAATTGGCAGAGGTCGTGGTCGCTGCTACGGAGGTAAATGCACAGGTGGTAACCATGGTGTCTACTACGGCTAGTAGATGTGGTCGCAAATGAATCTAACCAAAGCACGATGAGTAGAAAAGTGACACTTACTTTATTCTGTCTTTTCTATATATATCTATACAAGAATTATACTTATTTATTCAATTACTGAGATATGAGTTGTAGCAATTTCTACCGACAAGTGTTTTTTCTATGTTATTATAGCCGAATAAAATTGCTTCCTAGAAAAAACTTAGGCCTAAAGCAAGAAACGAACGCGTTGTGGTCCTCGTCGTGAAACTTGTTTCGCCGCAATGGCGGTCACGGGAATTCTTACAGCAATGTTAATTTGCACTTTGCTGATACGTTACGACTCTAGCTTACAAAAGAAGATAAAATATGAAGAGGTAAATGAATCAGCGTCTTTTATATTAGATTTTGAAACCTTTTTGTGCCATTTTTCAATTACGAAGAAAAATTTCCCATTGAGATCTAGGCCATTAGAAAATGGCGGGAAAACGAAAAAGGCCTATCTTGCATTACTACTCATCTTAAGTGGTGATGTAGAACTAAACCCAGGGCCAACTTCTGGAAGAAAAGATCAAAAGAGACAAGGTCAAAAAAAGAAGCAAAAACAACCCTTGCCAAAGTATGAAATAACTGATTTGGCAAGTGTAGAGCGCATTTATAAGATTGACAGCAACACACTTCTACCTCGACAACTTCCATCAGAATTTCTGCAGCAATATATTGGCCAGAACTATTTCAATTACACGGTAAATTATAATGAGCTTGCAAGTACCATATTTTCAATCCATAAAATAATCTATGACACCATGGGTGAGGATGATGGATATGGTATATCATGGACTGACCTATTGAGTTATGATGATGAAGAAGATATTGATGAAATAGAGATAGAAATAACTAAGACAGAAGATGAATGGGTCAATATAAATATCCATGTGCCATCTGCCACAGTTGTAATAACTGGAACTGGCATAGATGAATTCAAATCTGGTATTTTGCCAACTATAACTGAACATCAAAAGCTTTGCAATTCAAGTTCTAAAAGCGAATCACAGACAAGCAATCTTCCGAGTGCAATTGAACAAGTAGAAATACACAAAGATGATGAAATCTACAATGGAAATATGATACAGACCAGTCTTTGTCCAATACAACTGAATCTTGCTTTGAAGCCAATTATGGATGAAATAAATGAAATGAAGAAAGAAATAATGAAAATATCGAAACCACAAGAAAATGCCATGAAAGATGAAATTGCAAATATCAAGACAGAAAATCTACAGTTAAAAGAGAAAAATCAGGACCTTATTTCTCAAATTAAGTGCTTAAAAGAAGAAAATAATTGCATCAAAAATCAACATCAAAACAATGTACCATGGCAAACATTTCAACGAAGACCTGATACTTATCGTTTCCAAAAAGCCCATATGAGCCAAACCAAAATGCCCCACAACTTCAATTTACACAGCCACATAATATTCAAATGTTCTATCACCCAAACCGATACCATCATTTACAACACTTGCCTGAAAATCCTTCCAACTTTATCAGTCCTTTCAAATTACCACTTACTGACCAAACAAAGCCAAAACTGCAATCATTCCCAAGGTACCATCAAATAACCAAAACAACAGATTCACAAATTCATCCAGGCCAAACAACACCCAAGCACAAAGACAACAAACATCAAATCAAACACAAAATCCTCAACAAGCCACCAACCCAAATCTTCCTACCAAAATGCAAATCTGCAGAGCAAAAAGCATATTGTCATAATTGGAGATTCAATTATCAAACATGTTCTACCACATAAGCTTGCAAAATCCCTGCGTTCCTTGGTAAACAAAGTTAGTATTGGAGGCATGAAAGTAAAGGAGTTAATCCACTATATTCAACCTAGCCTTGCAAAGAACCCTGACATGATTGTTTTGCATTGTGGCGTAAACGACATCATGAACACAACCGAGAGTCCACAGCAAATTGCTGAAGAATTGCATGAGGTGACTAAAGAAATTCAGAAGTATTCTCCTAAATGCAGCATTGTACTCTCTGGTATAACTATTCAAGCTAAGTATGACCTAATTAATTCTAAAATTGAAAACTTTAATAACATCTTATCTACTCTATGTGAAAGAAACAATTTTCATTTTGTTAACAATAGTAATATAACAATCGATGAATTAAACAACAGTAAACTACATTTAAATGATAAAGGAACAAGAAAACTTGCAAGCAACCTTAGGGATTGCATTAAAACTTGTCATTTAGCATGACTTAATGGGAGACGGCTACTAGACCACACACCTGATAAGAGTAAGAATTCGGACACAACTAGTTACAAAGAGCTAAAAGAGGCACGTTTCAAAAATCCAAAAAACCCTATTCTTGCACACCTAAACATAAATAGCATTAGAAACAAATTTTGTGAGCTCAAAGATTTAATTACAGTGAGCTCTTTTGACTGCATTATCATCAGTGAAACTAAACTTGATGATTCCTTTGCAACTGAACAATTTTTAATACCTGGTTACAAGGCTCCTTATCGTGCTGATAGAAATGCACATGGTGGTGGTCTCCTTGTTTACATCAAGGAACCCTTCAAAAGCAGAAGAACTGACAAATTTGAAGATGAAGAAATAGAAAATATATGCTTTGAACTAAATCTACGAAAAGAAAAATGGGTCATCATTGCTGCATACAATCCACCAAATGCGGATAATAAAATTTTCAGAAATTCTATAATTAAATTGATTGATAAATGTTCCTCACAATATGATAATTTTATAATAATTGGTGATCTGAATCTAACTCCAACCGATCCTAGCCTTAAAACTATTTGTTCTACTCTTGGGCTCACAAATCTCATCAAAGAGCCAACTTGTTACAAACCAAATTGTAATCCGTCATCAATTGACGTAATCCTTACCAACCGGAAACATAATTTTAAAAATACTAAAACTATTGAAACCTCTTTAAGTGACTTCCATAAGCTAATTCTTACTACTTGCAAATCTTCAATTCCCAAACACCATCCTAATATAATTCGCTACAGAGATTTAAAAAACTTTAATGAGGATGCCTTCTGCAAAGATCTTTCAGAAACACCATTTTATCTTTGCCAATACATTCATGATGGCAATCAGGCATTCGAATACTTTCAAGATTTGTTCGATAGCATAGTTAATTATCACGCACCATTAAAATCCAAAATAGTTAGGGCAAATAATAAACCCCTCAGTAAGGTACATAGAAAAGCAATAATGCTAAGAACTAAATTTAAAATGCCTATAACAAATCAAAAACTACTGTTAATTATGAAAGATTTAAAAAGCAAAGAAACCACTGTGCAAATCTTCGTCAACATCTGAAATCTGATTACTTTACCAAGATTTGTCAAAACGGCACACTTGACTCCAAAACATTTTGGAAGAAGTTGAAACCCTACTTCTTCGGCAAAGGCCACACTGATTCTGAAATTACAATATCTGAAAACGATAGTCTTGTCAGTAACCCTCAATCTGTTGCAGAAATTATGAATAAACATTTTGTCAGCATTAGCCAAACCAGCACTACAGCTAATAAGAACGCTGGGAGCTACCCGACAATTGATGAAATCATCAAGGGCTTCGAGAACCATCCTAGTATTGGGAGAATAAAACTTAATTTACAAGACGAATCAATTTTCAATTTCCTATCAGTTCCAGCACCAGTGCTTAAGCAAATTATTCTTGATCTTAATCATAAAAAGCGATGGGTCATGATATGATAAATGCCAAATTTCTAAAAATCTCTGTAGATATTATCCTTAAACCTTTACTTGATATAATTAACAAATGTATTTCGCAAGGTACATTCCTAATTCTTTAAAAAGGCAATAGTCACACCAGTGTACAAGAAAAGGATCCATTTAACAAAGAAAATTACAGGCCAATCAGTCTACTTACTACATTCTCTAAAGTTTTTGAAAAAGTTATAGAACTTCAGCTTTCCCTTTTCTCCAAGGTAAATTTTCTCCATATTTATGTGCGTACAGAAAGCATTTTCATCCGAACATGCACTTTTCAGATTAATAGAAAACTGGAGAAAAGGACTAGAGCAAAATGCACATATAGGGGCGATTCTAATGGATCTATCAAAAGCTTTTGATTGTCTCCCAAAGAATCTTCTACTTGCAAAACTACATGCTTATGGGATAAAAGAAAATTCACTCTTATTCATCCAGAATTATTTGTCAGATAGAAAGCAAAGAGTAAAAGTAAAAGGACAATATAGCTCTTGGGATGAATTAGGACAAGGTGTCCCACAAGGTTCAATACTAGGACCTCTTCTCTTCAACTCCTTTATAAATGATATCTTTTATAACCTCAGTGATGGGTCTCTCTGTAATTTTGCCGATGACAACACACTGACAGTGACCACCTCAAGCACTGAAGAATTAATAAATTTGATAAAATAAACACCAATAAATGTCTTGAATGGTTTAAGTCAAACGAAATGACTGCTAATGGTTCTAAATTCCAAGCCATTACTATTGGAAATAAAACAAGAACATAGAACATTTTGAAATTAATGAGAATCTAAAATAAAAGTCGAAACTAATGTAACTCTGCTAGGTATAGAGATAGATGAAAGTTTAAAATTTGATGCCCATATTGATAAAATTTGTAAAAAGCAGCAAAACAACTTAATTCTCTAAAACGCTTAGCTAGGTTCATGGGGAAAAGAGAGAAAATTATAATTAACTCGTTTATCTTATGCCACTTTAATTACTGTCCACTTATTTGGATGTTATGCACCAAAGGGAGCCAAGACAAACTAGAAAAGATAAATGAGAGAGCACTACGACTTGCATATTCTGACTATACTTCTACGTATGAAAAACTACTATCTGATTCAATGGAGACCACCATTCATATACAGTCGATAAGGCTCCTTGCTTTAGAGGTATTCAAAACTTTGAATAACCTAAATCCTGTTTTTATGAAGGACTATTTTTACCTAAAAACTAGACCACAATCTACGGAGCACAAATCTTCTTGAAATACCAAAAGTTAGAACCACAGGCTTTGGCATTAAGTCCTTATGTTATCAAGGGCCAAAAATATGGAATTCCTTCCTAATGAAATCAAAACGGCGAGTAACACTAAACAGTTTAAAAATTTGATCAAAACTTGGTTCCTCGCTAAAAATGCGAGTGCTCCTTTTGCACTAAATGAGTTGATCAATGCAATTCCTATGGTTGCTTAATGTTAGTATGAATTAGTGTATATCACTATTTGTTGTAACTAACATAAAAGAAATATATATCATATCATATCATTGTTTATTTTCAACATTGCATCAAGAATTGGAGAGTTTTCATTGTTCTTTTCTTCTGCCATGTTTCTTGGTCAGAAAACTTAGGCCAAAGGGAGAATGCTACAGGCAAATTTCATATCGAAAAGCTAAGGCCTGAAACCGAAAATAGTTTGACAGATCCTTTCAGACAACTTCTGGTGTACTGTCTGGAGGCCCCCGAAGCGGTTCCGCGTGATGCGTTATTAGACCATTTTTCGTGCGTGATTTCGTGAAATGAGAAGTCTTTGCGCGTGAATGCGTGAATCTAAACCCCCGCGTGTCATGTGAAATGCCTTGCTGCGGCTCGTGATTTACAGTATAGGCCACAACATAGAGAGATTACTTAAATGCAGGAAGGCCCTTTTATCCATCGAGCATTGTAAACTAACTATATTTCTTTCATTCGTGCATGTAATAAACAAATAGCCCCCTAAAATCTTTTTTGTGTTCCCTGTTACAAACTTGCCGCGGAAACATAAAGACATATGAAGAGATATATACCGTCGATTTGTCGTAAAAACCAACCGTATATCCAAAATAGGCGCAAATCAAGTAAATTGCCGAAATCGAGGCTTCGATCTTGAAAGGAGGCCAAGGATGATTAAGTGGTTGTGGCGGTTGTGGCGCATTTGCCTCACCTGACTGAAGCTAACAACAACAACAATTCAGTTCATTTTAATTCAAGGAAAGCGAAAGTTATAGATTTGTGTAGCAAATCTAAGCGATAGCTACCTATGTAATGGTATCTCCCAGTTTTTGTTGCAGGCCTCACAACAACCGCAGTCTTTCAAACATCAACGACGAAAACATTTTCTTATACGTATTACACGAGTCTCAGTTCCGCTCGTAAAATTAAGACCAACAACAACTGCAATTCGCTACGCTGAATTTTCGAGCATCTTTCAAACAACAACAACATCTTAAGATGGTAGCTGCGATAACTGGGAAATAGAACTTAATTGAACGGATGACTTCAAGCTAGACTTGCTACAAAAGTCCAACGACTCGCTACATAAAGCCTAGTTTCCATAAGATCATAACTGTCGTACGATGCAAAAAAAGCGGCCATGAAAACAAGCAAAAAAACAAAGTCACATAAAACCGCATTTCTTAAAATAGCCCCAGAGAGACAAGTTCGAATATCGAACGATATAAATTGCATAGGGGTAAAGCGAAGTATTGGATTCCCCCTCCAGTAGATTAGCCCCTCCCGTTGATCAAGCTGAAAAGATAGCTTCTTAGGGTAGCTTCAGCAGGATACCGTGAATCTTCGAATGAGGCCCATCGGGAGGGGGTGGTTATAGCTTTGAGACTCTAAGAGACGTTTTATAGACGAAGACGATGTCTAAAAGACTTCAAACTAAAAGCTCTCTAAAATTGGGGACTTAAAGTTACTTCCCTATCAATACCATCGAGGGGCAAATCACTTCATTGAAATCTCGTACACCTTAGCTTAAAATCCTATTGCTTTCGCCGAAATCTCTTGGGAATCCTTTTGTTTTAATAGAAATTTCGTACGCTTTCTTGAAGAGTGAAATGCCTCTCGATTTCCACTCGAACTTATTGGCAATAAGGGTCAGTTCGCTCCGAGGGGCATTTCACTGATGTAAAAGGCATACGAGATTTCATTTCATTTCCAGATGGAGGCCCCTAAAGGGAGGGGGGATTCCGGTTGAAACAAAAGGATTTCCGAGGGTTTTCTTTAAAAACAATAGAAACCCAGCAAAAGGTGTACGAGATTCCAAGGAGTGAAGTGCCTCTAGGTTCACTCCATGGAAATCTGATTCACCCTTGCTTGACATCCAATATATTTGCAAGGAAATCTCTCTGAAGTCCTTTCGTTTTAACGGAAATCCCGTGAGCAATTCTGCTTTTGATAAAGTGCCATTTTCCTCGATTGGCATAGAAGAGTAAACAAGCTAATTTGCGATTGCCACGCGAATTGCAGAACTGTGTGGCTGAGTTAAGGGTAATTTTACTTTTAGGGGAAAACCAACCCGACAGCATGCTGTAGCAAGAAACTCAAGAGCCATGAGGCACGGAGACAATTATCAGAAAATTGGGCATTAGGATTCGAAAATTGTAGTAAAATTGAAGCAGTGATATCGACATTAGATTGCTCAGAGCGAAAATAGTGCTCAGAGATTGTTTTCGACGGGTTGAAAGCCCTACAGCCGTCTGGTCGCTGCACTGGATTACAGGAATGAGTTATTTTCAGTGGCGTAGCGATCATCACTGGCGCCCAGGGGCAGAAATGGTTGTCGCGCCCACTTTATGGGGCTTCCTTCCTTTTAGTGTACACGTTTTTTTGTATAAGAAACCTAGCTAAAGCCTCACTACTAAAAGTTTCTTAAATTTTCTATTGTTTTCTATTGTTTTAAGAAACAAAATAACAAAAGAATCTATTGTAATTTGCCAAAAATCTTACTAGTGGGTTTCTTATAAAGTGGTTTCTTATATATAGAAAAACGTGTAGTAGACGCAATAAGGGACCTCGTTGTCTAGATATGCTTATGCAATGTTCCATGCGTAATTCTCTTTTGCTTTGCAATGTTATTTGAGAGGGGTGATAACGAAAAGGTAAAGATGTATCATGGAATATTGTAATATACACCACAACTGCAGTCTAACTACACCGTTCAATAGTTCCAGTCAACGATGACTTTCATTTTTCTTATTTTTACTTCCAATCCTGTGCCCCCTTTACCCTGGCGCCCGAGACAACTATCCCCCTCTCCACCCTTTCGCTACGCCATTGGTTATTCTGTAACACCTTACGTAATAGGTAATCCAGTATAGGGACTCAAATTGAAAGAAAACCGTTGAAACCACAACAACCATTTGCATTAGCGTATGCAACAACAGCAACCATTTGGAACTATCAAGACAGGCGGGCTACTTTCGAAACGGGGCCACGAAATTTCTTTAAAAACACAAGGATTTTCAAGGATCTTTTGAAAACAATAGGATTTCTTCAACAGTTGTTCTATATATTCCCCAGGAGCGATCTGGCCTCTCCTGTCTCTCGCTAGCAACATTATTTTCCATCTAACCCCTTTACATGTCCGAAAACGTACATCTTCGCCAACAAGGCTCGGACACTTCGAATTTTTAAAATTATCGTCCAAAGACGCATACCCCTTCCCCACGACTCAATGTAGGCGAAATCGATAATGTCAATTGCCCCAACATTGAATCGGGGGAAGGAGATCATCCAATTATTATTATGGGACCGGATTCTCAAGGTGTAGCATACATATGACATAGTGTCCCCAGTATTTTTGGTGAGGATTGTGGGTAACAGAGCGTGCTGCCTGTTTTTAAACTTAGGTTACAGTATTAGTGATGTCAGAGAAATAGAGTGAAGGCTGTGGGTTGTTTGGCACGGCTCCGAACAGAGCCCCAAATTCAAAATACAACCATAAATTTCTAATTTTCATAATGCACAGCATGTTCTGAGGTAATCATCTAAAAAAAAAAACAGGCAATTGTTGCAAATTGCTAAGTGCCTTGATGCAGAATTTGCAGTAACGATGACAGTTAGCAATAAATTGAATCTAAAATTGAACGTTATAATGATAATTGCACTGGCCCTTTGGTGAGCAGATTGCTATAAAAGGCAGGGACTTTGCGTTGGGATTCAGTCAGTCTCAGGGTCAACCAAGCATCGGAAGACGCCAAAGAGAGGTCATTCAAGAAATTCATCTATCGTTGGATATATTTCAGAGGGTAAGTGAATACGTTTAACGCATTTTATGATTTTTTACACACTTGTTAGTACACCCGGATTGTTAGGGAATCTCTGATAGTACTTTGTGGATACAAAGTTGCAGAACGGGGGTCAATAGAGTAAGAAATGTATTAAGTCGATGCAGACTAGTGAACGATTCGATTTAACGATTCCAGGAAGGGTGCTTCGTAGAAAAATCTTTATAGGTCACATTCACTTCTTTTAAAGGCCGAGAACCAAAAAATTCTAGCCGTAAGGACCATTTAGCTTCGTTCTAAGTCGCCTTGTGTCTACGGTTTGTACTGATTGATCTCGCACGAAAACGGGCGGAGGGTCTACCGTCTTTTACTTAACTTGAGTAGCTTCTAAGGTAGCATAAATGTTCTACACATTGCGCCTTCTATTTCATACCAAGGTTGTTCTTGGTACAGCGATTTTCTATCACGGCAGGGGGTTTACTTCCATTATTCGCTATACTAGATGTTGAGCCCGAATGGGGGATTTTTCAGCGACAATTTCCCTACATATCTACGCATTGTTTAGTAGTATGTACGAAAACTTTTAGACATACCTTAGAGTCGATTTTATGGTCCAACCAGGGTAAATCCGTTTTAGTTTTCAGCGCTAAGCCATTTTTTCCGCATTTAGGGTAGCCTCGGATGTTAATTTGGGCTAAGATATCGGTACAAAGGGGCAAGATAAGGGTACAATGGGTTAACAATTTTGTTGTGCTTTCTGTACATAGGTGCAACGGGAAACATAATTTATCGGTAGACTAGGTTGGGTTTTCAGCTTCTAAAAGTTGTTTACAAAACGAGTTTGGCAACTTGTGATGGCATTTCTTAACTCGATACAACACACGGTGAAGGCGAAGATCTGTATCTACTTGCCGTTAACATTGAGAAGTACGAGGGACGAGTTGTCTTTGTTGCTAAATTTTTATATCACAGAAATTTAACGTTCAGTTTTGCTTGCAGGTAAACATGAAGTTGCTTCTCGCATTGCTAATTCTTGGCCTGGCCTTGACTTTACAAGGTATGCAGTTTTGTGTATTTTAGGGAATTTAAGAGTTCAATTTTTAAGGCCGAAAAAAACGAGTTGCAAGTTACAGTAGTTTGAATCGATAGAAAAAGCCTCTATAGGAAAGGGCTAGAATGCTAATGGAGTTTAGCAGACAAATTTCAGAAGGAATTTGTCCGCTAGAATACCTCTTTACCCTTCTGTACCTAGGAAGCCTGGGGCCTAAACTTGCAATACTCTCTTAGTCTTTTTGAGGATCATTTTTGAGGAACTTAAAATTGACCTAAACCAATTAAAGATCCTCGAATCGCGGGAAGGGGGCGGGGGGGGGGGGTATTTGGTATGATCTTGGTACGGGTACGTAGTCGAACCAGGTTTTTAACGATGTTATAATTTATGCTCGGAATTGATGAAAATAATCTTTGAAATTAGGAGCCGTTATCCCTGAAGAAGCTAAAGAAGAAACAACTAAAGATCAAGATGAAGCCAGTGACGTCACGGCAACGGCCGACGAAAACGAGGCTGACGAGAGCGATGACAGTGATGCCTCGTATGGAGGATACCGATATGGCAAAGGCCGTGGACGCAGATGCTATGGTGGATACTGTCGCGGATATGGCGGCTACGGTAGAGGCTATGGTTATGGCGGAAAAAGAATAACCCCATGGGCTGACGAAGTGGCGCAAAGCGACGAGAGTGACGCTTCTTATGGTGGATATGGCTATGGTAGAGGACGTGGACGTAGATGCTATGGTGGATACTGTCGCGGATATGGCGGCTACGGTAGAGGCTATGGTTATGGCGGAAAAAGGATAACCCCATGGGCTGACGAAGTGGCGCAAAGCGACGAGAGTGACGCTTCTTATGGTGGATATGGCTATGGTAGAGGACGTGGACGTAGATGCTATGGTGGATACTGTCGCGGATATGGCGGCTACGGTAGAGGCTATGGTTATGGCGGAAAAAGGATAACCCCATGGGCTGACGAAGTGGCGCAAAGCGACGAGAGTGACGCTTCTTATGGTGGATATGGCTATGGTAGAGGACGTGGACGTAGATGCTATGGTGGATACTGTCGCGGATATGGCGGCTACGGTAGAGGCTATGGTTATGGCGGAAAAGGATAACCCCATGGGCTGACGAAGTGGCGCAAAGCGACGAGAGTGACGCCTCTTATGGTGGGTATGGCTATGGTAGAGGACGTGGACGTAGATGCTATGGTGGATACTGTCGCGGCTACGGCGGCTACGGTAGAGGCTATGGTTATGGCGGAAAAAGGAGACACCGATGGGCTGATGAAGTGGCGGAAAGCGACGAGAGTGACGCCTCTTATGGTGGATATGGCTATGGTAGAGGACGCGGACGTAGATGCTATGGTGGATACTGTCGTGGATATGGCGGCATATCCGCATACCATAGAGGTTAACGTTATGGCTGAAAAAGAAGGCACAATTGGGCTAACGAAAAGGCAGAGTTATGAAAGAAAGACATATTAACTATTACTAGTTTTCTTGCATTACTTTAATTAAATTGTTATTTATTCTAAAATTATGGTATTAAAAATTCTCTTAATGGCGAAATAGCTAAAGAAAGTATATAGAATTTATCTTAATTTCTGCAATGATTTTCAACTGTGTTGAAATGGTTGTTTTACTTTTTATCTTCAAGCGGCAGAGCGCGGTTACACCTTTATATATAAGAACGACTTTTGTAAGAAATATCTACCGGGCTGAAAAGTGTTGAAATTTTGCCATTTTCAAAACCATTTTAGCTGCACACAAGCGAAGTTAACCTGCTTGAAGCCCTTGCCTAGAAACGAATTTCAGGGTTTTAGGAAGCGGGGGGAGGCCGGGGGGCTTCAGTCCCCAGATGATTTTCCAAAAAAATTGTACAACGCATAAAATAATTACGGCATCGTATACTTTTCAGCCATTCAGCCCCCCGATCTGAGATTCCTTCCGACGGCCTTGAATGTCAAACATATTTTTTAGAAGGGAAGCGGGGTGAAGTAAACTAATGAGATTAGAGGTGGGAAGGTCCAAGATAACTAGTTGGCACGATTCCCGGAAACAGAGACGGTGATCAAATTCTGGAAATGTTGCTCTTTGATAGAAGATTTTAAGGGATTTCCGTTCAAAACAATGGGATTCCAAGCACGCGTAAATAGATTTTCGACTTTCCCAACAAGTGAATCTCCCTCTACCGTACACCTAACATAGACTTGTTACCTTCCTCCCACTCTTTCGGAAACAGCTTCTAACAACTACAACAACATACAGCTGTTTCCTCAGAGTGGCTGGAGCAGGGTGGTGAACTGCGGAGGAGCGTAGACTACGACGAATGCAAGAAGTCTACACCTAACATTGAACCTAAAGATAAGTATCGCACAATTTCTTCAAAATTTATCAGTGAGTATCTATAACAAAGTACGAAACATTTGACACCTAAAGGCGATTTTGGCGAGACTTAATCTCCTTAAACAGTTTCATCCCGTTGACATTATTTTAGCAAATAGAATATTTCAATGACTGATCCTTCTGCTTTAGCTTCTATTCCTAGGATTTTATCTAATTCGCAAGGAAGCGTTTCCTTAAAGAAAGGAAGGGGGGGGGGCTCAGCGACTTCGGGGAAACTATAGCTGTAACATTCGAAGAAATTTTATCCGTTTTGTAACTTTAAAATAAACGTAACTTCATGATGATAATACAGTACTAATAAAACCCACCACTAAGAAACCAAATTTTTGAGAATAGGCTTGGCAGTTTTTGATAGAGTAACAAAGAATAAAAGTTTCACAGTTTCTAATATGTTCACCAAGAAAAAAAAAACAATGGCTGTTCTTCTTTCAAGTACACCTTAGTGAAAATTTTCGCTTTTGAAGCATAAAAACAGAAGCTTTTTAGAGGGCACTTGACACCCAGGTGCATCCCCAAAGCCCCCTGAAGTACCATCACAGGTGAACCTGGGGCCAACTCTACAGACTGTAGACTTGAACAAGAGAAACTGAACAACAGACAGTTCGTCTAAGTGGCGAGTTTTTACTGTACAATACTCGGAACATTTGAAACAAAAGTTTTAAACCACTTTTCAGTTTTCACTTAGGATTGGCTAAGCCTAGCAGTTATAGGCGACTGAAGTACAGTTATTCGTTTTCGTCATCGTCTAAAACAGTTTATAATGAATAGTTTAAAATCGAGTCTGTGAGAAGTAAATTTAGATGTACAAACCTCTTTGAAACCCATGAAGACACCTTAGGAGCTATACGGAACTTTATCTCGAAAGCAACAGCGAGTGGACACTCAATTTTATGCATGAAAACCAACTCAATGTTCAATGATCTTTCGATAAACTCTGATTAATTTACTATCTTCTTGAAATTTAATACTATAGCAAGAGCTAAAATCCCTGAAATTCCAACACAAACAGTGTCGTTTGCCGAAATCTTGAGTGTTTGTATGATAAGGGGGCAGGAACATAAAACCAGTCGGTGCACTGTTGTTCGGTTTTCTTGTGACGGGTGTCAGACGAAATAAAACACTCGGTCGGTTAACCAAAAGACCTGGTGCAAATCCTTCTGACAGACGACAAGTCACGCTATATTAAAGCCAAGTCGAGGGTCGTTCACGGTGGTTACATAGATGTCCCCCCTTACTTTGAGAAAACCCCCCTTGTTTCATCAAGCGAAATGATAGCTAGGATAAGCCTGATCCCTGTTTCCCAACGTTTCCTTGATCCCTTTTAAAGTTGGCTTTCTTTCTTAGTTCCCTGGATATATTTTGTCTCTGGAACCCCTAAAGAACCCTTTGAGTTGAGTGGGGCCAACCTGAACTCTTGAGAATTAGGAGCCCAGGAAGAAGGGTTTAGAGAGGGGTATCTACTCCGAGGCAGGACCTGGCACTCCAGAGAACCAGGAGCCCAGAGAGGCGGATTAGACAGGGGTACACCTGGGCGGGACATCAACAAGATCCGAAAAATTTTGACCAGTAGTTTGATGATAATTTCGTAACCGCCGAGCAAAGCTACAGGGCTTGAATGGGGTTTTAGCATGAATTCAATAGGCCTATCTTTAACATTTTTCAATCTCCTTTGTAGCATTTACGGGAGAAAAGGGGCTTTACCCTCACTCTCTGTGTTTACTTAAATAGGGGGTTTACTAAGGGGGTTAATAGCAGGGGGGTTATTTTCCGTTACAATTTTTAATAATATGGAAGTGTTCCTCTCATTTTCTGAGGCTTTGATTGCTTAGCGAAGAATACTTTGTCTTGGGGTTCTGCAACCGAACAGGCCCTCTCGTTTCGTCCCCCCTCCCGTAGCCCCATCTTGCTAGAACGACGCCAAGGGGAACCTACCCAGTTAGAAAAGACAGAATGCAGGGAGCTTGCAATAAAAATTATACGCACTATTATTCATGATCTTGTTAGGAGCTTATTTTGTGGTAACAGGACAAATTGCTAGATCAATTAGAGGAGCTGTCTACTTATTAATTAGAAAAGTGCATGATATCCCACTAGTTCCTTCTTTAAAAATGTAAGACTTAAATAATTGCAAATGTTTTGCTACTTATTATTTATTTTACTTATTCTTTTGTTAAACCTTGTTCTTGTTAAATACACGCTTTTTTATAAAGAACCATTATAAGGAACCTACATGTAGAAGGCCCAACAAATTTAAAGAACTTATACTACTAAAGAGAACATCGTTAAGGAACTTCTCAATGTCGAATGCTTTTAAGCTGGTTCCATTCATTTGCAGTCGAAAATAACATAAATTGTACGTTACACATGCATCAAATGTTTCCTTGAGTAGTCTCGAGCTTTGCTCACATGCAAGTGTCTCTCTTTCATTGTTAAGACCACTGTATGTGCAGTTAAAATTAAGGAACTATTAAGGAACTTTGTGAACTACGTTTGCCTCAAAAGAGGTCCAAAAATTAGAAACTTGCAGAACTAGACCTTGAGGTAGGTTTCTTATAAAAAAGCGTGTAAATGTGTTTCAATGTCGAGAAATATCGCAACACAAAAACAGGTTTTCTTGAACGAAGCGTAAAACCCCGTCTGTAAAGACAGCTTAGCCACTTTTGTATTGGTAAATCCAAAGCTATCAATCATCTTAACAAGCTAAGATGGAAATTTAATAAGGGACGCCTGTACTGTACCAGAGGGTTATACAGAAATTCTTTAGCTCTTAGAGAGGTTTTCGAGATCATGAGAACATCATTTCACTTCTCAACGAAAGAGCAAATGGATTTTTAGATATTTTAGAATTTTCAGAAAATTCTCATGGAATATCTACAACTGCGCAGTGAACTGATTCAACAACAACAACAACAATCTACAACAACAACAACAACAACAATCGACAACAACAACAACAATCAACAACAACAACAACAGTTCGCAATCTACAACAACAACAGCAGTTTCGCTTCAACTGAGGTGCCTCCGCCTCCAAACAACAACAACAACATTTTAAGGTGGCTGTAGCAGCACCTGGGATTCGTTTTATACGTCTAACTGCACAGCTACCCATACTTAAGTTTAGACATGGTAATTGAACAGTAGATGCTGTTCGATACACGATAGATAATACAGATAATACAGTAATTTAACAATACAACAAAATAAGAGACTGACCTTGCTTGAAAATCTTTTTCTGTCCTTTGGAGAACTCGGAAAACTCAGATGATTGTTGTTGGTTGATTTCTAAGAAAAAGAAAACAGAATTAAAATTAACTCTACAACTTTTACTCTGCGCTAATTAGGATTTACCAGCTAGCTCTCTACCATCCGAGCTCTATGGCATCGAAGGGGGGCTAGGCCCAAAATGGACGTTGAAGACGTCGGGGTGACGTCGTATTGTAGATCATAGTCTATGTGTAGACTCACTACATGAATCCCCCTACTTTGCTTGATGTTGTTGTTGTTGTTTTCTACAATCGCTCAGTGTGCTAATCGCTCTGTTGGCGTGACAAATCAAAGGAAGGGGAGCGTAAACTAGAGTCTCGTGTCGTGAGTCTAGTCGTATTGATAACCGGCACAAAATTTTGAAAACATAACCCCATGGTCCGAGACCATCCGAGGCCAAGCAAAAGGGCTTCCCGTAGCCAGTGCAAAAATGTTCAAAATATAAGTTGTTCTTTAAAATTTACCCCAAACTGGAATAATTGTTAATAAGGAGAAAAAATTAGTCGAAAAGAAAGAATCGCAACCCACAAACCTAGGCAAATTTTTCACAAACCCAGGAGAGCAAAGGCAAAGGTAGGCAAAGATTAGGCAAATTATCCATGTGAAGATCCCGGCTAGGGAGCGCAAAAGGGCGGAGCTCACTGTCTGAGTCGAGGGGCATTTCACTCTTCGAAAAAGCGTACGAGATTCCTATTGAAACAAAAAGATTCTTACAAGATTCCTGCAAAAACAATAGAGATCCCAGCCGAGGGTGTACGAGATTCAAAGGAGTGAATTGCCCCTCGGCCTGAGTCGGCACGCAAGCCCCGAGTAACAAACCTCTCGTCTTCTCTGCGAAAGCTTGGAATCTGCCACTCCTCCGCCACTACTCCATGCATCCTGTAACCTTATTAATCACCTCACAAGAATTTAGTCCACGACGCTCAACACAAACCTTAAACTTGGTGCATGCGCACGAGCAGGCGCATTGTAAACTCCATACTTGTGCTAATGTTATATCAAAACTACCGAGGGGTGATTCACTCTTTTAAAATCTCGTACAGCCTTGCTAAAATTCTATTCTTTTCACAGAAATCCCTTCGAAATCCTATTATTTTCATTAAAATCTTGTACAGCTTATTGAAAAGTGAACTGCCCCTCGAAAACTGCAACAGAAGAAACAACAAACTGCAACAGAAGTACAGAGACACAAGAACAACAGAAAGTTTTGATATTCCCGTGTTTATGCTTGTGTTTAGCTTGGTTTCACTCGCGCATTGGCTCCGTGTGCTTGCGTTGTTGCTTGTCCTTGTGTAGCCAGTGAGGATCAAGCTTTCCTTATTGCTGGAAAAGTTCCTTGCTGCCACTCTTACCTTTCCGCATCTTGCCTTTCCGCTCCTACGTTCTTTGCGTAGTTTCTTAAACGCACCGGTCATGCTGCATACGTCCCTTTATCAAACTCAAAAATAGCAACGCTGTAGCAATGTCCGAAGGACGCTGATGATGATGATAATAACGATGAAGATGATGATAATAATGACGAAGATGACGAAGAAGAAGACAAAAATGATAAGAATGATGATTATGTTCATGGCTATGACGATGATGATGATGATGATGATAATGATGATGATGATAATGATGATGATGATACGTGGTCATGTTGAAGAGGACAATGATGATCACCGTCTTCAACATGATCATCATCGTCTTCAACACGATCATCATCTTCTTAAACAATGATGATCATTTTGAAGACGATGACTGGTGATGGTGATGATGATGATGATGATGATGATGATGATGGTGATCCATAATGATGATAATGCGAATGATGACATTGATGATCAGATGAACCTTTCCTGGAAGAATCCCAAAACTTTGAATCGAAAATCGAAATTCTGTAGTTACGTATACTGTACTAATCAATTCGAACTCATCGGCTAAACTGTGTATGTAACAAATGAGTCCGTTCAGTGCACCGAAGCCTGTAATCTTCGTTTCAAATGATGAATTAAATTCTAGAACCTTCAAAAGCTATCATAAGAATTCGCATACTATGCAGATGACTATATTCGATCATTAGTAGCACTTAGAAGAATTGATTGCCAACTTTGAGTCATTCATTTTCAGATGATTCTCGAAGCCGCAAACTGTTTTGCAAAAAATTCTTCTGTTTAACTTGGCCACAATTTCTACTGCGCCACAATCTCCTCCTCTCTTCAGCACGAAAATATCTTATACCTGAGACGACTTCTAGAAACTTCTGACAATAACAACCCAATCAAATTGTATGAAAATATTTCAAAACAAAAAATCAAATCAAATTAGATTCGAGCAACATTTTGCAATATTGTAGTCAAACCTTTTTTCTAAGCTCGACCGAGCCGGCTTGTTTGCGAGAAAATCATGGTGTCAAATTTTAGTTTCGAAAATCTTGATGTTAGAATGTTCCTGCATAGTGGATCGAACTCACAACCCTTAGCCCAAAAATCAAGCGCATTATTCCACTGCGCTACACTAACAGTTTATACTAATTGATGTTTTTGGCAAGCAATTGCATTTGGTTAATTATGCCAACTAACGACAACACTTAACGGCGATTTCAAAGTTCAATTCCTATCATTTGTGGTTTATCTTTTGTTACGTTTTGGCAGCAAAAAGCGTCTATGTACCTATCTATGTACCTACCTATTTTCTATGTATACATGCGTTCCACGACACCGTTTTAATATGTCCTTCGGACATAAAAAGCGCGCAAATTATTGACTTGTATTACTGCAAATTTTCTTTTCTGGAACTGATCCCAAATTCTGCTCCCATGCACACGGGATCGGGCTGAAAATATTTTGCGTACACACGAGACCCAGGTTCAAAAAGATCCGCTGTTGTGACATGCGCAGGAAGGTTGCTCGAACAAAAGAGATAGCAGTTTAGCGCCAAAAATCAGAGATTTCTTTATTGTCCTTTCTTATTTTAATTGTCATCGGCCTACAGTAGCAAAACTCTCGTGAGTTCTAAAAATCTAGCAATCAACTATGAGAACCATTGCAACTCCAGTTAGCAAATTATGAATTTTATTTGGACAGCTGAGGAGAGAGCATTACCACAGAATTTTGAGCCTTGTTGAGAAAGGTTGTTTGGTTACAAAACAAGAAAGCTGAGAGAAAACTAAATTCGAAAGATAATTGCAAGTTTGATGACGAAAACAACCTCAAATTAATCAAAAAACTTGCCCCGTTTTCTATCCGTACTAATTTGGATCGGATCCAGGTGTTCACACGAGAGCAGAATGGATCCGATCCAAAAGCACGGCTTTTTTATCCGATCCAAAAAAGTACGGATAGCGGAGCCAAACTAGATCGGATAGCGGCGTTCTCGTGTGCACGGAAGGCCTATCCGTGCCAGTTTGGGAACGGATCCAAATGGATCCGCTCTCGTGTGCACGGGGTCTTAACTTGACTTACTAAAGTTTGAAAATTTGCAACAAAAAGCGAAAACACCTTTGAACATACCCAGAAAGCTTTCTGGCTGCGGAGTATAAACGCCAGAAACAAAGCGAAACAATAGCCGTTGCCTGAGATGGAATTTTTAAAGCCAAATCCGGATTGAAATGACATCAGAAACCTAAAATGGATTGGCATTGTGTTTTGGATTGGCAAACACCAATCAGCTCACAGGAAACGAATTAAATGAGCTTACAAAGGCTCCTGGGAATTGCCTCTTGCGCATATAAGTGACGTCATCGATATGTCTCTCTTCCAGCAAGCAAGCAAAGCTTTTTTTTCATTTCTTTATTTTTCGTTGGGCTTTACAATAGCTTAATATTAAAGCTAATTCATACCAACCACCCCAGTGCCCTACTTGGACTTAAGAGTTCAACTTATTAACTTTCCCAATTTTTTAGTTGTTAGAATTTTCCTCTCATAAATTTTTGCCATAACTTATTAGAGTTTTATATCCTCGGAACGCTAAATTTTAATTTTAGTTTTGATCTTGATGTAATAGTAGTTTAAACTCAATTCGTTTGGCATAAATTTGATGAATATAAAGTTAAGAACTTAAGTATATTAATTTATAATATCGCATTTAGTTTAATAGAATATAAAAAGTAGGATAGAATAGAATAAAAAGTTCAATATAATATAATACAAAGTTTAAAACAGTATTAGGTTTAATTTAACAGTACATTAAGTCTATTTTGCAGGTTGTGTGTAAAATATTCATGCATTTCTTACTTACATACTGTTGCTTTCGACTTTGCTCGCTTCCTTCCTTTTTGTTGGGCTTCATTTTGTGTATTATTCTCAAAAATTCACTCCTTTGCTAGACTCGATTTTCGAATAAACTTATGCCAAAATGTATTTTGTTTTGCACAAAGTTTTCCAAGAGTTTTTTCAAAAGTCCAAAATGCGAAAAAATTCCAGTAAAACGACCTGTAGTTTAGTAATTTTGTTTAGGCCCAAATACAGGTTTGAAGTTGAGTTGTTGAAATTTGAACAGCTGGATTTGAGTTGAAAAGGATAAATTTGGTCATGTCACCATGAAGACAGCCACAAGCAAGCAGGGATCACTCAGGGTCTCAACCCAGGCAATAGAAACATTATACACTGTATAAATATTTCGCTACAAGGCCAAATAACTTCTCAAAAGCTGGGATTAGGCCCTGGGCCGACAAACTATCAAACATTGTTCGTTAGGCCCTGGCCAAAAAATAAAACATTTTAAATTTGGTGTATAACAAATGTTTGACCGTTTGCGTTTGGCCACGTGGAAACATTGCTCTTCAAGCAAAAGTAATGTATTTCGTGGCGTGATGCTTTTGAAAACGTTCAAAAACATTTTTTGTTTGATGCCATCAAAAAATGTTGGAAGAGCAATGTTTTGGACGTAGCCAAACAGTCAAACATTTTGCTTGACAAGCAAATATCAAATGTTTGACCAACAATGTTTGATCGTTTGGCCAGGGTCTTAAACATCTGTAATTTGCTTTACAAGCAATGTTTGTCCGTTTGGCCACGTCACTAAACATTTCAGAGGTGGTGTGGCCGAGTGGTCAAGGCGTTTGGCTCACGGTTGCAAGGTCGTGGGTTCGAATCTCGTCAGGACCACTTTCCACAAGCCTACAGTCAACTCAGCTGTCCATCCTTCCGAGGTCGGTAAATGAGTACCCAGGGTATTCGTTCTAGAATATCAGTCTGGGGGCACAAGCTGCAGGTTCACATCAGCTGTATAGCTGCCAGAACCCCTGACCTGCATTAACAAATAAAAATTGCTTGCTTGCTTCTTAAAAAAGCTAAAAAATATTATCGTGTTGCACAATGTTTTTGAAAAACTTCGAAAACATTTTCTGCTTGTCACAGGTTAGCAAAAAATGTTTGACAAGCAATGTTTTGCGAGTGGCCAAACGGGGCAACATTTTCATTTTGTTTGGCCATCAAATTTCAGATGTTTGACAAACAATGTTTGATCGTTTGGCAGGGCCTTAGGCCTGGCATCGCATAGTTTTTCGTTTCTGTAGATTAAGGATTCAGTAGGAAACGTTATGTACATTAGCTTTAAATCCAAATCTGTAAAAAAACGCCTGTTCAAGCTATTTTTGGTAAACAGCACTTTCTTCCTTCATTTCTAGGGAATTTCTGTTTAAATTGCACCCACCTCAAAATCTAAGACACCAAAACCTTCAAGAATTTTCAGCGATTTTAAGAACTCAATTGTTACAAAACTTAAGGAACGTTTCCAGAATCTCTTTCCAGAATCTTAAGAGTGCGTTATTAATACCCTCAGCGACGAGGGGCAACAGGGCGTGGTCTGCTTTGTCCCTCCCACCTTTGCAAATGGAATTCTGGCTTATGTTATCTGTCATCAGCTCTACCAACAAACTAATGTTTCCGTTTCAATAAATACTTTATTTTTGTTTATTTGGCATTGAAATAACGAAAATGCTATATATTTTGAAAAGATGAAGCCTCTAGCCTCTGAATTACTAACATGTCATCTTGTACAACGCAAACTGCCTCACTGGACGTCATTTTTCGTGCCTTACAAAGCAGTAATCAATGACCAATTTGGCCTGTCCCACTTCAACTGGCCTATAAATGGTACAAACTATCACATTCTACGGACAGGCTGTTTCCCTTATATCAAATATCACTGCAGCAAAGCTTCGTATCAAAATCTTGACATGGAAAACAAGTTTTTTGGTTTCCTAAAATTGATCAATCTGGGAGTGCCAACCCTTGCTTATGGACTTGTAACAATATTTTTGATAACACATTCAGAAGTTGTGGAAACCAAGCATGGACCTGTGAAAATTTATTTTCATATTAAAGAGGATCATAATGCAGTTTACTAATTTAAAGAAGGAATATATATAATCATTGCCATAAATTTTTAAAAAGATAAAAAGTTTCTGCGATTTTGAAGTTAATTCTATTTTAGTTCTTTCTATCTATTTATTTCAATTATTTCATTTGTTTATTAACCCGTTATCTATTTATTCATGCATTCGTTCATTTATCGATTACATGTCATCTATCAATCAACTTATTTATCAGTTAACTTTTTATTTTTCAGTTATCCAATACACGTATTTTTTATAAGAAACTCTTTATAAGAAACCCAGACTGTCGAATGGCCAAAAACTTAAGAAACTCCAGTACTGCAAATTTTTTACATAGGAAACTTTTCATCTCAGACAACGAAAGATTCTGTTACAAGTAGGCACAGTAAACCCATCTGCATTCAATAACGATCGATAAATGCGTTTGGAACATCATTCAGATAGAATAACTATGTTCCCAATATGGATAATCAAGAAACTCTTAAGAAACTTTCAGTACTCAAAATCTGAAAATTTTAAGAAACTTCCAGTACTGGATCAATTTTTTAGTTTCTTATAAAAAAATACGCGTAATTTATCTATTTATAATTCTTTTCAATTTTCTTAGTCTTAGTCTTATTTTTTATTCATTTATTTCATTCATTTTACTCATAAACTTTTCGCACGAGAAACAAGTTTCAGATGTCTGACCAAAAATGTTTGATTGCTTGACCAAGGCCTTACTTTCGGCAAATTGTCGTGCAGAATGCAAAACCCGTCACGTCACTGCAGCTTGTTACTCAGTCGTCGAGGGGGGGAGGGTAACTCAAAGCGCGAGGGGACGTTTTCATTCGAAATCTCGTACAACTTACTGGAAATCAACTATTTTCACGACAATTCCTTGCTTGGAAATCCTTTTATATCAATGGAAATATCGTGCTACGCTTTTCAAAAGAGTGCAAGCCTAATAAACTACCCGAAAAGGCAAACTTGTGACTCACATTAAAATTGGGCAAATTCTCATAAAACACGACTCGCAACCAGCGCGAAGAATAGAAAAATCACCCAAAAGCTGTCACATGTAAACCAATCTTCTTACAGAAGTAACCCCTCCTCGTGTTCTTGCACTCTGCCGTGTAAGCTTTTTGCAACAAAGACAGAAAGTTATTCAGGAAATTTGAAAAACAGACTTACGGTTGCCTTCGCTTGTGAAAATGGGCTCTTCTTTCGCCTTCGTCTTGAGTTTAATCGTGTCATATTTACTGAACTGACGGTCTGCAAAGTAACAAGAAAATCAAGATACATCGATGACTCCATTTTGATTTGGCCTATTTCAAATCAAACTCTTCTCAAAGGTACAACTTAGTTCCTTCAAAGCTCAGTCCTAATTGAACTTGCTGATTCATAGAGACGAATGTTCCTTATTTTAAGCAAACAGCATTTTCCGGATTTTAGCATGTTTTCAATAATTTCCTCCACCATATCATCTCTCAAAATGTTGTTTTTAAAACAATGGCATTCTTACTTTGTTTGCCTTAGGTAAGCTTCGGTTCTGCAATAAAAAGATGCCTGCAAATAGCACAAATCCTTCTTTGCTGACAGACTTTTAGTGCATTTGCTACTTTGGGTAGCCTCTTGCGTTATTTATAGACATTGCACACACCTATTTATCGAGCTAGAAGCCCATAGGGATCTTAAAAACGTTATCATTTCAGCGTCAGCAGTACAATGTAATAGCAGTACAGTAGTGCCGTTGCGAGGGGGGTCCGGCGGGATCAGAGGACCGGGACCCGTGCTGTGAAGGGGCCTGCGAAAATTTGATTTTCTAATGCTTTCTCCTAAATCGTGGGGAGTAGCAGCTCCCCAGTACGCCGGTGCAGAGCACCCGGTACACGGTACGACATGCTAAAATCGACCTAGTACGGTACAAACGCAACCTAGTACATGGCAGACCCCTTATTTCGATTTGTCACTCCAACAGAGCGATTCTTTTAAACAGAGTCTAGGTAAATGATACACTTGAAAAATCAGAGCCATAACATGCGCATTGACGGAGTTAAGGAGAGTTGGAGAGAAATTAAGTACAGAGACGCCCGGGGGGTACTTAATATAATTTCGGTACTGGTATCTGCCGCCCATTTGGGTGGGTCTTTTGCCTTGAAATTCTCTACATATAGGTATGATTTTAACCAAAACTCAATTAAAGTAGGTGGGAAATTGAAAAGAAATTGGAAAATTTAACTTTATTTCGAAAATTGGTAAAATCGCGTCGAAGACGTTCGTAGTACAATTTCAAGCAATAATAAGGCCTAGAAAGTCATATTATTCTCATATTCCGCTTATTTTCACCAATAAAATAGGGTCTGTTTCTGCATTGGTCTACATAATAAATGGGTGGGTTTGCAAAACCTGGGCGGCACATCCCCATCTATCGATAAGTCATGTACCCTGAATCCCGGCAGAGACTCAACTCCGGTGCAATGAAAAAATTGAGAAAGTCGTTGTTTACCTAATAGTAAGCAGCATTTAATCCTCCGAATTAGAACTTTACTGGTTTCCAAACCAACAGTTCAAAAACTGAAAGATCATGAGATTAAAAACCTATTTAGATTACGGATTACCCACTATGCATCTTATAGATACCAGGATCTTATTAGATACCAAGGAAAACAACGCGATTAGTTTTCAAATATAGCAATCATCAAGCTGATTTTGTAATCTGATTAATTTTGATTTAGTTCTAAGGGGATATTTTAGATTGCTACGAGGACAACGGGCCCAGATTGCCAATTCCTTCCCTGAAGTTTTCTTCACTCCTCGCATCTTGAACGTTAAATCAAACCGTAATACACTTTTTTTTTAATAAACAACCGGTCAAAAAGCAACTAGGGCTGAACTGACCTTAACATTAAGCAACCTGAGGGCTCAATTGAATTACTGTAAGCAACTAAGAAGTCAAACAGCCAAGCTTATTCTCTTTCTTGTGTTAGGAAATTGTTCTTCGTTCTTATGTTTTGCATGTTGAAGTTCGCTAGCTAACGTTTTCCAAACGATCAAACATTGTTCGTCCAACATTTCAAATTTGCTTTACAACAAATGTTTGAAAGTTTGTCTACGTTCAAAAACATTGCTATCCAACAACGATGTTATTGCTAATGGACAAGCACGAGCGCCTTGTTGCTAAAAATGTTGCTAGGTGGTGAAATGTTGCAAGTTGTTGCTGATTCTCAAAAACAAAAGAAATGTTTGAATGGCGGCCAAGGATCAACCATTTCTTGACCAGCAAAAATAAGCAAAATTTGTGGCGTGATGTTTTTGAAAAAGATCAAAATTATTTTTAGCTTGACGCACGCAAAAAATTTTGTGCAAGCAATATTTTTTGGAGGTGGCCAAATGGTCAAACATTACAAGGATATCTCAAATGTTTTACCAGCAATGTTTGATCCTTTGGAAAGGGCTTAGCTAATAGATAAATAATAAGAAAACACTCACATAAAACTGTTTTTCGTGTCTTTGAACTCACCCAGAAACAAAGAATCGCTCAAATGTCCAAGGCTATGAGAACTCTAGGAATTTTTTCGTCGTACATAAAATACCAACGACCTAGAAAAACAGCAAGATACAAATACTAAAGCATTTTGTTTTAAGATTCCCTAGCAGATTATTTGAATCAGAGTGCAGATTTATATTATGTTTTTCCGTTATGCCAAACTCAAAGTCCGTGGATAAAATATTTTATTGTTTAAAACGATTTAATTAAGACATTCTTAACTCTACGTGAGCATAAGTTGTTGTGTTTGCAGCATAAATTCACTGCATGGGATATTAATCTTCCTTTCAGTAAACACAAAATAATCTGTAGTATTTTATTTAAAATTTTAATGCTTTTTCAAAACAAGGTTTTATGAGGACCCCAACGATGAGATTTAGAGGATGGTCCGTCTGACCTAGTTCTAAATGCAAGAGGCCCTCTTCACATAAGCAAGGTACAATGCAATATTGTATTAGTCTTCATAGGTAGAAAACAATGAAAACGGTATGAAATAAAGAAAGAAACCGATACGGTATGAAATCAAGATGCTAACAAATATGGTATGAAATCAAGATGCTGAAGAATGTGGCATGAAATGAAAATGCTAATGTAAATGGCATGAAATAGAAATGCTAATAAATATGCTATGGAATGAAAATGCTAATGAATACGGTAGGCAATGAAGATGCTAACTAATAGGATATGCAGAGAAGATGCTAATGAATATGGTAATGAAATGAAGATACTAATGAAATGAATAAGGTATTAAATGAAGATGCAAATGAATACGGTATGAAACGAAGATGCTAATCAACAAGGTATACAATGAAGATGCTTATGAATAAGGCATGAAATGAAGGTGCTAATGAATACAGTTTGAAATGAAGATGCTAATGAATGCAATATGAAATGAAGATACTAATGAATACGGTATGAAATGAAGATGCTTATGAATGCAATATGAAATGAAGATGCCAATGAAAACAGTATGCAAAGAAGATGCCAATGAATAAGGTGTGAAATGAAGATGCTAATGAAAACGGTATGCAAAGAAGATGCTAAGGAATACGGTATGAATGAAGATGCAAATGACTATGGTATGAAATGAAGATGCTGATGAATGCAACATGAGATGAAGATACTAATAAAAACGGTACTAAATGAAGATGGAATATGATAGAGACCTTGTCGTCCCAGTCAAGATGGCATTGATAGCGTAAGTCACTGTGAAGGCGCTATTTGGTGACGTTGAGGTAGAACAGGCTCCTGCTATGCGGTAGACACACAGCTGCGCATAAAAACATTCAAAGGTTTAAAGAAATAAACGATGAAAAATTCATGAAGTTCAGTTTAAAAGTACATTCAAAATGTCTTACCTTCGATAACTTGTGAAATTTGTTGAAGCTAAAAAATGAAAAGTGTTGTAAATCTTATTGTCGTTTACATAAACAAATACATATAAATATAAATATAAATTAATATAAATTAATAAAGATAAAAGGAGACAAAAATAAATACTGTTGTGAGAGAACAGAGAGAATTCCAGAATACTAAGGGCAATATTTTAGCGCTAAAAATCACAGAATCTTATTAAAAAATATAACAAACAAACAACGATTAAGTAAAATGAAATAACTTCATAAAAGAGGAAAGAGAAAATAAAGAGGGAAAAAATAAGGCAACTTCAGAATTCGAGTAGATAATTTTCCTGGGATTAAAAACTCATTAAAAAAACACCATACTCACCGTTCTGGTAGGTTGTCTTTGAAATGACTTTCTTTGAGGAGTATTTCCATAAAACAAAATTTCTGACCCAGCTTGTTGTTGTTAGGTTTACGAAATGTGTTCATTGTCTGTGTGGCCATGGTGTGGCCTACCCGGCATCCGCTACAATTTCGATTGATTGTATCCTAATTCAGATTTGGTGGAAACACCTAGCCTTAAAACAATGATTGAAATACAAAGTATTTCAATGACTTCATCAAGGAGATAAATCAATTAAAAAGCACAAAACGCAAACCACACATGGAACTGATAAGCGCTGAATCAAATCTGTATAAACTGGGCCGGGAATTTTTGTTGGAACAGCGGTTTACAGTATCTCAAAGAAGCACTGATAAAATTCTGGTTAGTACATCAAATTAAAGTTGACTTTTTTAAGCCTACTACTAGCCTACCGCTACTCAGTCGACTTAACACTTTACCTGTGGTCTGGATGCATTAGCATATAACAGGGTGCAGCCACACACGGCGATCATAACTACCGACCAGGTACCCATTTATAAACCTGGGTAGAGGGAGGCACATTTGGGCTAACAACTTGCCCAGGGTTGTTCTCTTTGCAATCACAAGTGGAAAGACATTTACCGGAATACGATAAAACTTCAATATAATTTGTTTTCCGTTGTAAAGAGATTCCCACTTTCAGCGAGATGATCAAGTGGGAGCAGTGGGGTGCAGTGCGCAGTTATGTTAAGGTCCATACACAGAGATGAAACACCGTTTGCCAAACATTAGAAATTTGCGTGTCAAACGAAATGTTAGCCGTTTGGCAAGGTGGTACAACATTGCTTCTTTTAACCACTAAACTCTGTCGAGCCTTATTCTAGTCATCGTTAGCAAGAAAACGGCAGCGCCAAGCAAGTAAGACGCCCTCAGGGGACTGTTGCCATCCCAAAGTGCAGTTTTTGTTCAAGGTTAAGTGTAAGAACACCATTGACTCCTGGCCCTGGAATTGGGCGAGACCGGTTTGTAGCAGACCGTTTGAGGATTCGGTGGTTTTCTTACACTTAGCCTGGTCATCATTACCTGCATACAGTCTCCGTTTCAAGACGAAGCTAAAGAAATATGTCAGACTAAGAGACGTTGCCTCGACTTCGGAAAGGGTGTTCTATTTCCATGAAACCGAGACCTTAGAATCAAAATCTCAAAAAATGTCGATAGGGAAGACCTTACTTCCATGACTTCGCTCTAGAAAGGTGTTTATAGTCATTTCGATGGAACCGAGCCCTTGGAACGTGGATCTCAAAAACAAAATGTCGGTAGCTTTCTTTTGGCCATATCTACCACAATTATAGTCTCTCCTAATCATTAAGGCGTCATAACATTATTAACCAATTAAAGAAGAAACCGAGAATGAAGCAGTAATGGACCAAGTCATATGCGAAAACCAAGGTTTTGTTGTGGGGTTGTTGAAAATAAAACTAAGTAATTGTAATTGAGATTAGTATATACTTTCATTCATTAATGTAAGACCTCGAGTTTTGAGACTTGCTTGGAAAATTACAAAAGAATTTTTGAAAAAGAAGTTACTAAAGCAAATGCATTTTTTATAGCAGTGCAAGTCATATTTGTCATGAATGGTGAACACTAGGATAGATTTTTCCACAATAGTGGCATACCACTATAGATGGGATTCGAAACTAGACTGCATGATCAGAGAGCTGACGACGTTTCCACTGAAGCTAAAGAGCTCAATGAAATCGCCGAGTAGCCTTCAAAGTCATACAGCCCAAGGCTCTCCTCCAGTTTTATTTTTTTTGTGTTTCTGCTACTTTGAGCCTTCTTCAGCACCATACATATTTGTACATATTTGTCATAAATGTCATGCAGTGCAAGGCACGTGGATTCGAGGGTTGATACCCATCTCAGCCTCAACATTTACACATCTTCTCCATTCAAGATTCTTGCGAAATAGACCGCGTGTGAAGAACAGGAATAACTTTTTACTTTTTGCTAAGACAATGCTCTTCGGTAACACAAAAATCATTTGAGTCAAATTATAAAGAACTGATAAAATCAAGCTATTTGCTCTCAATATAACGATTTTGATAGATTCAAACAAAAATCTATGTAGCATCTAGAAACGTATTTTTTACGGGGCAGTGCATTGATTACACCCTCGAACCCTACAGGTCAAGGCAGTACATTGATGCCACCCTCGACCTGAATCCAGCATTTTCTAATTTTCTACAATTTTCTTCAATGAAAAAGGGAATATTAACTTCCACCCCCAACTATTCTTCAATGAATCTTCAACACATACCTCACTGACGAAGGAAGCATTTAACAAGTTGGCTGATACCTGCCAATGTCGTAGTCTGGCTTTGTATGCTCTTAATTTTTCTAAGTAGGCTTTTCTTGAGATATACGTTTCCGGCGACAAATGGCCTATTTCTCATCATCGTCTTTTCCTGCGTGTATCGTCAGAATTCCAGCTTCAAAAGAAATTCAAAATATTAACAGAAACTCAAAAAAATCAGATAAAACAATTCTGGTTTTGAGAATAATTTCAAGAAAGGATTGTAGTAGTTTTGCCAGACAAGCTGTTGTCAAGTTACTAGAGAGAAATTGTCAGGTAAAGGCAAGCCCCAAGATCAAGTTGAAAGCTACAGAGCTCATCAATTATTCCATTGCCGACAAGGCAGTCCCTCTTCTACGTCTACCCAGTGAGGAAGGGGTTCGAGCCCCGGCTACGGTGGCGTCATGGCCACCCCACCTTCACCTTCACTTATTTTTGCTGGTCAACACTTCCAAGGTCTCCACAGCACCGTACTTGAGCGACGAAAGAAAACAATTCTAGCCATCTCATACATCAACAATTGTTGGTTAAACATTGTAGGTTTGTTTTTTTTTCGAGCAATGCCGGACCGTATAAACATTTACAAACATTATTTGGCGAGCAAAGCTTGCCGTGAAATGAAAGAAATTTCAAGAATTTTTTCTATCTATCACTAGCAAAAAATGTTGGGTAAGCAATGTTTCTAGCTAACAATGACGAAATAGTGAAACAAATTGTTTCGTCTCCATCTTTAGGTAGGGCCATAATTTCGAGAAAAGGGATAACAAAATGTTAAAATAAGAAATAAGAAACTTTGAATACTAACTTAAACAGATCGTCAATATATTTTTCTCTGCGTTCCTCTTCTTCATTAACCTGTAAGAAAATTAAAAAATCGGAAGAACTTAGATCTCCCCAATCAAAGTCGTCTTATAAAACCAATCTAGCTAGAAGAGCCAGCTCGCTAGAGGGAGCGGGTCAGCCCACCTTAAACGAAAAGGTCTTAAGAACTTCAGGTATCTATATTGTAATAAAATAGAATTTTTAAAGAGGTCTAGAAAATGACGGACATCTTTAGTAAGGGAATCCTCTCCGCATGCAACGACCGGTATTCGCTTCAGGAGAGGTAATGCAGCAAATTTTGCTTGAAATGCGCGTTTATTGGAATATAAGGGAAAGAAAGGATTCAAGTCCCAGCTTATCTGCCCAAAAAAAGCATTTAATCAAGTATTTACCTCCTTAGTTTGCATCTTTTTTCCTTAGCAGATATTTTCAACATTTGTCGCATTTACCTTCCTTGCCTTGCATTATTTGTGAATTTGGAGAAAAATTCACTGCACTGACTCTCCTAAAGCGACCGCAATCCCAGACGTTTCATGCAGAGTGGATTCCCTTACTCAAGATGTTCACCATCTTCCAGAAAAATGTCGCCTCGACCCAGACCTCTTTGAAAAAGTCTATTTAAAGAATTATTGATATATAGACTTAAACAAGTCTCATGTTCCGCTCATTAAATCTAGAACAACAACCACAGCAATTCGCAACACTGAACAGCTATGAGCAGCTTTCTGACAACAACAACAACTAAAGATGGTTGCTGCGATAACTGGGACTGGTGTTATAAGTATAATGTTAACGTATTCCATACCGCTCGAATCTCAGCAAAGACATGCTCTCTGTTTTCATCTTCACTCTGATAAACCACGAGATCACGTCCCCCAATTATATTCGGAATTGAAAGGTGCTTGCCAGGATAATAGGCCTAGAAATCGACAATACATAGAATAGAATAACATCTAAAATTGTGAGAAAGTGCGGAAACACCTTAGTACATACTTCAAGGTTATTTTGTCTAACACTCCTCAGAGTATACACGTGAAAACAGGCCGAAACATTTGACTACATTATCTGGGTATTTCGCCTTACCATAAGTGCTCGAATAAGCCCCCGTGGGCTTTTCCGCAAACATTATTGTGGGCCTGAGGTTTATTCCAGTGGAGGGGGCTTATTCGAGAGGGATTTGGAAACAGCCTACAATATTACAAAGACTACCCTAAATAATATATATTGTTTTGAATAGTTTTTGAGTGGAAGAACGGAAAAATCTCTGGACATTCTAAAAAGCTTTTTTCCGTCTGACACTCTTCAGAGTATGAACTTCAGAAACAGACCGAAACAATACACTAAGGCGGAATTAATACCGAGATGCAGATCGAAATGCACCAATCAGAAAATGAAGCCGAATTGGTATTGTGTTTGAACACCAATCAGCTTTCGGGATACAGCTGGAAGACCAAGAGAATTAATCAAAGAGTCCAGTGAGAAAACAAACTGTTTCTGTCTACACATAACCGGCCTTTTGGTCCAAAACTCTAAGATTAAACTAAGAATGGAAATAGTTATGGTTCAAGGAAAATGAAGATATAAACTATATATACATACTTTCTTGAATTTCTTGAAGTTTTCACATTGCCGTTCTGGTGAACAGTAGAAGGCTTCTTCACTGTAGGCCTCGTGACCAATGCTGCGTATTTGACAACAGTTGCAGCATTTTGGATTTCTGAATCCTCTTCTGGGTCTCTTTCAATTTTCGGCTGAAAATAGATACAAAACAGTTTCAGAGCTCTAATAGGGGTATTGAAATAGGGTTAGTTATTTGAAAATGTGGCCAATTCATCACTGCTATCCTGTAGCAAAAGAGAGGGACTCTGCGATGGCTCCAAGGGGCGTCTTTACAGTATAGCAAACTCTGCAACGGTTTTACGAGTTGTTTTTGCAGTTGAGGAGATTTTCTGTGATAGTTTAAGACCCGTTTACACGAGAGAAACTGGATTAGCTCAGGTCCGATCAGATCAAGAGCCAGTTTTAGCTCGAAAACTTCTTCCGTTTACACGGGACTCCTTTGGGTCCGTACCTTTTCTGGCTCTGTTTAGAGCCGGTTCTGGATCTATTGAAAAGTAGAGCAAGGTCGTCTCTTGCTCTGTTTAAATCCCGTGTAAACGCTTTAGATCGGATCCAAACTGGTACGGATACGAAACGTGAATAAACGTGAATGAAAAAAGACTACAAGAACACATCATTTTTCGAAGAAAAATAAGAGAAGAAATTTAAAGCAAGTTTAATATGTCTGGATTAGACTGGTACCGATCCAGCCCTTCTCATGTAAACGCATTGTAAAAGAGCCAAGTCCGGCTCTGAATCGGACCAGAGCCGATCCATTTTCTCTCGTGTAAACGGGGTCTAAAGACGCGCTTTTGCAGCAAAGAAAACTTTGTGTGATAGTTTAAAGGGGTGTCTTTGCAGTAGAGTAGAGTCCTTACTTGATAATATGGCAGAATGGCTACTGACCCCGTACTGAGTACCAAGCGTGCTAGTGGCTATAAAGAGCATCATATATAAATATAAAGCACATACCCTTTGCATTTTAGAATTCAGAAACCCACACAAATCAACTGCCACTAATCCTGCGGCTTCTTCAAACTCAAATCCATCGTTTTCCTCTGCCGGAAAATAAGTGTCTCTCGGTTCGGATTTAACTTCGTCGGATTCAATCGGTTTTCTTCTCGTCAGAACAAAATCTTCAGAAAACTGACTTTCGGAAACTAGACTTTTCTCGGTCTCAACAGGCTGATGCTTAGATTTTTTGCCGAAATTTGCCGACGCTTGTGTATTGCCTTTCGTTACTTCATAATCTTCCGTGAACTGACTTTCAGAAACTCGGCTCTTTTCGGTCTCACTAGGATGATGCTTCGCACTTCGGCCTAAGTTATCCGATCTCTCTTTATCGCTTTTCTTCACTTCAAAATCTGCCGTGAACTGACTTTCAGAAACTCGGCTTCTTTCAGTCTCGTGAGACCGATGCTTCTTACTTCGGCCTAAATTCGCAGATGTTTCTGTATCGACGACCATTATGTCTTCTTCTTCTTCATCATCTAATACAAACGGATCCTCGTCATTAAAAAGTTCACTTTCCTCAATTTCTTCTTTTTTAATGCCCACAACCGGTAAAACTTCAGGTGGCTTAGCTTTTGTTGCACTCTCTGCATTATAAGAAACTTTGACAGGAGTGTCTTTAACTATGTTATTCGTAATCGACGATTTTGCTTGGAAACCCTTACTCTTTTCCTTGAAATTTGTGTTCTCTTCTTGGAGATTTTTGCTCTTTTCTTGCTGGGCCTTTTCTTTGAAACTATTTGTACAAGTCTCATCATTCTCGACTGTTTGTTTTCTTTGTCTCTTTGCCTCGTGGATCGACGCTTCTAAGGGAATTGTATCAGTTATGTACATCGATGTCTCCGAGGATCTTTTCCTAAAACACAATCAAACTTATCTAAGAAAAAATCGAGCGAAAGTTTAGAAGAGAGTAGGGGTTGATTCAACGAAGATAGGTCTCAGATCTATGACGGTTTGCTTTATACACCAACGCTCTACAAACTGAGCTATCTGGTGAAATCTAATCAAATAAAGGTTTACATCGAAGGGGCAACACCCATTTGAATCTCGTATTCCTTTTGCTGGGATCTCTATTTTTTCACAGGAATCCCGTGGAAATCCTTTTGTTTCAACCGGAATCTCGTACGCCTTTTCGACGAGTGAATGTGAATGTGATGCCCCTCGGTTTTCACCTATATTTCATTCTTAATGTGCAGGGTTTAAATCAACACAAACCATCGCAAATGGCCTATCATAGGACAAAGGAAATAGGACATCAATTAAGTAGGAATCTCAAAGCCATATTCAAAACAATCATTGATTTATGGTACAAAACTGTGGATAAGATTGATATGTTTCGTAGAGTAAGTGAACTCAAATAACAACAACAATAACAACAACAACAACAACAACAACAATAACAACAACAACAATAACAAAGAGGTGGATAAAAACCTTTTCTTGTCAATATCAAACTGACTGTCAAGAGCAAGGACTGTGGGTTTCTTGAATTCAATAGCTTCAGCAGACCGTTTCTGGCAGGAAATAGAAAAAATATTAACAGAGCATAAGGAAAGTTAAGTACAATCGTAAACAGAAGCATAAGCATGAGCATAATCATAAGGAAAAGCTTATGAGAATAAGCATTTCGAGATAGTAGTTCTTAGTTTCTCAAAAAGTTAACAAAAGATCACAAGGAGTAGCACATAAGAATAAGCCTTTTGAAAAAGTAGACCTCAATTCCTCAAAAAGTTAAGAAAGTTCATTAATTGGTACTGGAGATGTGCCACCCGAAGGGTATCGTTTTTCATGATTTTGGCATAAACACGGGTCTTAATTTTCTGAAAAGTGGTATAAGGGTATTGATTTCTCAATAGTTGCAACAAACTTTATACAAAAGGGTCTTACTTTCGTTTGTTTTCAGTTCTCTTTATGACATTTTAATTCGAACTGACATATTATGGTACATCTTAGCATATGTAGTAGTGTACGAGTTCATATTTTGGCCAAATGTTGGGTATACATTTTCAGCAATTTGGTATAAATATGGGTGGGCATGTTATTTCTTGGGCGGCAAGAAATAACATGCGTAACTAAGTCGAGTACCCTCCCCCCCTCAACCCATGGATTTTGCAAGGCTAAGGGTTCAACAGAGGGTTATGAGGAATAAAAAACACACAAACTGCCATATGAGATATTTCATTGTTTGAAACTCACGTTGCCAAGTTTTTCTTTCCATGTTGGATGCCATTGTGAGGTAAAGTCAGCGAACGTTTCTTGCATTATTTGCGAACTTGTTGTTCCAGCTATAGAAGTATCTACAGGAAAAAACCCTACAAGTCTTGAGATCAAGTAGAGCTGTGATCGGTCAATCTATCAACCAATCGGTCGATTAGACAATACATCAGTCAGGCGTCCGTGGATCGATCAGTCAATCAGTCAATCAATTAATTATTTAATCAGTCAATCATTCGATCACCAAGCAATCAGTCAATGAATCAGTCAATCAGTGAATCAGAAAAACAGTCAATCAATTAATCAATCGAACATTCAATCAACCTATCGTTCAATCAACCAAACGATCGATCAATTAATCATTCAATCAGCCGATCAGTCAATCAGACAATACTTCAGTCAATCGATTAATTAATCAATGGTTTGATCATGAAATCGACCAAGCAGTCAGTCAATCAATCAGTCAATCAGTCGTCAACCAGTCAATCAACCAACCAATCAATCAATCAATCTAAGATAGAAACAAATTGAACAAACGTAAACGAACCTGTTGAGGACATTGGATTGCAGTATGTTTCCAAAGAAACATTCAAAATGGCCAAGCCAACTTCAGATTCCTTTATTGATCTCACATCAGCCCTACAAGAAAGTGTTTTATTATCAACATATCAACACGAACATCCATTACAAAAATTTTCAACAAAGAGAGCAACCACTCCGCATTTCCAAACAACAAGATTCAGCCATTCGACGACATTTCCTGGACAACCCAGATTCTAAAGAAAAACGCAGCGAGAATTGGTTCTGAATTACTGGTAAAGCCAGATCTTTGTTTTATGAAGGGGTTTTTGAACCTGTCCATATCAAAACGAAAAACGCTGGTTCTGTGTAGACATCTAACGTTCTCAGACTTCAAAGGGTTCAGAAGATTGAAAGAACCTTTGGCCCTCGACAAACGATCAAACATTGTCGGTCAAACAAATTTGCTTCACAACAAATGTTTGACCGTTTTGCCACGTCCAAAAACATTGCTTGTTCAGCATTTTTGAGCAACGGAGTTATTGCTAATGAGCAAGCACGAACAACGTGATGTTTTTGAAAAAAATGACGCAAGCAAAAAAATGTTGGAAGAGCAATGTTTTTGGACGTGGCCAAAAGGTCAAGCATTTTGCTTGACAAGCAAATTTCCAATGTTTGACCAAGAATGTTTGATCGTTTTGCTAGGGTCTTAGTACTTACAGTCTCAATTGTTCCATGACGTATTTAATCCACTGAGCCTGTTCAGGCGAGGCTGCATTTTCGTCTTTTAATTCCGGCGCAAGAACGAGGCTGTCATCTGACAGAATCTGTGGTATTTTAGTTTCGTCTTGATTGTCGCAAAGAGCTACCATCCCACCGGCCATTTTAACAGCTGTTGACAGACGTTTGAACTGCAAAGGAAATTAGCAAAGTTAGATTTAAAATATTCAAGAGATTGACGCGACCACAGGTCTCAAACCAGCTCCTTCTGGCTTTGTACCCTAATTCTAGACTTATTACCTTGAGTCTCAGTTATCGCTCATGAGACCGAGGCCAACATTAAAATGAGATTGCTGAAAGTGGAGTTGTAGCGGGGTGTCAGGGTGGTGGAAGAGCGGAAATTAACGACTCATGCAATAAGTCTACGCTAATAATACTTCAACAACCCAGTACAACATGACTACAAAAACTACCTGCCAAGGAGATAGGGCTTTCCTTATTATTGGGGCTCTTGCAGCCAGACAATATATTCATTTCCTCGGCTGAGTCATACCTTTTCCAACATTGAAAGAAACACCTTTGAGGGCCTGTTTACATGGAGGCGGGCCAGCCCGGTAAGACGAGCTGGCTCGGTTAAGCGAGATCTGACAGAACAATAAATTCTTTTGTTTGTGAATCTTGCGTTTACATGAACAATCACCCAGCCCGGTGAGGCGAGATCCGTGATCAAAGGACGCAGATCTCGCCTGCCCGAGATCTGCGGGAACAAAAGAATCCTTTGTTTGTTCACTTTGCGTTTATATGGAGAGCGGGCCAGCCCAGTCAGGCGAGGTGAAATTCTGACAGAAAAGAATGGAAAAGTGTGAATAAGCAAGGCTAGCTCAGCTGACAGGGCTGAAAAATTTATCCATGTAAACGGTCTGAAAAAGGATCTCGCCTAACCGAGCCAGCTCGCCTAACCGGGCTGGCCCGCCATCATGTAAACTGGCCCTAAACGCACTGTTATACATACAGTATTTCCAAAGGTTTTTCCACTCAAAGACTATTCACAAAACCAATTAACCTTACTTGTTTCTTGGAGAGGAATATAAAGCATTTGCCATCGAAAAGCTTTTGTCTTTGCTCATTTGGTTGAAAAAGTTCTTCCTTTCCTTTCAATGATGGCTCGACAAGTTTAGGAAAATAACTAGAAATGAAATTATAATTAAAATGTCCTTTGCTGTAAGTAGTACATGGATAAGAATTAGCAGAACTAGCATTGCTGATCAAATATTGTTGGTCAAACACCCAAAATGTGCTAGTTGAGCAAAATGTTTTACTGTTTGGCCACGTCGCAAAACACTGCACATCAAACATTCTTTGTCCCTTCTTTGCTTCCGTCAAGCAGAAAACGCTTTCGAATTTTTCAAAAACATTGTGCAGTAAAGCCATGCTTTGTGACGTGACAAAACGATCAAACATGTTGACCAAACATCTGAAATTAGCGTGTCAATAAAATGTTTGACGTTTGGCCACGTCACAAAACAATAATCGACAGATATTTTGGCTTGTGAGGTGCATAAAATGTGTTTTTCTTCCAAAACATTGTCTACACTTTAGTACGGACAGGTGTCGAGTGTAGTTAGACTTGCACCTGAATCCCAGTTACAGCTGCAGCCGTCTCAAGATGTTGTTGTAAAGAGACAGCTCATCTATTACACATTTTTTTAACTTGACTTTTGTCCAGCCCTCAAAGTTGCTTAAAATTTTAGACATTTCAACGCTCAAAGTTGCTTAAAATTTTTTTGTACCTAACAACCACCACTGACTTTGGGGGTCAAAATCATCAACTGTTAGGCCTACAACACGACTTTTGGGAGACAGTAAGTGCAAAAAACGTTAGCTAAATAACTTCAACATGCAAAACATAAGAACGAAGAACAATTTCCTAGCACAAGAAAGAGAATAAGCTTGGTTGTTTGACTTCTTAGTTGCTTACAGTAATTCAATTGAGCCCTCAAGTTGCTTAATGTTAAGGTCAGTTCAGCCCTAGTTGCTTATTGAGCGGTTGCTTATTAAAAAAAAAGTGTGGTCAAGAAATGCTAGTTGACATGGCCAAACAAAGGTTTTGAAAACTGCTAACCTTTTAGTTTCGATCATGGGTTGCGATGGCTGTTGGCAACATTTGAAACAATCTTCAAGAAACTTGGGAGTAACAATTGGACATCCTTTTGCCAGGGCAGAGACAGTCTACAATGCAATTTTATGAATTCAGATAACAAAATTAATGCAAGGTTTTTATTGCCAACTAATATCTATTGTAGAGTGGTATCACTTTAAATCAAGAATGAAACTTGCCTTTACTGTAAATGTTACTTCTTCCATAACAAGATAATTGCACTCCATCTTCCACTCGCTGACAACACTACCACCTAAAAAAGGCATCAAAATTTAATATTTTTTAGAAGGAGAAGGTGAAATTATGTTTTAACACCAATCGCTGGGACCTCAGTAGTAGGGTAACTAATCGAGACCTCGACCCTTGCTGTGACGCTAGCTTGGCTGGGCTTGAACCCTAACCAAACTGAGCTCTTGACACCACGAGTCAGCTGGATTACACAACAACACCACAGCACCTTCCAACAATAGGCATGATAATGACAACTTGTCATGTGTTTATCAGGGCAACGTTTAGGGAGAGATCTGTCTCACATCATTGGGCAAAAAGCAATGTGATTCTTCTCTAATGTATTGCATTGATCGAATCAAAAAGGTGTGAAAGACACAGGATATTTGTAAAACAAAGATGGAAAACCAAAGACTGAAGAAGAATGTTCCATACTGTGTGCACACATAGTAGAACTCAAGGCAAGATTTGGGGCAATCATTATGTTATTGAACCAGGTTTTGGGATATTCTTTGCTAGTTTACTTACCAAGTTTATTAGCCAATAATTTAACCATTGCCTTCTTCTCGTTGTTGTTTATGCATGATGTTGCAACAATAAAAGGCTTATGAAGCAACCTGTTAGGCATACAAAGAAAGCAAGGTCACTAAAGGCCTGACAAAACTAGAACTAAGAGACATGACACACATGACATTGATGTCCCCTCGTTATCTCCCAGTTTAGCCACCTTGGAAACTTTGTAGCATGCAACAAAACTTAACGCAAGAGAGATGAATAGGTTTCTAGGAGACAACAGAAACATGTCTTGTCCAAGCAACATGCAAATGACTCGGGGGTCATGTTGCTCGCTTGTCACTCACATGTTTAGCCATTCTGGGAGACAAGCTAAATGCAATGTCATGGGCAACAAGCCTCTTAGTTTAGCCATAGCTTAACAAAGTCCTCTATGATTGGTGCATTTCCATCCGCATCTGGGTATAATAGTACACTTAGTACTTCATTCATGTCATGTGTAGAAACATATGAGTGCTTTTGTGAAACAAACTAATCACCTGAATTTATGCTGACATTGTCCAAATAATACTTCATCCTGTGGCTTCAATGAAATTGTTGATAAAACCTTCCTGCCATTAACAAAAGTTCCATATTTTGAGGCATCAGATACTGTTATTTTGTCTGCAGAGGCATCACTCTGTGAAAAAGATAAACGTAAGATGCATTTAATTTTTACCTGATGTCAACAAGGACCAAAAGATGATCTCAATAAATGGTGGATGGCAAGAAATTTTTCGAAATCATAAGACATCAAGCTTTAGACATGAAAATTGTATGGTTAGCCACATTGGGAGACAAGCCGAATACAGTGTTGCGTGCGACAACTCTCCTAGTTTAGCCGTAAAAGTTTCACCAACTTCATTTTTGCAGTCAAAGCCTTGATGGAATGAGGAACATCAAATGCTTACTACATCAAGAACACAAGCTCTAGGGCAATCAAACTTTGTACTTAGACTAAGTTTGAGGTGTTTACGATTTTTGCATCCAAAACTTGATATCTTGCAGTTTAGGAAAATTTCAATGCTGTCAGCCGTTTACCAAAATGATCTAAGAAACAAAAAAACTCGCTTTTGACTTTACCAACCCTATACTGAACTTACCTTTTCTTCCGACCTGGTATTCTTTCTTTTGTAAAAGATTAAAAACTTTCTTGCTTTTGCCAATTCCTTGCAAGATCCACATACTTCAAACAGCAAAATCAATAAAAACTGAAGAAACTTCTGTCTTCTGCCTTTCATTCCTGTTTTTGATTCAAAATGGCCGACAAAATTCAATTTTCGTGGGAAACTTGCGAAGCCTCGAGATGACATTCAACAACGAGGCACAGTGTAGGCACAGGGGCACCAGGAGATCCCTGTATTTATGAGATAGATGAGCAAATGTTCGTCCTCCTGTAACGGAGCCTCGATGGACGGGTTGTCTAGGTAATAGGTTCCCTGATTCGGGTGTCGCGAGTTCGAATCCAGCTGAGCTAGGAGCTATCCATTTATGGTCTGGGGGCCGGAAATTTGTTCCTCCCCATTCGGCTGGAGGAGGATAAGGGGGAATAGCGATTTCCTGTAATGGGAACCACCGTAAGCCGATACAGCGCCTCAGCCACATTGGTGACTTTGTGGATGCAAGTGGGGAGTATCGCTCTATCCCGAGTCAGTTTTTGTCTTAAAATTGCATCTGGCATTTATTTGCAGGTTACAGTATGGGAAGATCGCCTAAAAAAGCTTCTGATCAAAGGACAGTGATGGAGGTGAAATTTTGTATTAAACGCCAGTCACTACGCCTCGGTGTGACGCTGCCAGGTTCGCACCCCGACCATACTGCGCTGGAATAGAATGGAATAGGAAAGGATAAAGCAGAAAAGAGTTGAACACAATCAAAAAGAGAATATGATAATACAATAAAGTAGTATATGAAACAACTCGATAAAATATATTAAATTCTTGCAATTTTTCAAAGGACAATACCTCAGTCAAAGTCCCCACTCGATTCATTATGACAAAAGTTAACATCATTTAAATTTTAGACAATTGGTTTCTGCTGTTTGTTTTCGCCTCTTGCCATCAAAGCTTCAATTTCTTCTACTGTACGTGGAACATTGGTCATTAGTTCCATCCCATCAGCTGTCACAATGATGTCATCTTCAATACGAACCTAAGAGCAAAGAAATACTTTCCTTTACATCTGGGAGTGTGCTAATAATTATCTGTGACATAATGAGTTGCTTGTCGTTTTGCGCCTTTTTCATTAGCAATCTCTTATGAGAAACAAAATACGTCGCAGTTTCTATTCGATCCCCATTTCTAATAAGCCCTTTCTCATATAGGCCCCTTCTGTATTACGTCCCTTTCTCTAATAAGCCCCTCTTCTCCAACAAGTCCCTTTCTCTAATAACCCCATTCTCTAATAACCCCATTCTCTAATAAGCCCTTTCTCATATAGGCCTCTTCTGTTTGACGTCTCTTTCTCTAATAAGCCCCTCTTCTTCAACAAGTCCCTTCTCTAATAAGCCCCCTTTTCTAATAAGCCCCTTCTCATATAAGCCTGTCCTGTATTACGCCCATTTGTCTAATAAGCCCCTTTTCTCCAACAAGTCCCCTTTTCTAATAAGCCCCTGTTATAAGCCCCTTTCCCTAAAATGCCCCTTCTCTAATAAGACCCTTCTTTACCAAGCCTTCTTCTAATAAGCCTCGTTATCTAATGAGCCTCCTATCTCTAATAAACCCCTCTTCTCCAAAAAGCCCCCTTCTCGAATAAGCCCTCTTATCTAACAATTCCCCTCCTTTAATAAGCCCCCTTCTGTAATAATCCCCCTTCTTTGATAAGCCCCCTTGATAAGCCCCTTCTCTAATAAGCCCAGTCCTCTAATACAGCTTCCCTCAAAAATTTATACATTAAAATAGCCCCGGGGCTCAATAGAGCTTTTATGTTTGTTACCAAGGAAAAATTTGCCCTAAATCTAAATCTCGTGTTTCTTATAAAATGTTTTTTTTAAACATAAAAATAAGTCTGTAATTTTACCCCTCCAAATCCTCTGAATTTCTCGATTTCTTCTCTGACAATAAAGCAAGAATGGGCAGGATCGTTCAATGCTCTGTCGATAACCTAAAAATGTCAAAAACGTTATTAGAACTCCGATATGTAAAAACACATTGGGAAAAAAACAAAACTGGTACATAGACAAGATTGGGAATAAAACAGAAAGGATGCGTTCTTATGGGACCTTTTTCTGCGTCTTCTGTTTTCTGGAGACTTCCGAAGATTTCGCACAGCAATTGTGCGAGACAAGAGATATAATGGTCGTGGAGAGGCCCTAGCCTGGTGAAGGGGATTCCGGCCGTGCAAATCCAATTGAAAACGACCCTGGAAGATCTGCACATCCACCACGCTCACGGCAGAACATCAGGCTTCCACGTGCTATAGTGATTTCATTAGGCACTAATACACGTTTAGCTAAGGACCAGGATGGTGTTGTAATGTCATGATGTCAATCACTTACAGCTTGGATGAAATAAATTCCAGGCTCCACAGTCAAAACCATTCCTTCATGCAAAGTTCGTCCAGTTCTGAGACTTCTAAGCCCAGGCTTGTCGCTTCTTTCTACTCCCTTTGAAAACAAAAACAAAAATCTGATTGTAGCAAATGCATGGTTGAGTGATTGTTGGAAGGAATATGCAGGTAGAGAAAGAGTAACGCGAAGCAGAAGAAGAGGAAAATGGAAAAGAAGAATGAGATGATGAAGAAGAAGGAAATGACAAACACGAAGAACAGGAGGAACTAGAAAAAGAGAAAGAGAAGAAGAACAAGAACAAGAAGAAGAAGAAGAAGAAAACGAAGAAGAAGAAGAAGAAGAAGAAGAAAACGAAGAAGAAGAAGAAGAAGAAGAAGAAGAAGAAGAAACGAAGAAGAAGGAGGAGAAGAAAAGAGTAAGGAGAAGAAAGAGATGAAGGAAAGAAAAGGAGAGTAATAAAAGAAGAAGAAGAAGGAGGAGAAGAAGTAGACGAAAGAGAAGAAGAAGAAAATGACAAACACAAATAAGAGGAGAAAGAAGAAGAAGAAGGAAGAGGAGGAAGAGGAGAAGAACGACAGAAAGAACGGAGGAAAAATTAATAAGGAGAAGAAGAAGGAGAAAAAGGAGAAAAAACGAAAACGAAAACGAAGAAGAAGAAGAAGGAGAACAATAACAAGAAAAAACGAAACAAGGAGAAGGAAAAGAATAAAGAGAAGAAAGAGAAGAAGAAGGAAAAGAAACAGGAGGAGGAGGGGTCGAAGGGGGAGAAGAAGGACAGAAAGAGCAAGGAAAATACGAAGAAGAAGAAAATCCCATACGATTATTCAGGAACAATCCAGAGAACAGAAAACGTAAACGAACGTTAAAAGGGCATCGGCAATCAAATTGAAAGATTTAAGGACTGGAGAAAAATCTGTGAATAAAGAAGACATGTCCAAGGAAAAAGAAATCATGCAAACAGATGTGTCAGGAAGATAAGGAAGATTAATTTTATAAGAAGATTTTAAAAAAGAAGCTTCCAGTACCTTTGGATATCCACCAACATCATGTACATCTAGGCCCATAAAATGTCCCAAACCATGAGGCATGAAAATAGCGCCAAGATAGACCTTCATCATATCATCCACATCTCCTTTCAAAATGCCATGTCTTTTCAATTCTTCAAGATGAACACGATCGGCAAGACGATGCATATCAGGCCACGAAACACCTGTAATTGTAATTAACTGATCGGGTACTCCATTGGTACAAAATTGAAAAATAGCTTAGAACTGCAACTGACTGACTTATCGATTTTTTGACTAAATGATTGCTTGAATGATCAATAAACCGAATCATCGATCGCCTTACTCATTGATTGACTCATTGATTGATTGTAATCATCAACTTAATGATTGACTGATCAAATGACTGAGTGATTCACTAATCAAATAACTGAGTGATTCACTGATCGATAGATCAAATGACTGATGGATTCACTGATTGACTGATCAAATTACTGAGTGTTCATTGATTGACTGATCGAGTGACTGAGTGATTCATTGATCGATTGATCAGATGATTGGGTGATTCGCTGATTGAATGATCAAATTACTGAGTGTTCATTGATTGACTGATCGAGTGACTGAGTGATTCTTTGATCGATTGATCAGATGATTGAGTGATTCGCTGATCGATAGATCAAATGACTGATGGATTCACTGATTGACTGATCAAATTACTGAGTGTTCATTGATTGACTGATCGAGTGACTGAGTGATTCATTGATCGATTGATCAGATGATTGAGTGATTCGCTGATCGATAGATCAAATGACTGATGGATCCACTGATTGACTGATCAAATTACTGAGTGTTCATTGATTGACTGATCGAGTGACTGAGTGATTCATTGATTGATTTATCAGATGACTGAGTGATTCATTGATCGATTGATCAAATTGCTGACTGATTCACTGATTAATTGATGGATTAATTAACAGTTATCACTGATTAAAGTTACCTGGTTTGACAGCATCCATCACAGCTTTGCTTGATTTTAAAACAGCATTGTAGATTTTCTTTTGGTTTTCTGTGAATTTTCCATTTGCAGGGAAGGAACAAGTGATATCAGAACTGTAACAGTAATATTCACCACCCATGTCGAACAAACTAGAAAGAAATATGCACAATTACATGAATATTTTTAAAAAAAAGGTTTACGTTCTTCTATAAAGTGAAGCAGTTAAAGAAGAAGGAAAAGAAGATAGGAGACGTAGACAAAAGAGATGGAAGGGAGGAAGAATATAAGAAAAAACATAAAATAACAAGAAGACAAAGAAGGAGAAGATAAAGCAAAAAAGGAATCAAAACTAGAAGACGTAAAAAGAGAAACAGAAGAGTGAAATAAAGAAGAACGAGAACAACCATGATAAGAAGAAGAAGAAAAAAAAGAAGACGACGACGAAGAGGACGAAGAAGGAGAAGAAGAAGAAGAAGAAGAAGAAAAAGAAAAAGAAGAAGAAAAAGAAGTAGACGACGACAAAGAAGAAGAAGAAGAAGAAGAAGAAGAAGAAAGAAAAAAAGAAGACGACGACGACGAAGAGGAAGAGGAAGAAAAAGAAGAAGAAGACGATGAAGAAAGAATAAGACCCAAAGCACAAAAGAAAGAAAGACGGGGAAGAACAAGAATAAAAAGTAAAGGAAGATGAAGAAGAAGAAGACAAAGAAGAAGAGGAAGACTAAGGTCTGCAGAAGAAGAAAACCTGGAAAAAGTAGACAAAGATTGAGGAGTAGAAAAGGACGCATGAATTAAATAACTAAGAAGGGATAGAAGAAGAATAGGAAGACGAGGAAGAAGAAGTTGAAATAGCAGAAGAGAGCAGTATTGTAAGACAAGAGAAGACAAAGAAAAAGAAATTAAAAGGGTCTTATCTCACCATAAATCACCATCATCAACAGTCTTATCATTTGGAGCACCAGCATGACCATAATGAAGAGTAGCTGCGTTATCTCCACTGGAAAATAGATGCAATATAGCAATAAAATTCTGAAGAATATATCTAGGGCTCTGAGTCAAACGGTGGAACGCTGTTTGTCAAACATTTGAGATTTTACTCTTTGGCCAAATCGCAAAAACATTGCTCATCAAACAATGTTTGTTACGGCAGGCAGAGAACGGTTCTTTAAGCTTTCCAACAACATTGCCAAACAAGTGCTTTTTTACAGGCAATGTTTGACTGTTTGGCCACATCACAAAACATTTTTTGACACTCAAAAATAAGGTAAAATTGCATTGTTTTGAAATAGTTAAAAAAATTTTTGCCTGCTGCGAGCCAAAAACGTGATAAGCAAATTACAAATGTTTAATAAACAATGTTTGATCATTTCGTCCAGGGTTGATAACAACAGTTAATGTATATTATTTTAAAAACAGTGTAGCTAAATATTCTAGACATTCTGTATTTTGACAGTGTGTGACTGGATTGACTTTTCTCTTCTTTTAGCCTCATTAGTTGATATTGGACGTAACATTATGAAAAAGACCTTTCCAAAGAGGTTCGGGCCGCAAGAAATTTTTCTGGGAGATGACAGACATCTTTAGGAAGGGAAACCTCTCCGTATGCAACGACCTGGATTGCAGCCGCATTAGGATTAGTGCAGCAAATGTTGACATAAAGTCGAGCGTTGTTGAGTGAAAAGTGGACGGCGTTTGGCTCGGGCTTAACAATACAAATTTTTCAAAAATAAAATATACCTGGCTGCAATGCATGTGTATGAGGTATGTCTGCATCCTCCTCTTGCGTAAACATAATGATTGAAAATGCTAAAAAATAGAAATATGCATTCAAAAATCATATGTTTCAAATTGTTTTCAAAGAGAAAAAAATGTTTACTTTTCTATGAAAAGGAATTATTTCCCGAGAATATAGAAGGCAAAACTTAAAGGCTGTTGCCAAACGATCAAACATTGTTCGTCAAACATCTGGAATTTTCTTGCCAAACAATATGTTTGACCATTTTGCCACGTCACAAAACATTGCTCTTTAAACATTTTATTATTGTAGCAATCAGAAAATGTTTTTGAAGTTTTTAGAAATATTGCTAAGCAGTTCTGCTTGCCACGCAATGTTTTGCAACGTGGCCAAACAGTCAAACGTTTCTTATGCAGCAAATCTTAAATGTTTGACATTGTTTGATCGTTCGTTAGCCCTGGGCCTGAGACTGATGCCAAAAGGTCAAACAGTTTTGTTGTCGAACATTTGAAATGTTTTTATCAAGCAACATGTTTTACCTTATGTCAATGGCCTAAGTTTCAACGACAACGAAAGCTGAGTAAGAGTTAAGAATCGATAAAGATTTCAAACCTTTCAAGCTGATATTCCTTCATTCCAGGTTTTATCCTTTTCATAATCTTGAGAAAAAATCAGATACAAATATCAGTAAAACATTTCAACACAGAAAGTCTTCACTTCGTTACTAGCATTGCTCATCAAATATCGTTTTGGTTTAGAAGACTAGACTAACTTCACATCTCTGACTGTCACATTTTGATCCATATATTGATATAGTTTCTGTGTTTGAAGGTGCTAGGGCGTTGTGACCTACTCCAGCTGTTTGACAAGAAAATTTCAGATGTTGGACAAGCAATAATTGATCGTTTAGCCAGGGCTTCAAGGTCCATAAACTTTGCTGGGTTGTAAAATAAACGTTGTTCATAAAAATTGCCCTGGTCAAATGATCAAACAGTGTTTATCAAACATTTAAATTTGCTTGTCAAGCAAAATATTTCATTGTTTGGCAGCGTCGCAAAACATCGCTTGTCAAACATTCTTGGTTGTGAAAAACAAAACATGTTTCTGCATCGCCAAACAAATTCTGCTTGTCAAACAATGTTTGTGACGTGATCAAACATTGCTTACAAAGCAAGTCTCAAATGTTTTACCAATAATGTTTAAAATTGCAAGAAACACCGGAAACATTTTTGGGCATATTTAAAAGCTGTTTTCTTCTGGTTCTCCTCAGAGTATAAACGTCAGAAACAGACCGAAACACTTGAAAAAGGCTGAATTTATACCCAGATGCGGATCGAAATGCACCAATCTTTACTGCTCAAAGACTATTCAATAATGTTTAGTTGTTCGGCCAGGCCCTAGGGCGTATGATACAATAAAACGCAACCTACCTCTCTATGCGCTTCACTGCTGATTTTGTTTGCATAACGAAGTACTGTCAGCTCTTCAGGAGTTTTAATAACACGGCTAAAAGATAGACAGTAATATTTTAAGTGAATGTCTAGAATGGTACTAGGTTTGTGTAAAAATGCAGCATGCTTGTCTATTTTTTGTTCGCTCGTGTTTTTACATTCAATCTGTTGGTCTTACTTTCATATTTAGCTGATATTCTTAGGGCTCATGAAAAGGCCTTCCCAGCTCTTTCTTAGTTTCTTCTTAAAATCTAGGCAAATCCAACTCCTGGTCTCATAAAATTTTTCTTATAAAGACAGAGTGTATATATAAAGTAGAGAAACATATAGCCATATTTATATTTCAATTCGATATATGAAGACATTATTATCATCAATGACATGATATAAATACAAAACAAATGCCGAACAAATTTTTAAGGAGTTATCTGTAGAGTCTTACCATTCCATAATCTCAGGAAACAAGATCTCGTTGTTGACTTTGAAGCTAAAAACAATGAAAAACAAAGATAAATAAAACAAACCAATAACTGAAAGATTGCTAAATCGTTGTGTGAGTTTGGGAGAAATTGCAGCCATTTCAGGAGCACTGTGAAAGTAGGATTGGAGATGAAAGGAGAAGAAGCGGAAATTCAATCAGCAACAACAGAAGAGGCAGGCTTGCTTGCTTGCTTGCTTAGATATATATATATATAGAAAGAACCCACATTTCTCATGGCCCGATGATGGGAGACGGATCTCTCCCGAAACGTTGCCCACCTAAATATCAAAGGTTTGTCATGATAAGTGGTGACTATCATGTCTGTCAGAAACAGTGTCAGAAACAGCCCTGATAAGTCCGAATATATTGTCGGCCGTGAACATCTTTGGTTATACTTAAAAGATGTTCTGGCACTCTTGGAAACAAATCAAAACAATGGAATTGGTATGGTGGAATGTATAACTATCAAAAAGGACCAATCAGAAAAGAGAAGCTAAGGTGGTATTGTATTTTGAGCACTAACAAGCTGGTAGGATACAGCTGGAAGACGAATAGAATTAGTTGAAGAGTCTAGGTGAGAAAACAAACTTTTTGGTATAACTTGAACAGCCACTGGGTCACACGATACTTGACACATACCAAAAAATTCATAGAGGAGAAAAAAGCGTATGATTTCCCATATTCTTCCTTATCCGCAGCTTAATAGGTTAATAGCAGAATAAATTAACATTTCTGGGATTGACTTACTTTCCGATTCCGTCAAATGCAGCTTCCTTTGTTATTTTCCCACTGTCTGTATTCTGGCCACGCTGTCAATGAAAAGAATTTCAACATTATTACATGAGAAACGTACACCTATGTAAGTCATCAATGTCTCCCTTGACAATTCAAGAGAAGATGTTTAGCTGTGGTATTGATCGATGGCAAACACTAGGATAGATTCTTCCACGAGTTTATAGTATACCACAGTTGATAGTAACATTGGCTGCATGACCAGAGAGCCAACAGCAATTCAACTAAGCTATAGAGCTTAAAATGGTTGAGCAACTCTCCAAGTCATACAGCCCATGGCTCTCCTCTCATTTGACTTTTTTGTGTTGTGGTTATGTTGAGCCTTTCTAGCACCATACATATTTATATATATTTGTCATGAATGGCGAACACTAGGCTGGATTGTCCAACTAGTGGCCTACCACAATTTATACGATTCGAAGATTTACTGCATGACAAGACAGCCAATGAAGTTTCTACTGAGCTTTAGAGCTCAAAGAAATGGTTGAGTAACCCCACAAGCCAAACAGTTCAACTGACTTCGCCTTTATAAAAGAAATCACAGAAAAAGCATGAAATACAGAAAGAAAAGTCAGAGTTACCAGTGTAAGGAGCATTGAAGGCTTCTTTCCTTCGAAAATCTTTGCAATCTAAAATGGAAAATTTCCGTGTGTTTGAAATATCAATCCGAATTCCTGGCAAGGTTTACAGCAATACTATCGACGTCAAACAAGCACTTGAATATGAACAATCTATGGTTTACAAATTAAATCCGTACATACGTTTGGCGATTTCCATATCTGACTGACGGGCAGACTAAAATTAGTACTGAGGAAGGCTATTCTAGCAACGGATTTCTTAACCGTGCCAAAAATCCATTACTGCATGATAATAATATTAAGAAATTCTAAAACCAGGCTATTTCTAGCTACGATACGTTAGAATTAAAGCCAACCAGTTGTTACTACTAACTTACGTCGACATATCAACAGTTAGTCAGAACTTATAAGATGCAGTGCATAGCAGTCCCAATCGAGTTTCCTCGAATCTCAACCGTCAAATCGATTTGGGCCCTGGTACCGGCCACAAAAATCTGCCAAAATACTGGCATAAAAACAAGATGTAAATTCCGAAAGCAGATGTTCTTAGAAAGGAAATGCAAAGAATTTCATTGATAACTGTCAGGCAAGATAAAATATCTCGTGTAGCATCACTTTTTGGTTTTTTCACATGTTTTTCACATAGTTTTCGGCCTATTTTGGTGTGAGATTTTGAAGAAACTGTGACGTCACTTAAAATATCTATTGTTTGAACAACCAATCAAATCGCGAATAGACAAGGCCGATACCAGGGTCGAATATGGACAGCGAAGTTTCACGTAGAGGCCTATTCACCCTGGGGACGAGGTTGACTAGTTGCCAATAGGTTGCCAGAGCGGTCAGTTGCAATAAACTGGTTCAAAAGAATTGGCTAAAGATTACAAAGAAATAAATGTACCTCGTCTGCAAAGTAAACCTCATCAACTTCGTAAATCTTTTTGAAATATTCTGGTGGATAAATTCTAGGAAAGATTTAAAAAATGATTATTAAGTTAGAAAAAAAGAAAAGAACACTTTGTTTATCACACTCTGTTTTGTCCGATCTTCATTATATAGAATATTCTTTATTACACCCATTTATTCGAGTTAACGAATGACCTTCTCGATTTGACCAACATTTCTCTAAAACTTCTTCAATATGGAGTTCAAGCTTGGAATTAAGAGAAGTCATGACTTAGCATTGCAACATTGACAGAAACCCTGAGATGTCGAAGGAGCAGTTTGGCACCTCAAATGCTTGATATTGTTCGATAACTCTCGAACTAAACATCAACAATCGAGTGAAAATAAAGTAAAAAGTACAGCCGCTTGACCACAGCTCAAAATGCCTATGATATGAAATTTTATATTTCAAATCATCAGTGTTTCCTAGTAGAACAAAATAAGCTGGTTTTAGCGAAGCAATTTTTTTGGATTTGACATTAGGGAATCTCCTGATAAGCACGACGGAAATCAAGTATTTTGTGTTTTTTTATATGACTAAAAGTGCGCTATTTATGACGCCACGGGGTTTGCAATCTCTGCTTGAAAGTGCAGTTGTTCAGGCATTGTACACTTAACATGAAGGTCTCTTTCGGAACAACTGTAAAATGTTTCTCCCCGTTAAATTTCTTCCCTTAAAGTAGCCACAGCATGTGTGTGCTTCTGTGTTATGAATCGTGTTGCAAACCTCGTGACGTCACAATTTGTTTTTGCTTTGTCACAGCGACCTGTGATTTTCAAACCTCCTGAAACAACCCTTGCCGTGCAAACTTTGTGGCCACGTATCAATTTTTAGCATCTGGATGTTTCCAAGTTTCTATTTTTGATAAAAAAAGGTTTAAGTAAAACTTCACTTCATAGGCACTTTAAAACTTTTAATGATGCTTTAGGGCGAATTCAGTGAATGCTAAATGGTATTGCACAGTACACGCATTTTTTTTATAAGGAAGTTCGGCTCAGGGTCAGTACTGAAAATTCCTTAACTGATGGTGAAAATTGAGTACCCAATATTCCTTAGCAATTCCCTAACTTCTTACTTTGTGATTCTTAAAAACAACCAATGGTCAAGGAAACATAGGTCATAAAGGTTTCAGAAGACAAGTAGAAACGAATACTGATTGAAAACCATTGGCGATAAGTATTGCTTGCTCTGTTAATTCAAAACTTCATTTTTTAATCCAAATGCTAAGTTAAAGAAAAAGTCAGATTCCTTAGTAGTCTCCGGTCCAGTACTAGAAATTCCTTAAGCTTTTGCCAGTCCGAGTACTACCTTCCTTATAAAGCACTTCCTTATAAAAAATGTGTGTAGTCTCTCAAGAAAAGGTTTATGCCGGCTTTCAAAGCAGAGAGAAGCAACAAGATAAGGAAAAGAAAGAAAAATCTCCTACTTTCCCATCCAAACAACATATTCTGCAGCCAGTCTTGGGACAAAAAGGATTGCTTTGCCAGTATCAACCTCAACAGCACCAAAACAATCAGGTTCTTTTACACCAAAAGTCCAATGGAAATAGCTCTCCTGCAGATAAATTGTAAAAGACGTCAGCTTAGTAAAACTTGAAATATGGAGTTTTGACACTAAATTTGTATTTAGTGGCTAAAGTTGAGGTTCAGTGAAAATTTCTACTATTTTAGCGCTTGTATTACTGATTTTGTGAACGTTCAAAATTTACTATCTGTGTGGTCCTTAATCAAGCAATCATTCAGATCACAATCATTCAAGTAATCAATCAATCACAGACCAATCAGCAAATCCTTAAATATCAATAAAGTCATTGATACTGATTCACTATACAATCAAGCTCAATAAAACAGTACATCACCTCATCAAAATACTGTCAAATCACATAATCACATAAATTAATCAATCAACCCAATCAATTAGCCAGCAAAGTTTCACATTGAAAGATGATTCAACTCTAATCCTCGAAACATCTGCAATTGCCAAAGAAAACAAATAGTAATCCCTAACCAGCTGTCGACAGAGCATGGTTTGGGACCCATGACTTGTAAAAAACTGTGCCTTTCAAACCATTTGTGGCTTGGCAGACTCACGCTAGCGAATCTATAATCGCTACTGTGGTTGATAATCACTACTGTGGTGGTACTATTTGCGTACTGTGGTGGTAGTTTCGTATTCACCACATAAAGCATTATAACCCACCACAAGTAGCGATTATCCACCACAGTACGCAAAAACTACCACCACAACAAGCATAATAACCCACCACAAGTAGTGATTATCCACCACAGTATGCTAAAACTGCCACCACTGCAAGCATAGTAACCCACGATAAGTAGTGATTATCTACCACAGTAGGCAGAAACTACCACCACATTACGCAAATAGTACCACCACAGTAGTGATTATCCACCACAGTAGTGATTATAGATTCGCTAGCGCGAGACTTGTCAGGGTTTAACAAGCAAAGGAGGTCCCAAGCAAGCTAGGAAGCAATCTTTGTATGTCATCACTGATTGGGGTTCTCAAAGCTCTACAGCTGATGTGGACCTGCACCTTGTGCCCCAAGAATGATTTTCTGTAATTAATACCCTGGGTACTTATTTATCGACCTGGTAAGGATGGACAGTTGTGTTGACTATAGGATTGGGGAAAGTGGTCATCACAAAACTCAAACCAAAGACCTGCTGATCGTGTGCCAAAGGCCTGGGCCACTCAGCAATACCACTTCTATTGTTCTACCTTACATAACTTTCCTATTACTGTTATCTATTATAGTTGCTTCTACTGTTCTCCACACCCCTAATGCTGGATATTCCAACCAAACATGGCACAATTGGCAGGTATGCATAGGGAGCAAGAGGGACAACTTACTCGTGATGTTGTGGAGAACTAAGGGGTGCCAGAAGCAACAAAGCATGGTGGGGACATAGCAACAAATTTGGGGCAGAACAATAGGAAAATCAAAGAATTTGGCAATTTTAACAAGGGAAAGTAGGGCAGCCACACCCACTACCCTTGTGGCTCCAGTGCCCCTGGAGAACTATGAAAAAAAAACAACAGAAAAAGCTGCTTTTCCCTCTAAAAAACAAGAGCTTTGTCCCATCAACAAACTACAGATTCTACCGCTGTTTTGCAATCCTCTTACATACATACGGTATCAAAAGCAAAATGATTAAAACTTACTTGGCGAAACACAATTGAAGTATCACTGCAGTATCTTGTCTGGTCTTCGCCTCCTTGTAGAACAACATATAACCCACTTTGATACTGACTGCTCTTTTTGAGACTCTCACAAAGTCTGCTTCTGTTCTTGGCATGCAGCTTTGCAGGAACTTTCAGGGTGTCAAAACCCATGTCAAAATCACTCCTAAAAATGAAGAAATTTTTTATTATTGGATGACACTAGCTAATCTATACTCACTTGTGGTGGTATTTTTTTGTGTACTGTGGTGGATAAGCACTTCTTTGGTGGGCTATTACGCGTGACGTGGTGGGTTATAATTAAATTATGCTTGATGTTGATTTTTTGCCCACTGTTGTGGATAAGCACTACTGTGGTGTGGCATGTTTTGCATACGGAGGTGGTATTTTTTGGTGGTATTTTTTGCGTAATGTAGTGGTGGGTAATTATGCTTGATGTGGTGGTTTAATATGGTTGATGTGGTGGTATTTTCACATACTTTCAGTAGATAAGTATCTGCAGAAATTTTTCAGCTCTAGCGAGTGTTGCAGAACTCTATGCGAAATTCTTAAGCATTATTTTGTTTGTTCTCTGATCTGATGGGCCTAGCCAACATAACAAGAGACAAGAGAAAGCTGCGTAACAGTGGCTTTAGGACCTCTTTTCTCTGCATAAAACAAAAGCAATTCCATACATCTAAAATCAGTGGTTTAACTAACAAGTTTGAAGAATAGATTTGAAGAATTTTACTCACGAAGTTGCCATTATTTTTGATAATTTGGGAAGCGAGTTTCTGTTCCACCAGCTTTACAAACAACTGAACAGGAAGAGAAGGTTATTTACAAGCAGCATGAACAAGTCACCTGACTACACACAGGGTAACCACATGACAAAATTGAACAACAGGGTGATCAAAGAGAGCAATTGAAAACAATACGCAGTAATAAAATAGAATGGAATGGAAGAAATAAAGACAACAGAAAAGAATACGATACAATGCACATGTACAATTTACAATACAACACAATACAATACAATGGATACAATACAATACAATACAATTGAAGAGTACAGTACAATAGAATTGAAGGCAATATAATACGATATAATACAATAAAATATACCATACAATTGATACAATGCAATAATATACAATACGTTTGACACAATACAATACAATTGAAGAGTATAATACAATAGAATTGCAGACAATATAATACAATAGAACACAATAGAAGATACAATAACATTGACACAATGCTATACTAAGACAATACAATAGAAGAGAAAACAATACAAGACAATAGAATACATAACACGATAGTAAAATACTATACAACACAATACAAAAAATAGAATCGAGACAAAAGGATACAAAACAAGACAATTCGAAACAATACAATGGAAAAACAATAGAGTATACTCTTATTCAATGCAATAAAATCAAAGAGAAAAGAATACAATACAATGAACAATTAAACACAACACAATGCAATAGAATTGAAGACAATACAATAAAATTCAATACAAAAAATGCAATAAAAACAATACAAGTGATACTATATAATATGATACAATCGAAGACAAAACAACACAATATATACCATGTCATATAACACTATCCAATACAATACACTGCAATACGATATGGAACAATTCAATACAATACAATATACAATAGAACAATACAATACAATAGAAAACAATACAAAACAATATGATAGACTGCAAAACGATACAATGCAATACAAAACTATGTAATAGAAGACAGAAGAATAGAACAAAATAACAGAATATTCATCAATACTGTACAAGAAAATACAAAAGAAAAAACAATACAATAGAATACAATAGAAAAAGTAAATAGAATAGAACAAAAAAGAAGAAAATGCAATACAATACAATAAAGAACAAAACAAAAGAATACAAAAGAATGGAAACGAGAAGAATACAATGGAGAAAAATGTAACTCAACTCATTGTTATTTTCAATAAATGCCTTACTTTAAGCGTCCTTCGTTGCCCTGTCCATATGTGACCCAATGAACGAAAACAATATACATGGGCAGCCTCGCACAGCATTTCCTTAAACTGAAACGAGTTCGTGTAAATAATACATACTTCGCAATGGGAACTTCGAAACAACTAAAAACTGCAAGATTTTATTACAATCTAGGGAGCCGGATAAGCAAACAACATCCCCCCTGCTTGAAAGAGTGGATCAGTAACAACGGGGTCTCTTTCCGAGTTCCTTCCGGGGTGACACAACAGAACGAATAGAAATTTGCGTAAAATCATATCAAATCGTTTTTGATCAAAAAGTAAAATATTTAAGAGCGACTCTATCTTACAGCGATTCAAAGGATTACAGCTCCTATGTGGGTTAAAAAAATCGCCCTGAGGGCTAGCAGGACCTAAAGTTTTAGATCGCAGTTGAGCGAGGCTCATTAGAAAAGCCGACACCCACTCAAAGCTTTTTCATTTGCCAGAAGCAGAGGGCTTGCCATATTAAAACATCTACCCTCATTTTGCATAAGAAAATTTGGTATGCCATTTTTTTTTTTAAGTTCTGGCTCTTGTGTCAGTAAAAGTTTCTTGAAGATATGCTTTATTGTCTCAACTCTTCTTACTCAAAAAACTGTATAAAAACGCTATCCTCTAATAGTTACAATAAATTAGAAAATGTTTCATTTCTGGAAGTTGAGAAACTCTTCAAGAAACTTATACTATCTTTAGAGTGCCAAAACGAAAACCTTAGAAACTCGACTATAATGGTGAACGAAAGTTTGTAACTAGTAAAAACCAAGTTATCCCATTGTATATATACCTTTCAAATAGACTATTAAGTCTGCTGCCTCAGAATCCTGACTTTCTCCTACAAGAGGGACGCTTGCTTGCCTGCTTGCTTTCTTGCAAAGTTCAATACTGCAACTAAAATTAACACAACAGGCAATTCGAGTTAACAAGGAATCGAATCCTGAGTTACGTAACATTCCCAGATAATATATCTCAAAGCATTCCATGACTCAACCCCCTCTTTGCGGCTCCTAAAGCCCTATCAAGCGCAGTTTTTCTCCCCTACCCGCAAGACAGAGTTCGACAGCACTCCCTGGGACTGACTGTCAATGGAAAAAGTCAGTACGTTTTTTGTAGTTCAAGCAAGCAAATGCTCGTTTTATTTGATAAGTTTATGAGAATCATTTCAGTGATTTTAGAGACAGGAAAAGAGAGGAAAATCGTAGCGTTTTTGCGCCATTTTGCCATCGCATGAATTAAGGCTATCTTGTAGCTTTGAACAGCGCACGGTGTGTGGTAGCCCTTTTACTCTGGCAAATCCAACTGCTCGCACATTGGTTAAACTGCGAGGACATCTTGCCTGTTAAGATGGCTTCGAGGAAAGGAAAAGTACAGCGGAGATGATGGACAGTTCAGTGTTCATTTGACGATCAATATCGTAGGGCCTATTGAAGCTAGAGCCGGTTTGAATAGGCTGGTTGAAGAGCAAAGGATAGCTGATTTGTATCATGTATGGAATGGATTTAGATCAGTATTCGTCATACTCTGAGGCCGCGAATCAAGATCTCAACTATCCACATTATGACTCGACACAACAAGCCTTCGAGTATTACAGACAAGGCGTCTATGAACCTAGTTCTATGTACCATGTGAGTGGCATACCAGGGACACATATACCTGGATATACACCGCAGAATCACCAGCATTTCTTCTACAATGCACAAATGGGGAATATGCAACAACAGACGCAACCGAAAGAGTTAGTCAAGCCACCGTATTCCTACATAGCGCTGATAGCAATGGCGATACAGAGCTCGCCTGAGAAGCGAAGTACTTTGAGTGGGATATACCAGTTTATCATGGAGCGTTTTCCTTATTATCGACAGAATAAGCAAGGCTGGCAGAACTCGATTCGACATAATTTATCGCTGAATGAATGCTTCGTGAAAGTTGCCAGAGATGATAACAAACCGGGGAAAGGTAGCTACTGGACACTCGACCCCGATAGCTTGAATATGTTTGAAAATGGCAGTTATTTGAGAAGACGGAGAAGATTCAGGAAAAAGGAGACGAAACGCGAGAAAAAGAAGCATAAGGGTATGGCCAAGGAAGGGAGCAGTTCGGTTGAGAAGGGGATTGACAAAGATGAGGGCTCAGAATCGGAGTCTTCGAAGTGTGAAAGCGCTGAGGATCTTGTAGATGATGGAAATACTAAGCCATGGACTGAACCGGGTAAACGTGAAGGAATATACGAGGCGAGCAAGGAGGGTGATTATAGAGGGGAGAATGATGAGGATATATTGAAGAAACAACAAGAGGGACAGAATATCCAGGGACAAGGCTTAAGGGAATTGAAAATGCAAACAAGCATGGAAAATACATATGCTCAAATTCCCCCGCATATTCAATACTCAGGGTACTACAACCCAATGGGAGAAGCTGCATCGAGCTATATGGACAGTAATAGTGGACAGTATGGACAGCTAATGCAAGATCTGACCCGGAGTCATGCCTATTCGCCGATATACACGGAGCGAAAGTTACTGCAGTTTCCGTACGATGAAAGAACAATGGACTTGAATTCTGCAACGAAACTTGAACCGAAAATGCAAAGAGACGATGAAGCGAGTATTCATGGGGTTTATCAGGGGTATATTCAAGGAATACCGAACTCGCAAGCTACGCTGATGCCAAATCGAGCGGACATGAACCCCAGATACGAAAGTAGTTACTCACAAATGCTGCTCTCACACCCGGCGAGTAACATTATAGACACTTCCAGTGCTGCTGACAGCCCATTTATTGATAATATAGAAAACCCTTTTAAACCAGTCTAACAAACTATATAATCGTAATAATAAAATATTTTCTGGAGTACTGAATAGGCTAAATTATTTTTAAGAATACTAAAGCTATAAAGAACCTTTATTAGATAGTGCACGGCACTCAGACACTGGCCTAACTACGCCGATAATTTATTTATCTTTTTTCTAATGTAATATTTTTGTACTGAGAAAATGTTTCCATAACTAATACAATTAGTTTAAGATTTATTCACTATATATCAAATAGACTAAAGGCTTGTATTTTTCATTAGGCTGTTTGTTTTGTTTTTGTTTTTGTGTAGATAATGATGTGTACTTAATTTGAAAAAAATACTATATTGCACTTATACTAATGGAAGAAAGTAAAGGATTGTAAAAATTATTATTTTGTGTTCGAAATTGATGATTTCTTGTTTTTTGCGTATTCTTAATAGTAAAAATATATTTGTGTGCAAGAGCCAGCATACTGATTTATTTTGCATTTTACATTGAGTAAAACTACTGCAAGCTTTCGGAATGTAATATTGAACTTGATTGACAAGCAAAATTCAAAAGTTTGACAAACAATGTTTGATCGTTTGGCGACGTCGCAAAACATTGCTTGACAAGCAGAGCTTGCTTCATAAGGCCCTAGCCAAACAATCAAACATTGTTCGTCCAACACTTTAAATATTCTAACGAATGTTTGACCGTTTGGCCGCATCCAAAACATTGCTTGGTAAGCAAAAGTAACAGCATTTGTGGCGTGATGTTTTTGAGAAAGTTCAAAAACGTTTTTTGCCTTACGCAAACAAAAAATGTTGGACGAGCAAGGTTTTTGGGCGTGGCCAAACGGTCTAACATTTTGCTTGACAAGCAGATCTCAAATGTTGGACCAACAATGTTTGATCGTTTGGCCAGGGCTTAATGCTTTTGAAAGACTTAAAAACATTTTGTTCTTGCCGTTAGCAAAATATGTTTGATGCGCAATGTTTTGTGATGCCGCCAAACGATCAAACATACCGTTGAACAAGCGAAATTCAGATGTTTGACAAATAATGTTTGATCGTTTGGCCACGTCGCAAAACCTTGCTTGACAAGAAGAACTTGCTTCAAAATGTTTTTGAAAAACATCAAAATATTTTCTGCTTTCCATTAGCAAAAAATGCTTTATGATGAAATTTTGTTATGTGGCCAAACTGTCAAACATTGTGATTGACAACTAAAACTCAAATGTTTGAAAAACAATGTTTGACCGTTTGGTCAGGGCCTAAAGTCTAGCTCTTGCGTCAATACTTGCTGAGATATTGAAACACAAAAGTCTTGTTGTACTGAGTAAAGTGTACTTGCTTTGCTTGAAATTTCACGAAGCAAGGGCTATATTTTTCATTGGAGTGTTTAAGGCAAAACGATCAAACATTGTTCGTCAAACAGTTGAAATTTCCTTGTCAAACAAAATGTTGTCCCGTTTGACCACTCAAAAAACATTGCTGGTCAAACATTTTTTGCATGTGACAAGCAGAAAATGCTTTTGAAGTGTTTGGAAAACATCATGCAGAAAAGTTAAGTTATTTTAGTTAAGTTAAGTAAGACGGTCAAACATTGCTTGCAAAGGAAATTTCAAATGTTTGACCGACAATGTTTGATCGTTTGACAAGGGCCTAATACCGAAAATGACTTGCAGTTACAAGGCTGATAGGATTTTGTGTGTCTACCGCAATTCGTAACCATATAGTGTAATACCTAAAAAAGCTGCAGGGCTGGATAAAAACAGAATGTTGAAAACTGAAAGCAAAGCATGCGAAAAAGTAGTTTTAATCCTTGAAACGAATTGTCGAACAGTGACCAGGCCAACCCGATGAGTTTTGCACGGTTTAAACAACTCAAAACAACTGGTATGAAAACTGATGAATTAATTAAGGAGCTGTGCAGTGGTTAAAGGCAAATAATAATTATGGGTTGAGGTATTAATGGATGCTGGATAAAACGCATTCTTTATAGCCTTAGATAGCCAAAACATTTTGCAACTTGCAGGTTTACAGTATCACTTGCGTATCGAAATCGATCAAAAATTTAAACAAAATCTTTGTGCAGGATTACCTATTGCGATGTTTCCGCAACATGTTACGCCAAAATCTCAAGAAAGAGCGTCAAAAAAATCTCGAAAAATAAGATTCCCGAGACACGGCAATGTCGAATGTTCTGTGCACGAAGTCATACGGTATGTCAAGAAATTGTACAAAACTTCAAGGATTGAATTGTTACGACATTGTCGAATTTTTATGACCAGCCATCTAAATGCTACAGGTAGTTGCGACATTTTCAGCGATGTTACGACATAAACGAAAGATATTATTTTTCGACATTTTGAATGACTATAGGGCATGTTAGTTTTTGCGCCAAGCTCTAGAAGAATGATTGACACTGTCAGTTTTAGCATTGAGTATTTTGATGGATTGATGTGTTAGAGAGTTACATAGAAAAGTACACACGACTGTAGCCCTCTGCAAAAATCCTTTCTGAGAATTTCAAGGCTTGAGTTATCAACTCTGCCTGTCGACCAACGGGGAATTGTTTTAGCGAATTGAGGGCTGAGTCTGAGTCAAATTGCTTACTACAAAAAAACATGAACTTATTTCCATCTTTTTATTAAAATAGGAAGCCCTCAATAATTAATAGTTTCTTAACTAAAACAGCTCACAACTTTACACTTCTATTGACTCTGATCATAATAGAAAACTCCCTGAATATGCATATGATGTATCTTAATCTTAGCTCACTGGATATATCTACTTCCCTCTTTCTTATCGAAAAGGAAGCCCTAGGCCTATCCATAACTCATACGAGGCAGTTTATCAAGGAGACCTTGAAAGAACTCAAACGGGGGCATATCGGCAGGGAACATTCTACAAGAGGGTGACAAGAAACGAATAAAACTATTAACTTCCCACTTTTTAACCAATTAGGAAGCCCCCTCCAGAAATCAAACAATGAATAAGAACCCCCCCCCCTCCATAACTCCTAACGTAAAAGGGCGTTTTGACAGGGAGCGTACAACATAGGGGCATGAAGATAGTACTTTCTCTATACACAGGGGTGACAAGAACCTTGAAAGTAAGACAATCAATAGAACAATACATATTAAAACTATCTATTCCTCTCTCACTAATCAGTTAGGAAGACCCCTCCCCCCTACCTCCAACGGGGAAGTTTATCAGGGAGCGTACGGAACGGGGGTATAGAGATAAGACTATCTCTTATGCACAGGAGTGACAAGAACCTTGAGAGTAAGACAATCAATAGAACAATACAAATTAAAACGATGTTAAAAGTGACGATCGATCAGTCAAACTGACACATGTGATTCATAATCTCAACGTGAACGTTCACCATTCACAACACTATTGCACAAACGCTTTAAATCACTGATATCACAGTAGTAATGGGCTTGCATGCTCACTTATTCATTTCCTTACACAGTAGATTCCCCTCTGTGATTCGAATAGCTCCGCTCCATTGGATCAAATAACGATTTTTTAATTTGATCAATCAACGATGCACGCTTTTCCAGCCAGTCTCAAGCGCTCTCAGATTTCCGTGGGCACTGCACGCAACTCTTTCCAAAAACCAACAGATTTCAAAAAAGGAAATTTTCATTCGTGAGCAAACCAGGCCCAGATAACATGGGTCAATAATAGACTTATATCTGGCAAGTGGGTACGAACATATGACCTTACATGACACTCTCCCTAAACCTACAAGCCTAGTTCATTCTCATTTCTAAGCCCTTTAACCTGATCCTTACCAAAACACCCGGGGGGTACTTGACCCTGAAATGTACAGGGTTGTGCCCCCCGAGCTGTTACGAACCAACCTACCTTTAAGGTATTGTTTTACACTTTCAGCTACCCAGTTATTTGTTTTCTGTATTTATACCAATTGTTAAAGAAATTGGACTCTACACCCACTTTTAAGGTATTTTAGGCATAAATCGGACCCATTTGTAAGGAATTTTCGAAGAAAAACCCACCCATATGAGGGGCACATACCTGTCAGCCTACATTAGGGAGTACCCCCGGGCCTAAACAGTCTTCCTAAACCTAATAAGCCTTGCTCATTCTAATATGTAAGCCCCTTTACCTAAACCTTTCCTAATCGAAACCAGAACCTTACCGTAACCATCAATAAACGTCTACCCCTTCACCAAACAATAGTCTTCATTCTGATTCTAATTCTTCATTCTGATTCCAACCAAAACTCTAACCGCCTAATCTTAATTGTAACCCTATCTCGTACTCTAACGAAAATCCCCACATATACTGCGACCCTGACCCCTTATCAAATGCTGGTTCCATCTGTAACACTAACCAATACCTTAACGATAATCTTATTCCTAACTCTTACTCAACCCTAGTACCCCTAATTCTAAACCTTATCCTCACCCCGTAATCCTGCATAGACGAATCATTTCAGGGTGTAAGTACAAAACCTTCTTACCCTAACCCCTAACCCTAAGTCTTAACCCTAGCGCTATCCATAACCCTTATAGTTTCTCTACCCCCATATCTTTCCTCTCACCCTGACAGCAGCCGTAGAGCCGTAAAAGTAGTCAAAAACATACGGACTTGAGCGAAAATTTTATGTCAGATTTTAGACATTTCTAACCTGGAAAGAGTATTTGAAAACGCCCGTTTTTGTGGCGGCGCAGTATGGAAGCGTTCTTAAAAACAAATCTTTTTCTGTCGATTTCTTTAAGATGTGGTATAAACCTGCGGCCTAATTCACTTGTCAACAAATACAGTGTTTGAGCTGCGTATTGCCGGTGTCTTTGCCGGCCTTGTGAAGCCACAATTTTCTTTTTATAGGTTTCAAATTCTTGGCAAAACAATCCAGAAAGCTTTCCTATCTAGAATTTCAGGTTATTCGCAATACCCAAACAGCAGGAACAGTTTTGACAAGAAAACAAGAGAGTCTGACGTCACCGTAGAGCAGTTTAAGAAAGCACAACAGCAACAGCAAAGAGTTAGACAAGGAGCTCCATGAAGCATACAGTAATATAGACTTATAACCTTCCTCCCACTCTTTCAAAAACAGCTTCTAACAACTACAACAACATACAGCTGTTTCATCAGAGTGGAGCGGGGTGGTGGAGTGTGGAAGAGCGTAGACTACGACGAATGTAATAAGTCTAACAGTAATAACCAACCACAACAGTGCTTATCCACCGCAGTATACAAAAAAATACCAACACGTGAACTCTTTGACGCAACACTTTATTAACCCTAATCCTGCCCTGGGAGCTGTCTTCCGCCCCCTCAGGGTTTTTCGGAACTATTCTGTTATTTCATACATAAACATGAACTTCCAAAATCACTGAGTTTTAGCCTACATAGGCACAAAAGGCACATTGATGACGTCATCTTATTCTACGGGGCCCATCTCAGATTTTACCCGGATTTTTCTACCCGGATAACCCGGAATGTGTAATAAATTCAAAATTAGGTTGAAAGTCAGATTGCTGTGGAAAACTCCCCGTCCAATATGTATTAGTTGCACAATTGCCCCAAAACTCCGAAAATAATAACAATAGGATATGTGAAATTGCCTTATTTACCACGGAGTCACTCCGAAACCAATAACAATTACCTTTCGATACCAGTTATGGCAAGGACTTGCCCCGAGTCCATTTCTAAATACCCTTTTCCTAAGATCCACCATTCCGTTAAAATCCTCTCCCACTCTCTTGTGTTCTTTCACGGAATGGTGGACCTTAGGAGTAGGAAATTTTGAAATAGACTTGAGGCAAGTCTGGTAATGGCATTGAGGAAATTCAAATTTTGACCAATGCCGATAGCATGCTTGATGGCATTATGACATCATAATAGGAGTGGAAGACCCCCTTTACATTACTTTTCTAAATGCCTAGGCCAAGTTTCTGGAGTTTTCTCTGTAAAAGAAACTCGTGATAACCCTAAAAAGACCACAATATCAATACATATTTACACAGTTTAAATTCAGGTAAACATAAATAAACAAAATATGTTTATTTAGTTTGTTAAATCCTGTTGAACGTCTAAAAAAGCTTTACTTAGCTGTTTGATTTTCGTTTCCAAATTTCGTTTCGAAATCGCCGTCTCTTCGAGCAACATTCGCATTTCATCTTCCACGTCGGTAATTTTCTGTTTAGTTTTACGAAGCTCATCGTCCTTCTCCGAGATTATTCGTCGTTTTTCTAGTTCATGATCGCGTCGTAGTTCGTCTAGCTGTCTCCGAAACGCGTCGTCACAAGTCCTGGCTTTTTCCATTGCGGAGCTAAAAGAAACAAAAAAAATTCCCTGTCATTCAAGAAATATATCTTTAATAACAAATTTTCCTTGATCCTGATTGCGTGCAATAATAAATCCTCGAAAGCTCGAATCCATGCGAATAAGAAAACCTGACCACACTGCTTCCCCTTTTCTGATCACCGTAAATCAACTCCGTCGATAAATGGTTAACTTAAACAGGCTTATTCCCCCCCTGATTCTAACCACCCAAAATCCATAAAATCCGAAATTTTGTGATCTGAAAAGCCTTTCCACTTTTCTTGAGTCTAGAAACTTGTTCAATAATGCAAAACTTTGTTAACTCAGACAACTGTCTACTTCCTTGATTCTGATCACGATGGAAAACTTTGACTCTGATCACCTCAGCAAAGGACCGTATCAAGAAAAACCTCTTAAACTTCTCAATCTCAGGCAGGCATTTACGTTCCTTCACTCTGATCATCGCAGAACACTACTTATTTTCTACAAATCTTCAGTTCCATACCATTGCTTTTGATAAATCAATCAGCATTAAAGCTGGCTGATCAAGCGCTTACATAAACGAGGAACTTTCACTTGATTTATGTATAAGTTGTATTTTCAGAGAAAAGTAATAACTAACCACTGACCAAATGCCACCCTGTTAAGTTTCAGCCCATTCAAAAATTCATCGAAATAAAAGACCAAGCAAACGAAACAAAACTTTGGCAGACTGCTTAGGCCCTTGTCAAAAGATCAAACATTGTTTGTCAAACATTTGCGACTTGCCTTTCAAGCAAAATGTTTGAGTGTTTGGCCGCGTCGAGAAGCATTGCTCGTCCAACACATGACATTTTTCAAAAATATCACGCCACGATTTTGTTACTTTTGATTGTCAAGCAACATTTTTGACGTGGCCAAACTGCCCCGGTTTTCTCCCCAGAAACCTTTGGTTGGATTGAAAACTGCATAAACTCCCTTTTTTATGACCAGTGACCACCACTGAAAGCACTATCAACAGTACTAAACCCCTTTTAGCCAACAATATTGATCAAAACTGAAAACTTCTAAAAACTTCTTGCTGAAACTTGGCATGCCTAATTTACATGCAAATTATCTAGTTTCATGGCATTTGATCCTTAGAAACTCCCTCAATAACTCGGCCTCTGCATCTGCAACCTCAATAGCTATGTTGTTAATCCAGCTGCCTACTTCATAAGCCTCAATGTTTTGCAACATGGCAAAACCAAAAGACCCTGGCCAAACGATCAAACATTTGACATCTTCTTGTCAACCAAAATGTTTGACCGTTTGGCCACGTCCAAAAACATTGCTCGTCCAGCATTTTTTGTTTGCGTCAAGCAAAAACGCTTTTGCAATTTTTCAAAAACATCACGCCACAAATTTTGTTACTTTTGCTTGTCAAGCAATGTTTTTGGACTGGACGTGGCCAAACGATCAAAAATTTGTTGTGAAGCAAATTTAAAATGTTGGACGAACAATGTTTGATCGTATTGCCAGGGCCTAAAAAATTTTGCTCGACGAACATATTTCAGATGTTATCGATATTTTATTCTTGGAACTTACTATGCTTTTTTAAGAGAGGAATCTCTCTCTTCTTTTGACTTCTTTTCTTTCTCCTCATAAGTCTCTTTCATTTTCATGACCTTTGTTTCTAACTGACCAATCAGAGTGCTCCTTTCTTCCCATTGTTTCTTCATTGATCTGCAAATAGAATGTTACTTCAGGAATAGACCTTTTCAAAGAGGACTGGGTCGGGGTAATATTATTCCGGAAGATGGTGGACATCTTGAATAAGGGAATCCTCTCCACGTGCAACGACCAGTATTGAAGTTATTATAGTCCAGCTAGCGAGCAAAATTCACGTTAAAGAAAGGATTCAAGCCCTAGCTTATCTTCTCAAGAAAACATTTAATCAAGAATTCTCCTTTTTGTGAGTTACTTGCAAATTGTTCTTGAGTTTATGAAAATATTACAACATTACTGCAGATTCCGTTCCTGTCTTTATCTTGAATTACTCGTGAATTTTTTTTTATTCAATATAAAATTTACAAGAGATAACAAACAAACATCTACATTACAAAACGATACCAGGAAGAGCAAAATCTGTTGCATTATCTCTCCTAAAGCGACGATGTACCCATCAGAAATGGAGTTTCAAACACAAATCATACAACGGGAAGACCAATAGAATTAATTGAAGAGTCATTTGCCAATTCGGATTCAATTTCTGACTGGTGCATTTCGATCAAATTCCGCCTTAGTCAATTGTTTTGGTCTTTTTCTGACGTTTATACTCTGAGGGGTGTCAATATAGATTTAAAAAGAAATAGGCTTAATATAACTCGTTTAAATAACCTTAATTCATCCTGACATTTCTCAAGATTTCTGTTCGATTTTGCGAGTTGATCTTTCAGTTCTTCTTTTCTGACAGTCAAAGCTTCGGTGGCTTCCTGAACGATTAAATAAGATGTTTAAGAGACGTGCGAAAGAGATATTTTGGTATCAAACTGTTAGAAGGCCAGTTCTGTGCAGACAGAAAGACTTCGTGTTCCCTTTTGAACCCAAAAATATCAATCTTGATCTTTCTTGATTTCTAAAATAGGGTTTCTTATAAGAAAACATGTAGAACCACTGAACACATGAGTGATTGTAAGATTGAAACACATACTTGTAATTCTTGACAACTTTTCTTTTCATCTTCAAGCTCGCATTCAAGTGATCGTCTCTCAGTCAAAGCTTCGTCTACGATTCGTTTTGATTCCGTCTTGTAATCAATAAGTTCCTACAAATTCAACAGATGAACTCAGCAAAAGCCAAAAACATTATTAATAAGGTTTGGGCTAAATGAGAGAGATCAAAATCAAGGGAATTAGACAGTTGTTTGAGTTAACAAAGTTTAGAGTTATCGAGGGAGTTTTCTGTGGTGATCAGAATCAAGAGAAGTAGACAGTTGTTTGAGTTAACAAGGTTTTGAGTTATCGAGGGAGTTTTCTATGTCGATAAGAATCAAGGGAAGTAGACAGTTGTTTGAGTTAACAAAGTTTAGATTCTTTAGATTTCTACCTGTTTTAATTTTTTATTGTATCCGTTTGGTCATCGACAAGTTTGGACTTTATTTTCAAGCTATCGGTTTGTTCCTGCCAATAGAAAACACCAAAAATAGAAAGAAACATCAAATAAGATTACAAATGATAATAAGGTAGAATTTGGAAAAACAAATAATTGCCAAACATACGCTCTCTCGTTGCTTCAATTGCTTAACTTGAGTTGCCAGAGCCTCTATTTGAGATTCCAGACGACCTCGATCATGTGCTAAAGAAGCACCTGCGAGACGAGAAGAGTAAAAAAATTACTCAATTAATCAGAGTATCAGGACACTGCCACGTAATACACAAATAACATTCACGGAATTAAGATCACTGCTTATACATTGAAGCAGATACAAATAACAACTTGTTGTTCATACCTTGTTGAGCCAATTCATGGCCCCAAAGTTTTCTTTCTGTTCTCAGTCCTTCTATCACTGATTCTTGTGCTTTGACTTGGGCCAAAAGTTTGTCTTTTTCCTACAACAAAAAGCGTAATATGTCAATAAAGTATTGATACATGACAAAGGTAACAAGTTCTTTGTGAAAGTAATCTAGTGCTGCAGTGTTGCATCGAAGAGCAAAGTCAATATGATCATAATAGCCTGCTTCTTCATTTGTTTGTTTGCTTGTTTGTTGTTTTTTGTTTGTTTGTTTATTTATTTATTTTTTGTTGATATGTTTGTTTATTAATTTGTTGGTTTGTTTGTATGTTTGCTTGTTTGTTTGTTTGCTTGTTTGGTTGCTTGTTTGTTTGTTTGTTTGTTTGTTTGTTTGTTTGTTTGTCTGCCTGTCTGTTTGTGTCTTTGTTTGCCTGTTAGTTTTTTCTTTGTTTGATTGTTTGTAATATTTTTTATTTGTCTATTTTATGTTTCTTTGTTTCTTTGTTTGTTTGTTTGTTGATTGTTTTTATGTTTATTTGTTTACATCTTTGTCTGTTCGTTTGTTTTTTGTATATGTTATATCTTTTCACAAACTTGGTTCGTGCATACCTGTCGAAAAGACTCCATCTTAGAAAGTTGTTTCCGTGAGGTTTCCAGCTGAGAATCAAGCGTCAATATTCTTTCCTAAGAATAAAACAAACTTTTCAACATTGCAAATTAAATTCTTTTCGGAAGATAGTATAGATAAAAGCGAAAAATCTGTCTGTCTGTTTTACCTTTAACTCATTTTGTATTTCGACTTTGTTTTTCGATACCTCGGTTAGTCTTCCTTTCTGCTCTTTCACCATCTTAAAGATAAAAGAGAAGAATGTTATCAAGATATGAAGTTGAGAATGATGAGGAAGAAGAAGCAAACGAAGTGGAAGAATGAGATTATGAAGAAATGAAGGAGAACTTGTAGAAGATTATGAAGATTAGGAAGAGGAATAAAAAAGCGATAAACATGAAGAAGAAAAATCTGGTAATGAAAAATATAATCTATTAGTGTGCAGCATCTTACCGAAGTGAGTTCAGTAACCAATGAAGTTGCTTTCCATTCTTTTTGCTTCATCAATTGCAGATTCTTCTTCACCTCTGATGATTCATTAGCCAACTGAGTATAGGCTTCTTGAAGCTAGAAAGATTTTTTGAATTAAGATGCATCATATGAGCTACTAAGAAGCAAACACGACGAGTGGATTGTTATTTTTATAGCTAAAAGAAGAATTTATTTGCAAAGCCTACCTCTGAGAATCTATTTGCTTCTAGTTGCAATCCCATTCTGAATTCATCCTCGAGGGCAGCATAATCTCTATTTCGAGATTCCAGCCTGAAAGTTTTGAGCACAAAGTCTCATTAGGCCATAATAATTGGATCTATCAATACACGTTTTATAGGGAACTTTGGTCGGAGTTAAGGCTTTGAAAAAAGTGATTCTTAGTTATTTCATTCGGGCCTTCATAGTTTTTTAAAGTTCCTTTGTTTTAGGTATGTTTCTGACGTTTATACTCTGACAAGTGTCAGACTAAAAAGCTTTTAAAGTAGCTATGCCCAAAAATGCTTTCGCCGTTCCTTGCAATTTTGAAATTTCGTACTGCTTAAAGACTATTCAAGTTCAAAAATGTTGATTATTTCGAAATGTTAGCTCGAAAGATGTTTTCGTACAGAATACACCCTTTCGTTCTGGAGATTTCAAGAGATGGTGAAACAGAACTGAGATCGTTTACACGGCACGGAGAAGTGCTAAAAACATGAACAGATGAATGTAAATAACTATTGTTACAAACCTTTCGTTAAACTGTTGTATAAGTTGTGAATATCTTCCTTCTTGCTTGGCAATTTCTTTTTCTATAACATCCTTCATTTCTTTTCCATCAAGCTGAACCATTCCTGTTAGTTTTTCTCTAAAATGAAAACATCTGAAATAAATCAAAATAAAGAAAACAAGTTTGAGACCTTCAAAATCAAGAAAAGACTAAAATATCGAAAAAATTTGATAATTGAAATATATCACAAACTTATGATCTTGCTCTCTTGACGCCAATAATTCCTGTAATTGCAAAACTTGAGTCTTCAAATTTTTCACATTGGCTCGAAGTAATTCTGTCTCTCTTAGCGATGCTGCAGCTTTGTATTGTGATTCTCGTAACTGTTTTTCCTAGAGTTGGAAAATAAATTATTTTGTTATTTAAAGATCAGTTAGATTTTTCTCTGGCTTTCCTAGAGGTTTAAAGAGGACATAGCTATCAATATAGACAGCTGGAGTTGTGGTTCTTCAATCGAACACAGTGTTTACCTGCTCTATAGACATCTGATGTCTGATTATACGTTTTTTCTACAAAAATAACCCTTACAAGAAACACAATTTGGCTATCTCTGAAACTACTTAAGCTTAATACAAGCTAAATTCATCAGCTTGAAGTCCTTGCCCGGAAAGAAACTTAAAGCATGTCTTTGAAAAAAGATAGGGGACAAAAAGGTGCTCCAAAACCAATAAACAAGCAGGCTGCAAACGGAGCCAAGTGAAGGAGTCATCAAAATCATGTAGAAGAGTCCCTATGGGTATAAGAACAACCTCGCCCCCAGGCCCCAAATCGAATCTCCTCAAATTCCAATCGTCAAATCGATTTTAGCCCTGGTACCGGCCACAAAATCTGCCAAAATACTGGCAATTTTGGCCTAGGCATAAAAACAAGATGTAGATTTTGAAAGCAGATGTTCTTACAAAAGAAATGCAAAGAATTTCATTGATAACTGTAAGGCAAGATACAATATCTCATGTAGCATTGTTTGTTGGTTTTTATTGATGTTTTTTACATAGTTTTCGGCCTATTTTGGTGTGAACTTTTGAAGAAACTGTGACGTCACTTAAAATATCGATTGTTTGAACAGCCACTCAAATTGCAAATAGACAAGGCCGATACCAGGGTCGAGTATAGACAGCGGAGTTTCACGTAGATGCCTATTCACACTGGGGACGAGGTTGGGTATAAGAATAGATTATCATATTTTTTCCATTACCTTGAACGCTTGCTGCTTCATTCTTTCGTTCTCAGAACTTCTTGAAGTTTCTTCCAGTGATTTTATCATTTTTCTCGATTCTTCCTCTACCTCTCGTAAAGTCGAGAGTTGTTTAAAAATATCCTCATTTTCTGACTGTAAGGAAGAGCAAAGTTCTAAGAGGTATAATCAAATGTATAACAACTAAAATGCTATAAGTAAAAAAAAACAGAGGAAAAACTCAAATAAATAAGATATGGACAAAATATAGGTAGAAAGAATGAAGATATGTAAGCGAAAATGGAAAAAGAAGATTTAATAAAAAAGAAATAGTAATTGAATACGAGAGTTAATAGGTCATGGAATAATAAGGACAAGAAGAAGAAGAATAAGAATCAAAATTAGATAATGATAATGAAGAAATAGTAGCCGATAAAAAGCATGAGACAAAATGAATAATCAAAAGTGATAAGAAGTAACAAAATACGAAGAAAAGCAAGAAGAAGAAGAAGAGGAAGAAGAAGAAGAAGAAGAAGAAGAAGAAGGAGAAGAAGAAAAAGACCAAGAAGGCAAAGAAGAAAAAGACAAGAAAAAAAGGAGAAGATATAAGAATTAAAAGAGAAGAAGAGACAAAAACTTGCAAACCTCTTTGTTTTTCAATGATTTTTCTAAGTTTATCCTGACATCTTTCTCCGACGTCAAAGCTGATTTTAATTTAGTACTTGCAGTTATGGCAGCTTCTTGTATTTTTCGTTCTTCGTCAACTACAAAAACCCGAAAGAAAGAGTTTTACATTAAAATTTAGAAACAACATTATTCACGAAATTTATATTACTGATTTATGAACCGAAGCATACGTTTTTCTTGCATCTCCTTCACAGTGTCAACAAGCTTCCTCGCAGCTTGCTCAGCCTTCCATCGGCGCTCTCTTTCCTCTTCCAATTCTTGCATGAGCAGCTAAAAAACAAAAACAGTGACCAATTAAGACCCCCGGAAAAATTTAGGTGACTAGTAAGCAATATGACATGACTTTCTTCCAGGGGGCTAACACCAACCAATAGACTTATTACCTGAGCCGTAGTTATCGCTACTGTGCGCTCGGATTGGTTTTGGTCTCGGTTTCATGAGTAATTACTGGAAGTCAGGTAATAAGTCTAACTCACTTACACTTCATCCCCTGGGAGGTTCACAGAGCTCAATAATAAACAACATGATATAGCATTTTGCCAGGGGGTCGACAGTCCCAATGTATGATTTACTATTTGCTATTTCAGATGTTAGGCCATGGCCAAACAATCAAAACATTACAAGCAATGTTTGACAGCTTTGCTAAGTCGCAAAAAATATATATATAAAATATATATATAAAAATATGCAAAACATGTGACAACCTTATTTTTGTTATATGACCAAATGGTCAAACATTGTGTTTGGCAGGCAAATGTAAAATGTTTGACAAACAATATTTCATCGATTGACCATAATCTTATGAATAAAATAAAAGATTCTTGTAAAGCAATATGAAATGAGACGAATCGAGATTTAGGGTCTGATAGTATATACTGCATATACCTTAATATAACATCAACATAGCCGGAACACAAAGGTCAATGGGGAGGACAGGCTTGGGCTTTATTACTTGCAGAGTTACTTGGCGATTTCATTGAGCTCTATAGCTCAGTTGAAGCATAGTCGGCTCTCTGATCATGCAATCCATGTTCGAATCTCATCTATTGTGGTATGCCATTTGTGGAAAAAATCTATCTTAGTCTTCGCCATTCATGAAAAAAGATACCTCTATGTAATTTGTGTCATGCTTCTTGTTTATACCCCCGTGCTCATAGTCACTTAATACAGAATCTCATTCGTAAGTTTGGGATTCAACGGGTGTAGAACTTACCAGTGCTGATTCGTCATCCTTTGGATCCCGCACAGGTCTTGTGGATTTCGGAATGTCAGATGAAAGTGTAGTAACCGGGCCAAAATTGGTAGTTCGCCTTCCTGAAAGAACATGTTCTTTGCTTAAAAATGCTTGGAACCAAAAGTTCAAAATAATATTCAAGTTGCAAATTTTAAAAAATTAAACCTCCTTGTTGGAGCGCGAAGAGAAGATGATGACGAAATAGAATTGTTGAGAAAAGGAGAAGACGATAAAAAAACATGACAAACAAACAAAAATGAATAATTAAAATTAACGAAGTAGAAAAATACGAAGAAGAAGAAAGAGAAGAAAAAGAAGAAGAATGAGAAAAAGAAGAAGAAGAAGAAGAAGACGAAGCAGAAGAAGAAGAATGAGAAGAACAAGAAGAACAAGAAGAAGAAGATAGAGAAGAAGAAGAGAAAGAAGAAGAGGAAGAAGAACAAAGAGAAGAAAAAGAAGAAGAATGAGAAAAGAAGAAGAAGAAGAAGAAGACAAAGCAGAAGAAGAAGAATGAGAAGAACAAGAAGAACAAGAAGAAGAAGATAGAGAAGAAGAAGAGGAAGAAGAAGAAGAACAGAATTTAAAACAATATTTCAGCTGTAAAGTTTAGAAAATTAAATATCTGTGGAAGAGTGAAAAGAGAAGATGGGGACAAAAAAGAAGCGTTGAGAAAATATTTATACCTGACCAAGATTCTACCTGTTGTTTCAGCCTTTTGTGTTTTACTTCGAACCGGAATCTTTCCAGATTTTGTTCTTCCAGTGCGACTTTTGATTGGTTGCTTAGCTTGTTTCGAAGATTCTGGAGATGTTATTGTTGTTGTTGTTTTAGATGTAGCTGTTGTTGTTGTATCTCTTTCAGCTAAGACCTAGAGAACAAACACGAAAAGGTCTAAACGGGAGGAGAGCCTTGGAGAGTTATTTGGTGATTTCATTAGCTCTATAATTCAGTGGATACGTCGTTGGCTCTCTGATCATGCAGGCCAGGTGCGAATTCCACTTACTGTGGTATGCCACTTGTGGAAAAAGCTATCCTAGTGTTCGCCAATCATGACAAATATATTCTTATAAAAAGGGGAGAGATCTCAAGGCTTCAGAATCGTGTTCTGAATATTTCCTCCCTCCCCTTCTTATCACAGTCGTTTTGTGTCTACGACACCTTGCAAAGAAGTTCATGCTCTACCCCTTTATTCCTCTGAATTTTAACTAGAGATGCAATCATCTAACTTCAGGTCCTACTTACTGCACACTCAAGTTTCGAAATTCTTAAAAAAAGCAATGCATAAAAACAGCTGGAGAATGCAGGCTTTACCTCTTTATTCGTCTGCATTTTAACCAAAGATGAAATCTGTTTTTCCAAAGCTGCAAGTCGTCCAGTCAACTGCTGATTACCCTCAACGTCTCTGCCATGCACAATATTACGTTCACTGGGATAGACTGTTCGTTTTTCTCTAAACTGCTGCAAAATTTGATCGATCTTTGGCGTCGGTATGTCTATATCTGTTTCTTGACCCTGAATAGAAGATATACAATAAAGGGTTATCTGCTGGGGGTTGGCATAGGCGAAGGGTCGAAACTGCAGTCAGGAACTAATTTGTGGGGGGTCGGACAAACGGGGGGAACGGAACTTTGTTAGAAAACTGCAGAAATGCAGTGCTACGAACCATATAGTACTTATAGGCTAAGGCCATCCATAGTTCCAACCGACAAATAGAGTGTACAAGTAAAAATTCATACAAAGAACGTCTCAGTGAAATAAGTAAAAGATTCCAAAATTAATATAAATCTTAACGGGGTGCTAATAAGAGCGGGTTACTTGGCAATTTTTCAAAAAATAAACTATCGGGGACCTGTTCGTTGAATTCTCGTAACTAAGGAAATCATTCCTAGAATTCCTTAAAAATCCTTAATAAAAACAGATGATTGACAAAAACGGTGCCATTGTTCGTGGCAGAAACGTTGCCTATATTGATCCTGATTTGAATTACAATCGAATTCTTTCGATCCAGCATATTTGTTTAACCATTGTTATCTTAAACCGAGCTTGTACACCAGCTTTATGATGTTATCAGGTCCAAACATCTAACCTCTGTCCCCCAACTTCCTTTTCACCCAAGGTAGTTTTTGGCGGGAAATTTTGATCGCTAGTATCCAACTACGTTACTTGTTATTAACTAATTTTGCTACGGAAATAGTGATCATGACGCTCGGGGTCGTGTGATGATCGCAGGTTCAAGGGGTGGGTGTTACAAGGTAAGTTACAAAAATATTCATTCCTGACAACTTTTAAGAAACTCAGCAATTCTTTACCTTACTCGTGTTACTCTGATTTGATTCGGCCAGCCAGTCCAAGTATTCATTCAAATCTAGAAAAGCATTAAAAATTGAAAATCAATGATCTGTCATCACAATGAATCACTCATACAGACGTAGTCAAATCAGACATAAGAATCAATAAACAGCTTGATCGTAAGCAAACAATTCAATCAACTTGATCATGTGAAATAGGAAAACAGATTAATCAATTGATCAACTGATCAATAAAACTCATTCAACACTCAATCATTTCATCAATCAGATAATCATTAAATCACTTAATCAGTGAATCACTGTTTAGTTAATCAATGAATCACTTGAACAATCAATCAACAAATCATTAAATCAATCAATGAATCACTTGATCAATCAAAGAATCACTTGATTGATTAATCATAGAATCACTTGATCAATCTAAGGATTATTTAATCAATGAATCACATGATCAATCAAAAAATCACTTGATTAATTAATCATAGAATCACTTGATTAATCAAAAGATCACTTAATCAATGAATCAATTGATCAGTCAAGGAATCATTTGATTAAATTAAAGAATCTTTCAGTCAATTCATCATTGAATCACTTTGATCAGCTGATCATTAACAGTAATCATATATCACTGTAATCAATGAATGACACAATCTGTTAATCTGACTCAAAATACCTGCATTTGTTTTCTGGAAGTAATGCTCTGCAGATGCAGCATTTCCAAATCTGTCTTCACCATCCAAAATCTTTAATCTTGATAACTGTGCAAATAAGTTTGGCTTATAACTTGGCAATTGGCAAATTGCATTACCATCATTTTCATCTTGGAAAATCAAAACTTCAAGGCTTCCACAGTTTGCAAGGCAAGTTATGGCATGATGCAAAGAGGAAATTTTGTTCCCATGGAAATCAATTAATTTCAGAACATGAGTAGAAGGCTTGACATCTTTAAGTCCACTCAAATCATTGACTTTGTTGTAGGATAAGTCAATTTTTCTAATTTCCTGAAATAGAAGAGTAACATTAAGAGTAACAGTGTTTTGAAATCTTTCCATAGTATAAAAACCAAAAACCACATTTTTGTAGACAGAAAGAGTTTGCTTTCTCACTAAAACTCTTCAATTAATGCTATGGATATTCCTGCTGTATCCCTCCTGCAAGCTGATTGGTGTTCAAAACATAATACAAATCCAGTTTCACTTTTCTTAACTGCAGTGCATTTTCAATCCGCATCTTGATTGTTTGTCTTTTTGTGATGTTTAATCCTCTGAGGAGTGTTAGACCAAAACAGCTTTTAAGCATGTCCAAGGATGATGCTGTTTTTCACAACCCACACTCCAAAACTATCACGCCACCCCTTCTCATTTCAGAACCCTAAGCATTGGTTTCCTTGTGATGGCCTGTTCTTAAGCCACGCCCTTTAGCCAACAAGATGGGGGAGGTCCAGTTGTCCAGACTTGTCCCTTTCCCCTAGAATATCTATTACCAGGGGTGATTCACTTCCCAGGGTGGAATCCATGTATCCTACACCTGTAGAAATCCAGCACGGAGTTTTGTTGGCATACTGGTGTGAATCTTTCAGGAGAACAATAGCAAGTATTACTATTTTCCTGATAGAACAATGGATCTATTGTTTCTTTCAGCGTGAAAGCAGTTTTTATTGGCGTAATCTCCAGTGCCAATGTTGCATAGATTCCAACCTGGTTCATTTCTTTTCCTTGTAAATCTTTGCTCGAAAACCAGTTGTTTTCACAGAAATCCTCCTGAAATCCTTTTGTTCAGGTTAGATAGAATCTCCTCATTCTTGCAGAGTTAAATATGTCTTTCAGTATTTTACTTTGTGGCTTCTAATAGAGGCAATAAGCCAAACCTGTGTAACCAAATTCAAATTAACTGAAACAATATGCTAAAACAGAACAGAGAAAAACAAAAAAAACAAACCTCAGATTTTTTAGATTTCTCACAGCTTCGATCAAATTGCAAGATAAGTTCAATTGCCTCAAATTAGCTAGCTTATCCAAGCCTTGTATCTCTTCTATGAGATTCGATGATAAATCTAAAGTTTTCAAATTCACCAGATGCCCAAGATTTTCAATTATCTTTATCGAGTTGCAATGCAAATTGAGGTGGACTAAATTTCCCGACAGTTGAAGCGAAGTTAAACTTCGAATTCCATGGTCAATTAAAGATAATTCAGCCTGATCGTTCATTCTTGTGATTTTTCAGCAAATAAACATTCACATCGTTGATAAATAATATCATTATGGCTGATTTTTCAAGCAAGAAAAGCGAAATTTGTTCACCTTGTTGATTCAGGCCATCCGATCTCCTTGTTGAAAACTTGGCGCGAAAATAAACCGACCTGGAAGGAAATCGGTTGACTAAGCACCAGACTCCTGAAGATCTTGCCGGTGACGTAGTGGTGACGTCAAAGAATACTTATAAACCGCGCAAAAACGAAATTCATTTATTTCATACCGAATTCACTAAGATCTTCTCACTCCTTTTTTAATTTCATACTTCATTTCTTGATACTGTATTTATTTGTACTATTTATTTGTCCCTGTATTTATGAGATTTGACATAGGCACAGGGGTACCAGGAGGATCCCTGTAATTTGTGAGTTACTGTAGATGAACAAATTTTCATGCCGCTGAAAAGGAGCCTCGATGGACGGGTTGTCTAGGTAATAGGTTCCCTGATTCGGGTGTCGGGAGTTCGTGAAACAGAAAAACGAATGCCAATACGGCATAACATGTCATTGCATTAATTTTAAAATTTTACTGTGTGAATAAGCATGTCATTTCACAGGGGCCTGTTTGTAGATAAACTAATTTAATACTGCTAAATATAAAAATTGTGCATATATTAATTAATTATTACTTATTACTATTATCATAATTATTATCAGTGACCTTTGCAGATCCATTTCAGAGATGGTTCGTCACTTATTTTAACTTGTTCTTTAACTGTAATCCAGCGACACTGGCAACAGTATGCTCGTGACCCTGTAAAACGATTTGAAGGGATATATAAGGGGTAAAAAGAAGAAGAAGAAGGAAGAGGAGGCGGGGTTGCAGGATATAGATAAAGAAGAAGAAGGAAGAGGAGGAAGAAGGATTAATAAGAAGACAAAGAAGAAGAAGACGAAGGACGAGGAGGCGGAGTTGCAGGGGGAGGAAAAAAAGAAGGAGAAGAGGAAGATGGATAATAAGAAGACGAAGAAGAAGAAGAAGAAGAAGGAGGAGGAGGAGGAGGAGGAGGATGAGGAGCAGCAGGACGATAAAGAAGAAGGAGAAGGAGGAAGACGAAAAAGAATAGAATTAAATAGAAATAAAGAAGAAAAAGAATTAAAGAAGAAGAAGATGATGATTATGATCAGGGCATCTTTTAACGTACTGAGTGGTCGGGCAATTGCCCCACCAGGCCCCTCTGACTGCCCCAGTATTCGTCTGTGAAAACCTGGTTGAAGAAGAAGAAGAAAAAGAAAAGAAGAGGTAAAAGAGTAAAAAGACGAAGAATAAGGAGAAGAAGAAGAAGACAAAGAAGAAGAAGTAAAGAGGAAAAAGAAGAAGAAAAAGAAGATGTAAAAGACGAAGAAAAAGAAAAAGAAGTGGTCAAGACAGCAGAAGGGAAGACCAAGGACAAATTAAATTGAAACGAAAAGCATAGCATATTATTTCTACCTCTACTTGGCATCAGGTAAACTTTCATCTTGCTGAAGTCAGGATAATTATTACGAAAGAAGAGATAATCACAATCTTTGTACCACAGAAAATTATCGAATGAAACTACTTTGTTGTCACAAGATGTACAGTGAAGTCTGGTGCAGCTTCTAATATATAGAGAGACAATTTTTTAGTCCAGAGAGAATTAATTGTTTGTATAAAATTAATTGTGTCTTAGGAGATATTTCGAAACATTAACCAGCTAAAACACAAACTAGCTAAACAAGTAACTAATAAGCTAACTAACGAATAAACAAGCTAACTAAACGATTAACGAATTAGCCAGCTAAATAACTAACTAAACGACAAACTAACTATCTAACTAATGAAATAAATACCTTACTAACTAACTAATTTGTTAACTAACTAATTAACAAACTAAACTAACTAACCACCAAGTAACTAACTAAGTAACTAATTTGCTAACTAAATAACAAACTAACTAACAAATTAACTACCTAACTAATTAATTAATCGAAAAACTAGCAAACTAACTAAATAACCAATTAGCGGATAAAGTGATTAACTAACTTCTTTGCCGACTTGTAAGTACGTACCTATCTATTAGATAAGAACGTAGTATCTAACTAACTAACTAACTAACTAACTAACTAACTAACTAACTAACTAACTAATTAACTAACTAACTAACCATCAAAGAAGCTTAGTACTCATCGGACTAGTTATCTAAGGTTAAGAGGAACAGACAAACATTTAAAAATAGAAACAAAATTACCTCGAGTTAGTGTCGGATCTGCCGTATGTTGGAGTTTTTGATAAGTAAACTGGAAAGCATTTCACATTGCCCTTCTCTGCTACAATCTCGGAATTTGTCCTAGGCTAAGAATAAAGATAAGTTTTCGTAAGACATGGGATGGCCAAGGCAAGTTGAAGCTCTTGATACTGTATGGGGGGACTCAAAAAGACATGAGATATGCAAGGGAGGTCGTGAGAGATGTAGTATACAGTACATAGACAAGTTTGGGGCGGATCCAGATATTTTTTACTGTTGCTCAAGCAACAAGAGCAACACCCTGGATGCAGCCCCCACGTAATCCATAATCTATGCAATCCATTGTTTTATAGTATTGTTTGTATAATAATTGCCTATTGTTCCTATTGTTGTATGGACAATGGAAGAACGGTGGAATACGTAGGTAATACCTTTTGCAAATCGATTTCAAGCCCATCGTCTTCGAAAATTTCATCCAAAGCCGCATTTAGCTCACTGTCTTGCCTAAGGAAAGAACAGAAAAATGTCGGAAAGAAAATTAAATTTTTGAATTGGTCAATACAATAAGACAAGGACGATGCGAATTACAGTAGGAAAATGGGCCTAATAATTCCTAGCTATTTCACACGCAAAAACAAAACATAAATTCACACTTACCCTTGTTTATGTGGCTTTTTATTTAGATCGCTGTTAGGTTTACTCTTTCCTGAATCATTTGATTTCTTCTCAGTCTTTTTTCTTGCCTCTGAGCTGCAATATTTTGATTCTACTTCATCCAACAAATCATCAATGTCGTCCGCCATCTTGCCATATAAACAAATGGTTGAGAAGGAGGCGAAGGTGGGAGGCATACGCGTAAATTCAAGAAAAGGCTAGAGACTGGAAGCTTGGGGAACAGCAGGCTTTTTGCCGCAGGAGTAAGAAGGCTTCTCTTTACTAAGGAAGCTTTTTGCTGAGTAATTTGTTACGGTACCAATTTTTAACTACGTTTTTCTTGAAAAAAATATCTACACGTTTGGAACCTTGGGTCTGAGTTGAGGTTGGAGTTTCTTAATTTTTCTCGAATTTTCAACAAAATGAGTTCCCCTTATATTGTTCCTTGTCGTTAAATATGTTTGAATACTAATTGTTGCAGCGAATTCATTTAAACTTGCTTCGTTTCTAACTTCAAATATAAATGGAGTCTTTTGGGGAAGTACGACAGGAAATGTGTTATTTAGTTGTATAAACCGTTTTGTTCTTTAAAAGTAATACTTAGTGTTTCATCCTTATAGTTCCTCAAAGTTCCTAATTTTTGCCCATTTTTTGCGTATTTTCAGCCTCGAATCTTTAGGTGTTCCTTATGCAAAAAAACGTGAAGTTCTATAAATCTTTCAAACAGTCAGTCAGTCAGTCAGTTAGTCAGTCAGTCAGTCAGTCAGTCAGTCAGCCACGATGAAACTGTTCATATAAAAGTTTAGTAGCTCTATTTTGCGTAAAATGGACATTCCTAAAAAGCCATGCTAACACACAAATTCACCTTCAAGAACTTGCCAGAAAAACGTATGTATTTAGCAAAAAAAAACATTTGACTTGAGCCCTGTTAGTCATAAAAAAACAGCTTGAAATAAACACTAAAGAACAAGCGTGGCAAAGGAAACACGCGAACCACAAGTCTTTTCACGTTGGACAGCCATAAAACTCGATAAACAATGATACGCCATGCTTTCTGACCTGAAGAGCCCTTTAGAATATCAAACTGATTAAACATGAAAACAAGAAATTAAAAGATCGCATGTTTTTTGCCATGACTTCGAAGTTGACTCTCACTTCAAGAAAATTATAAAATCTACGAAAATGATGTAGAAATCATTTAGCAGCTTGGGACTCTGACGCTGAGTGTTTCTTGAAAGGTAAGGTCTTTTAACTTGAAGAATATTTCTTAATTGATTTGATTTTTGATGATTTCTTTCGTAATTTGTAGCTATACAGATTTGATTTTCTTGGCCAGCCTAAATTTGCGTGTTTATTTTAGAAAGAAAAATGTTGGTGATACTCTCAGCTTTCATTTTTGCCATTTGTTCGGTGGACGCACAGTGTAAGTTTATAAATGCTTTCTTCTATCTTTTTTATACGAGACGAACTTGGATTTCTCTTGCGTGATCCAGAGCACGTTTTGGCTCAAAAATGCTCTATTAACAGATCCATCGCCTGAAAAGGATCTGGATCGGAAAAGAGCAAAGCCAAAACTGGATCTGGATCGGAAAAGAGCAGATCCAGAAGATAACTTTACTTGAGAGGCGATTCACTCCTTAGAAATCTCGTACACCTTTGCTGGAAATCCTATTGTTTTCATGGAAATTCCTTGGAAATCCTTTTGCTTTAATATAAATCTGGTACATCTTTCTCAAGAGTGAAATGCCCCACTTTACTCTGAATCAATCCTGCATTTCCTCTATTCCAAAATGGAATATTTCTAAAATTGGAGTGAAAGTAAAGATCGTTGATTTGGTTCGGAAATTGTTTTCTTTCAATCTCATAGTTCTTGCAGCATGCGCAATACTAATATTAATCGTTTGTTTTCATTCACAGCTCTCAAGAAAGAAAAGGGTAGGTTTGCACAAACAAGTTTTAACTTTTTTATAGGGCTATTTTTGGGCTTATCTTCTTATTGGTCACCTTCCGTATCTTGGAGATGCTCGCTCTTTACGGTAGATTTCGTAGTGTATTAATTTGTTTCGGTCTTCTGAAAACGGCATGTTTGACAGGCCCCCAAAACTTCAGCCCTCGAAGCTAGAAGATTTTGCAGAAATTTCGAGGAGTTTAGATATAAGACCCTGTTTATACGAGAGAGAAAAAGATACGGATCTCAAAGATCCGTACAGTTCGGGTACGACATGGCAACGATTTCATTGCGTTTACACGGTAACGGACGAGGAACGGATACAAATGGATTCTAGCGTTACTAAACAGATACGATCCCGTTCCCAAAAAGGAAATGATCCCTGCGTTCCCGTGTGAAAGAAAAGCCTATCACTACATTTCTTGGAAAGGATCTAAATGCTAGGTACAGTTTAGTCCAAGTTTATTCGATCAACCGTTTTCCGCAGTAGAGTTTGCTACATTTTTCCGGGTTATTTTGGTATATGAACTCTTTTCCTGCAAAGTCTACAGTTTAAAGAAGGTCTGCACCAGAAACAGGTACCCCCAAAACGCCCTTCCAAATGATTCACATTTAGTTTTCAACCATTTTTATTTGAACTCGTTTCCAATCTGTTGTCATCTCATTTGATTTCCTTGCAGATCTGTGTTTGTCTGCCCACAATGCATTGCGTGCGTTGCACTTGGACACAGGCTCCATGGTTTGGGATGAACAACTCGCGGCCGGTTCTGAACAATGGGCGATGAAGTTGGCCAGGGAGAATGGCTTGAGACACTCGAGGGGGGATTATGGTGAAAATCTTTATATGGCATGGGGTCAATCAGCAAGCTGCGCAAAAGCAACTTTGTCATGGTAAGTAGGCAGGAGCATTTAAATGCTTCTTCGCAGAGGTCTTTATCCAGCTCGCTTGATGCTTTCAGTTTCAGCACCAAACTATTCACAGCGATCTACCAAGAACTGAAACGTCTAACCGGGGCAAGTGACCATGCACTCGTTGATGATGTTAATATTCATCGGGTCGTTCCTCTTTGAAGCCTCAAAGATATATCACAACAAATAGAAGAGCCTCGAAGTGCCGACCAAGGGCCTGTTTATATGAGGCTGCGGCTGGCCCGCTAGTGAGATAGCTCGTTTCCAACCAGGGCGACCAGCTCGATTTTACATGGTTGATTCACATTTCACAAATGAGCCAATTGCTGGCCCAGCCCGGCAATCGATGCTTATAGGCCGTCACTGCTTGCTCGGCGTTTCTTGCATTATATCGAAATGAAGTCAGCCCGTTTGAGGCCGGATCTCCGTACTCGATGAGGCCGCAAATCGGGCCAGGCCGGCGAACATGACATATAAACGCAGACTCATGTTTATTAGCCTTTAACCAGATACTTCAGGTCTCGACTGACGGCGAGCTAGCTCGCAAACAAGCTGGCCTTAAAACAGACCTCGTCGCACCAAAAGGAACTGCCATGTTGAAGGAAAAGGTACACCATGGAAAGGCGCACAGATCATCGACTTTAGAAAAAGCAGAGAAAAGTAGCCTCAAGACTTTTTTGGTCCTAAGCACCATAGTCGAATACCGCACATACTGCCATAGGGACATACTAAACTCGAGCTTTTAGGGTCTTTTAGCGATTGGATGGAAAAAAGGAGCACGTCAAGGATCCACTTTGGGTCCTCGAATTTCTGATATTCCTATTTATGATCAATTTTATCATATCCATTTATTAAGAACTGAACTGTAGCTAAAATAACGTCTGTTTTTGAAACTGTCATGCTTTCAGGCCCTGATATTCCTACTGCTATTATTCCGAAGAGTAAACAAAAAGAATTTAACATAAAATAAAGGTTCGCCTTCTACGTCCGTTTTTTCAGGTACAACGAGATAAAAGACTACAATTTCAAAACGTCTTTCATTAAAAAAACCTGAAACTTCAATCTAAATGTTCAGCCTAAGACGGGGGCCCACACCCAAACGCTGTTTACGGCAGAACAAGGTCAGCTGACGAAAACGTTCGAAAATCGAGCGATTTTGTGCCGAGTGGTGGCCGGAGCCTAGGGAGAAAGCAAATTTGAGTAGACTTGCATGGGAAAAATGGGATAATATTCAATGATAAAGATATCTGAAGTTGAAACAAAGTATTTGGGGCTTTAGTTCGATAATTGAGGAACATTTTGATATGCGTTTGCAGACATTGGGAGCAACGATGCCGGAATGCGAGCGAATCAAAAACAGTTTTTGGGTTTGCACTGAGTAAGAAGTTTCACTCCTTGTATTTTTATATAAACACAAACAGTCAACTGAGAATTTCGAGCAACATATTCGAAAAGTATTCAATTCAATAAAAGATCGAGTAAAGAAGAGTAAGAGCAAAAAATACACGCTGGTATTCTTATCTTTCATTAATATTCCCCCTCCTGGGCCTCCTGTGAGTGATATTCAGAATTCAAAAAGTATGAGCTTATGGCGGACCAGTGTGAACATTTAAACAAAATCGTTTTTATGTCCGATTTTAGAAATGTCTAGCCTGGAAAGAGTATTTGAAAACGCCCGTTTTTGTAGCGGTGCAGTAAGGAAGCGTTTTCGAAAACAAATCTTTTTCGATCGATCTTTTTAAGATGTGGTATAAAAATGCGGCCTAATTCTATGACAAAAAAATACAGTGTTTGAGCTGCGCATTGCCGGTGTCTTTGCCGGCCTTGTGAAGCCACAATTTCCTTTTTATAGGTTTCAAATTCTTGGCAAAACAATCCAGAAAGCTTTCCAATCTGGAATTTCAGGTTATTCGCAATACCCAAACAGCATGAACAGTTTTGACAAGAAAACAAGAGAGTCTGACGTCACCGTAGAGCAGTTTAAGAAAGCACAACAGCAACAGCAAAGAGTTAGACAAGGAGCTCCATGAAGCATACAGTAATATAACCTTCCTCCCACTCTTTCGAAAACAGCTTCTAACAACTACAACAACATACAGCTGTTTCATCAGAGTGGAGCGGGGTGGTGGAGTGTGGAAGAGCGTAGACTACGATGAATGTAATACGTCTAACAGTAATAACCAATCACAACAGTGCTTATCCACCACAGTATGCAAAAAAATACCAACACGTGAACTCTTTGACGCAACACTTTATTATTCCTAATCCTGCCCTGGGAGCTGTCTTCCGCCCCCTCTGGGTTTTTCGGAACCATTCTCTTATTTCATAGACATGAACTTCCAAAAGCACTGAGTTTTAACCTACATAGGCACAAAAGGCACATCAGCCAAAAGGCACAAAAAGGCACATTGCTGACGTCATCTTATTTTACGGGGCCCGTCTCAGATTTTACCCGGATTTTTTTACCCGGATTACCCGGAATGTGTAATAAAATTCAAAATTAGGTTGAAAGTCAGATTGTTGTGGAAAACTCCCCGTCCAATATGTATTAGTTGCACAATTGCCCAAAAACTCCGAAAATAACAACAATAGGTTATACGTGAAATTGCCTTATTTGCCATGGAGTCACTCCGAAACCAATAACAATTACCTTTCGATACCAGTTATGGCAAGGACTTGCCCCGAGTCCATTTCTAAATACTCCTTTCCTAAGATCCGCCATTCCGTAAAATTCCTCTCTCACTCTCTTTGTTCTTTCACGGAATGGTAGGATATTTTGAAACAGACTTGGGGCAAGTCTGGTAATGGCTTTGAGGAAATTCAAATTTTGACCAATGCTGATAGTATGCTTATTATGTTGGCATTATGACATCATAATAGGAGTGGAAGACCCCCAATTTACATTACTTTTCTAAATGCCTAGGCCATGTTTCTGGAGTTTTTTCTGTAAAAGAAACTCGTGACAACCCCATAATATCAATACATATTTACACAGTTTAAATTCAGGAAAACATAAATAAACAAAATATGTTTATTTAGTTTGTTAAATCCTGTTGAACATCTAAAAAAGCTTTACTTAGCTGTTTGATTTTCGCTTCCAAATTTCGTTTCGAAATCGCCGTCTCTTCGAGCAACATTCGCATTTCGTCTTCAACGTCGGTAATTTTCTGTTTAGTTTTACGAAGCTCATCGTCCTTCTCCGAGATTATTCGTCGTTTTTCTAGTTCATGATCGCGTCGTAGTTCGTCTAGCTGTCTTCGAAACGCGTCGTCGCAAGTCCTGGCTTTTTCCATTGTAGAGCTAAACGAATGAAAAAACCCATGTCATACAAACAACAAATCATTAAATGACAAATTTTCCTAGCTCCTAACTGCAGTAATAAACCCTCAATAGCTCCAGAGATTAAAAAATAAAGAAGCATACTGTCCAAACGCGTAGATTTTCAGTATGACATCTTCATCAGTGACTGTCATCAGTAACTTGAAATATTCCCTCAAGATACTTGTACATTAGAAAAATTGACAACACAGTCCCCCCCCCCCCCTTATTGTGACCCAAAATTCACATACTCCTCAAACAACCTTGAACCTTTTACTTCCTTTTACTCTGGTCACCTTAGAAACTTCTTATTTTCAACAGGCCTTCAGTTCATTTTTCCTTTTGACAATTAATCAATATCAAAGCTTGCTGATCAATTGCTTATATATCTGATGAAGTTCACTTGATTTATGTATAAGTTGTATTTTCAGAGAAAAGTAATAACTAACCACTGACCAAATGCCACCCTGTTAAGTTTCAGCAAATTCGAAAATTCATCGAAAGAAAAACCAAGCAAACGAAACAAAACTTTGGCAGATTCCTTTTAGGTCTTGCCAAAAGATCAAACATTGTTTGTCAAACATTTGTAACTTGCCTTTCAAGCGAAATGTTTGAGTGTTTGGCCGCGTCGAGAAGCATTGCTCGTCCAACACATGACATTTTTCAAAAATATCACGCCACGATTTTGTTACTTTTGATTGTCAAGCAACATTTTTGACGTGGCCAAACTGCCCCGGTTTTCTCCCCAGAAACCTTTGGTTGGATTGAAAACTGCATAAACTCCCTTTTTTATGACCAGTGACCACCACTGAAAGCACTATCAACAGTACTAAACCCCTTTTAGCCAACAATATTGATCAAAACTGAAAACTTCTAAAAACTTCTTGCTGAAACTTGGCAACCTTCCTTGATTCTTATCTCTATGTAGGGCACAAGGCTACACAACTCAATGCCTAATTTACATGCAAATTATCTAGTTTCATGGCATTTGATCCTTAGAAACTCCCTCAATAACTCGGCCTCTGCATCTGCAACCTCAATAGCTATGTTGTTAATCCAGCTGCCTACTTCATAAGCCTCAATGTTTTGCAACATGGCAAAACCAAAAGACCCTGGCCAAACGATCAAACATTTGACATCTTCTTGTCAACCAAAATGTTTGACCGTTTGGCCACGTCCAAAAACATTGCTCGTCCAGCATTTTTTGTTTGCGTCAAGCAAAAACGCTTTTGCAATTTTTCAAAAACATCACGCCACAAATTTTGTTACTTTTGCTTGTCAAGCAATGTTTTTGGACTGGACGTGGCCAAACGATCAAAAATTTGTTGTGAAGCAAATTTAAAATGTTGGACGAACAATGTTTGATCGTTTGGCCAGGGCCTAAAACATTTTGCTTGACAAACAAATTTCAGATGTTATTGATATTTATTATTTGGAGCTTACTTTGCTTTTTTAAGAGAGGAATCTCTCTCTTCTTTTAATTTCTTTTCTTTCTCCTCATAAGTCTCTTTCATTTTCATGACCTTTGTTTCTAATTGACCAATCAGAGTGCTCCTTTCTTCCCATTGTTTCTTCATTGATCTGCAAATAGAATGTTACTTCAGGAATAGACCTTTTCAAAGAGGAATGGGTCGGCGTAACATTTTTCTGGAAGATGGCGGACATCTTGAGTAAGGGAATCCTCTCCGCGTGCAACGACCAGTATTGAAGTTAGTATAGGCCAGCTAGCGAGTAAATTTTGCTTCAAATTCACGTTTAATTGGGAAGAAAGTGAAAGAAAGGATTCAAGTCTTAGCTTATCTGCTCAAGTAAACATTTAATCAAGAATTCTCCTTTTTGTGAGTTACTTGCAACTTGTTCTCGAGTTTCTGAAGATATTACAACATTACTGCAGATTTCGTTTCTGTCCTTGTCTTGAATTACTCGTGAATTTGAAGAAAAATCTTTGCATTATCTCTCCTAAAGCGACGATGCACCCATCAGAAATGGAGTTTCAAACACAAATCATACAACGGGAAGACCAATAGAATTAATTGAAGAGTCATTTGCCAATTCGGCTTCAATTTCTGCCTGGTGCATTTCCATCAAATTCCGCCTTAGTCAGTTGTTTTGGCCTGTTTCTGACGTTTATACTCTGAGGGGTGTCAATATAGATTTAAAAAGAAATAGACTTAAGATAACTGGTTTAAATAACCTTAATTCATCCTGACATTTCTCAAGATTTCTGTTCGATTTTGCGAGTTGATCTTTCAGTTCTTCTTTTCTGGCAGTCAAAGCTTCGGTGGCTTCCTGAACGATTAAATAAGATGTTTAAGAGACGTGCAAAAGAGATATTTTGGTATCAAACTGTTAGAAAGCCAGTTCTGTGCTTACACGCTTTTTTTATAAGGAACCTACCTCAAAGCTTAGTTCTTAAAGTTCCTTATTTTTGGACCTCTTTTGAGGCAATCGTAGTTCAAAAAGTTCCTTAATAGTTCCTTAATTTTAACTGCACATACTGTGGTCATAACAATAATAGAGAGACACTTGCATGTGAGCAAAGCTCGGGACTACTCAAGGAAACATTTGATACATGCTTAACGTACAATTTATGTGGATTTCGACTGCAAATGAATGAAACCGGCTTTCTAATTCTTGATTATTTGCAGTGATAAAAAGCATTCAACATTGAAAAGTTCCCTAATGATTTTCTCTTTAGTAGTATAAGTTCTTTAAATTTTCGGGCCTTCTACATGTAGGTTCCTTATAAAAAAAAGCGTGTACAGAAAGACTTCGTGTTCTCACTTGAACCCTAAAATATCAATCTTTACCTTTCTTGATTTCTAAAATAGGGTTTCTTATAAGAAAACATTTAGAACCATTGAACAAAAAAGTGAATGTCAGACTGAAACTCATACTTGTAATTCTTGACAACTTTTCTTCTCATCTTCAAGCTCGCATTCAAGTGATCGTCTCTCAGTCAAAGCTTCGTCTACGATTCGTTTTGATTCTGTTTTGTAATCAATAAGCTCCTACAAATTCAACAGATAAACTCAGCAAAAGCCAAAAACATTATCGAAGGTACTCAAGATGTTGCTTGAGTTAATAAGGCTTGGGCTGATTCAGGGAGGTCAGAATCAAGGGAATTACACAGTTGTTTGAGTTAAACAAGGTTTTGAGTTATCGAAGGAGTTTTCTATGGTGATCAGAATCAAGGGAAGTAGACAGTTGTTTGAGTTAAACAAGGTTTTGAGTTATCGAAGGAGTTTTCTGTGGTGATCAGAATCAAGGAAAGTAGACAGTTTTTGAGTCAACAAGATTTTGAGTTATCGAGTGAGCTTTCTTTGGTGATCAAAAACAAGGAAAATAGACAGTTGTTTGAGTTAAAAAGGTTTTGAGTTATCGAAGGAGTTCTCAATGATCATAAGAATCAAGGGAAGTAGACATCTTTTTAGGTTGACAAGGTTTAGAGTTATCGAGGGGGTTTTAATGATGACCAGAATCAAGGGATGTAGACAGCTGTTTGCCTTAACAACATTTGGAGTTATCGAGGGAGTTTTCTATGTCGATAAGAATCAAGGGAAGTAGACAGTTGTTTAAGTTAACAAAGTTTAGATTCTTTAGATTTCTACCTGTTTTAATTTTTTTATTGTATCCGTTTGGTCATCGACAAGTTTGGACTTTATTTTCAAGCTATCGGTTTGTTCCTGCCAATAGAAAACACCAAAAAGAGAAAGAGACATCAAATAAGATTACAAATGATAATAAGGTAGAATTTGGAAAAACAAATAATTGCCTAGCATACGCTCTCTCGTTGCTTCAGTTGCTTAACTTGAATTGTCAGAGCCTCTATTTGAGATTCCAGACGACCTCGATCATGTGCTAAAGATGCTCCTACGAGAAAATTGAAAAATTACTCAATTAATCTGAGTATCAGAATAGGCAGGTAACACATAAATAACATTCACAGAATTAAGGTTACTGCTTAAACATCGATGCATATACAAATAGCAACTGGTTGTTCATACCTTGTTGAGCCAATTCATGGCCCCAAAGTTTTCTTTCTGTTCTAAGTCCTTCTATCACTGATTCTTGTGCTTTGACTTGGGCCAATAGTTTATCTTTTTCCTACAACAAAAAGCGTTATATGTCAACAAAGTATTGATACATGACGTAGGTCATAATAGCCTGCTTCTTCGTTTGTTTGTTTGTTTGTTTATTTATTTTTTGTTGATATGTTCGTTTATAAATTTGTTTGTTTGTTTGTCTGTCTGCCTGTTTGTGTCTTTGTTTGCCTGTTAGTTTTTTGTTTGTTTGTTTGTTTGTTTGTTTGTTTGTTTGGATTTTATTTGTGTGTTTTTTCTTTGTTTGAATGTTTGTTGTATTTTTTATTTGTTTTTTATGTTTCCTTGTTTGTTTGTTTGTATATTTGTTTGTTTATTTGTTTTTATGTATGTTTGTTTGTTTGTTTTTGTAGCTCTGTTTGTTTGTTTGATTGTTTTTATATTTGTTTGTTTACATGTTTGTCTCTTTGTTCGTTTGTTTTTTGTATATGTTATATCTTTTCACAAACTTGGTTCGTGCATACCTGTCGAAAAGACTCCATCTTAGAAAGTTGTTTCCGTGAGTTTTCCAGCTGAGAATCAAGTGTCAATATTCTTTCCTAAGAATAAAACAAACTTTTCAACATTGCAAATTAAATTTTTTAGTATAGATAATATAGTATAGATAAAAGCGAAGAATCTGTCTGTCTGTTTTACCTTGAACTCATTTTGCATTTCGACTTTGTTTTTCGATACCTCTGCTAGTCTTCCTTTCTGCTCTTTCACCATCTTAAAGAAAGAAGAGAAGAATGTTATCAAGATAAGAAGATGAGAATGGCGAGGAAGAAGAAGCAAACGAAGTGGAAGAATAAGATTAAGATTAAAGTAAAGAGAAATTGTAGAGGGTTATAAAGATTATGAAGAGGGATGAGATGGTAATGAAGAAAATCCTGATCCGGGAGAAGAAAGCGAAGATTAAAGTGATCGTGATCAAGAAGAAGACGATGCAGATGAACACGAAGAATGTGATAAAGAAGTTGACAAAAATAATGATTCAATGCAGATGAAGATTATGAAGACAATCCAATGTTGAAGAAGATGATTACGTAGAATAAGATGTAAAAGAAGATATTGGGGAAGATATTGACTCAGAAGATAATACCAAGGAAGAAGATCAAGATCAAGATAAAAATGATTATACAGACAAAGAGGATGATGATATAGAGGAAAAGAGGATGATAGCAACGCAGATAAAAAAAGAGGATATGATGACTATGAAGGAAATCTGAAGAAGAAATGATAATGATTAAGAACAAGATTATCTGATAATGAAGAAAAAAAAAGATAATAATGAAGAAGAAGATAATCTGACAATGAAGAAAAGAAATGATAATGATAAAGAAGAAGGTAATCTGATCATGAAGAAGAAGATATGATAATGATGAAGAAGAAGATAATTTGATAATGAAAAAGAAGAAATGATAATGATGAAGAAGATGATAATATGATAATGAAAAAGAAGAAATGATAGTGATGAAGAAGATGATAATATGATAATGAAGGAGAAGAAATGATGATGATTAAGAACAAGATAATCTGATAATGAAGGAGAAGAAATGATAATGATGAAGAAGAAGATAATCTGATGATAAAGAAGAAGAAATGATAATGATGAAGAGGAAGATAATCTGACAGTGAAGAAGAAGAAATGATAATGAAGAAGATAATCTGATAGTGAAGAAGCAGGAATGATCATGATGAAGAAGATAATCTGATAATAAAAAGAGGAAGATAATCTGATAATGAAGAAGAAGAAGAAGATAATCTGATAGTGAAGGGAAAGAAATGATAATGATGAAGAAGAAGATAATCTGATAGTGAAGAAGCAGGAATGATATTTATGATGAAGAAGATAACCTGATAATGATGATAATGAAAAGAAGAAGAAATGACAATGATGTAGAAGAAGATAATATGATAATGAAGGAGAAGAAATGATAATGATAAAGAAGAAGTTAATTTGACAATAAAAAAGAAGAAATGATAATGATGAAGAAGAAGGTAATTTGACAATAAAGAAGAAGAAATGATAATGAAGAGCAGAAGAAATGATGATGAAGGAGAAGATAACCCAATAATGAAAAATATAATCCATTAGTATGCAGCATCTTACTGATGTGAGTTCAGTAACCAATGAAGTGGCTTTCGATTCTTTTTGCTTCATCAATTGCAGATTCTTCTTCACCTCTGACAATTCATTTGCCAAATGAGTATAGGCTTCTTGAAGCTAGAAAGATTTTTCGAATTAAGATGTACCATATTAGGTACCCAAGAAGCAAATGCGATGAGTACGGTATTACTTTTATAGCTACAAGAAGAATTTATTTGCAAAGCCTACTTCTGAGAATCTGTTTGCTTCTAGTTGCAATCCCATTCTGAATTCATCCTCGAGGGCAGCATAATCTCTATTTCGAGATTCCAGCCTGCAAGTTTTGAGTACAAAGTCTCATTAGGCCTAATAAATGAATCTATCAATACACGTTTGTTATAAGCAATCTTTGGTCTGAGTTAAGGCTGGGCTTTCTTAACTTTTCAACAAAATTAGGCTGAAAGTTTCTTATACTGTCCCTCGAGTTTCAGCCACCAGTTCCTTATAAAGGTGTTCTTTATAAAAAAAGAGTAACGACCCTTGTTTTGAAAGCTCTTTATGTGAAATTCCATACTTAAGATTCAGGTTCAGCATCCCCAACGATTTGTCGGCAGAATCCTACAAACTTTCATTGCCATAATATTTAACTTTATAAATAAAATGTTTTGGGGGTTCAGTCATTGTAGCTGAAGATGAACATAAGATAATATTAGAAGGTGCTGTGGAGTCGTGGCCTAGGTCGTTGCCTAATCCAGCTGGCTCGTGGTATCAAAAGCTCAGCGAGGTCCGGGTTCGAACCTCAGCTACGGTAGCGTCATAACCAGCGTTAAAGTCTCGATTAATTAATCTACTACCGAGAACCTAGCGACAGGCGCTGAATGCACCATTTCACATTCACCTTTAGAAACATTTCTTGGACGGTAAAAAGGTTGTTTATTGGGAATGTTTGCTCAGAAGAAGAAGAAGATGTAAATAAATATTTTTTCAAACCTTTCGTTAAATTGTTGTATAAGTTGTGAATATCTTCCTTCTTGCTTGGCGATTTCTTTTTCTATAACATCTTTCATTTCTTTTCCGTCCAAATGAACCATTCCTGTTAGTTTTTCTCTAAAATTAAAACAACTTAAATAAAATCTTTAATAAACAAAATAATTTGAATAAATAAAAATAAAGTAAACACGTTTGGTACCTTAAAAATCAAGGAAAGACTAAAATATCAAAAAAATTGGATAATTGAAATATATCACAAACTTATGGTCTTGCTCTCTTGACGCCAATAATTCCTGTAATTGCAGAACTTGAGTCTTCAGATTTTTCACATTTGCTCGAAGTAGTTCTGTCTCTCTTAGCGATGCTGCAGCTTTGTATTGTGATTCTCGTAACTGTTTTTCCTAGAGTAAGAAAATAAATTATTTTGCTATTTAAAGATCAGTTAGATTTTTCTCTGGCTTTCCTAAAGGTTTGAAAAGCACAAAGCTATCAATATAGACAGTGGGAGTTGTGTTTTTTCCATCGAACACAGGGTTAGTTACTGATGTACAATCAATCAAATAATCCCTTGATCAATTAATCAATGTAGCGTTACTCGAACAAAAACATCAACCAAAAATCTGGGAAAACATGGCAGAACCTTTATAAGAAACACCAGGCTGAAACGTTGGTCAAAATTTGCTATCTCTGAAACTACTTGCGATAAATATAAGCAACGTTCGCCCAAGTCAGTGTTGTTTGAGCGTCCAGCGTCCAGTAGTTCAATTCAATAGCGATAGCTCGACTCGTGTAATCAGTCTAGATGATGACAAGGTGCTCCAACAATAATAAACAGGCAGGCCGAAAACGAGTGTTTTTATACAAAATTGTGTAGACAAGCCAAGTGTCCTTTTGAAATATCGTATAGGAAAGTCATTTTCAGGGTACCAGTTTAGATGATCATATTATAATCCCCCTGACCTTGAAAGCTTGTTGCTTCATTCTTTCGTTCTCCGAACTTCTTGAAGTTTCTTCCAGTGATTTTATCATTTTTCTCGATTCTTCCTCTGACTCTCGTAAAGTCAAGAGTTGTTTAGAAATATCTTCAGTTTCTGCCTGTAAGGAAAATAAAAATCCGTGGAGGCAGCACTCAGGTAAAACAACAAAAGAGCTTAAAAGGACAAATGAACACAAGAAAATTCGAAGAAATATAATATAAACAAATCATAGATAAAGTAAATTATGATATAAGCAAATAGAGTGAAAAAAGCAGTTAATTGCGAAAAAGAAAGAGTATCAAATGATATGAACCAGAAGAAGAATATTTAGAGAAGGCGGATCATAAAAAGAAGATGATGAAGAGGAAGATGAAATAGAAGAAATGTTTGGAAAAGAAGAGGAAGAAAAAAGAAGCATGGTACAAAGGAAGCATCATTGAAAGACGAAAAGAAATAAGAAGAAAAGAAAGAAGGAGATGAACAAGAGGAGGAAGCAATAAAGAAAGAAGAAGCTAAAACAAGAAGTTTGACAGAAGAAAAACAATAAGATGAACAATAAGAAGACGAAGACGGAGAAAAAGAAGAAGAAGAAGAAGAAGAAGAAGAAGAAGAAGACGAAGACGGAGAAAAAGAAGAAGAAGAAGAAGAAGAAGAAGAGGAAGACGGAGAAGAATAAGAACAAAAAGAACAAGAAGAAGAAGAAGAAGAAGAAGAAGAAGACGAAGACGGAGAAGAAGAAGAAGAAGAAGAAGGAGACGGCGATTATACAATGAAGAGAAAATGGACAAAGAAGAAGACAAATTAGATGATGAAAAAGATGATGAAGAAGAAGAAGAAGCAGAACAAGAGCAAGAACAAGAAAAACAAGAAAAAGACAAAGAAAAAAGAGAAGAACATCAGTATAAAATAAAGAATTAACAGAGAAGATGAATCGCGAAACTTGCAAACCTCTTTTAACTTCAGTGACTTTTCTACGCTTATCCTGGCATCTTTTTCTGACGTCAAAGCTGATTTCAATTTAGCACTTGCAGTTATTGCAGCTTCTTGTATTTTTCGTTCTTCTTCAACTACAAAAAACCCGAAAGAAAGAGTTTTCACATTGAAATTTAGAAACAACATTTTTACACATTTTTTATTACTGATTTATGAACCAAAACATACGTTTTTCTTGCATCTCCTTTACAGTGTCAACAAGCTTCCTCGCAGCTTGCTCAGCCTTCCATCGGCGCTCTCTTTCCTCTTCCAACTCTTGCATGAGCAGCTAAAAACAAAAACAGTGACCAATTAAGACCCCCGGAGAAATTTAGGTGACCGACTAGTAAGCAATATGACCTGACTTTCTTCCAGGGGGCTAACACCAACCAATAGACTTATTACCTGAGCCGTAGTTATCGCTACTGTGCGCTCGGATTGGTTTTGGTCTCGGTTTCATGAGTGATAACTGGAAGTCAGGTAATAAGTCTAACTCACTTACACTTCATCCCCTGGGAGGTTCACAGAACTCATTTATAAACAACATGATATAGCATTTTGCCAGGGGGTCGACAGCCCCAATGTATGATTTACTATTTGCTATTTCAGATGTTAGGCCATGGCCAAACGATCAAAACATTACAAGCAATGTTTGACGGTTTTGCTAAGTCGCAAAAAATATATATATAATATTTATAAAAAAAAATATGCAAAACATGTGACAACCTTATTTTTGTTATATGACCAAATGGTCAAACATTGTGTTTGGCAGGCAAATGTAAAATGTTTGACAAACAATATTTGATCGTTTGACCATAATCTTATGAATAAAATAAAAGATTCTTGTAAGCAATAGGAAATGAGACGAATCGAGATTTAGGGTCTGTTAGTATATACTGCATATACCTTAATATAACATCAACATAGCCGGAACACAAAGGTCAATGGGGAGGACAGGCTTGGGCTTTATTACTTGCAGAGTTACTTGGCCATTGAGCTCTATAGCTCAGTTGAAGCATCGTCGGCTCTCTGATCATGCAATCCATGTTCGAATCTCATCTATTGTGATATGCCATTTGTGGAAAAAATCTATTTTAGTCTTCGCCATTCATGAAAAAAGATACTTCTATGTAATTTGTGTCATACTTCTTGTTTATACCCCGGTGCTCATAGTCACTTAATACAGAATTTCATTCGTAAGATTGGGATTCAACGGGTGTAGAACTTACCAGTGCTGATTCGTCATCCTTTGGATCTCGCACAGGTCTTGTGGATTTCGGAATGTCAGATGATAGTGCAGTGACTGGGCCAAAATTGGTAGTTCGCCTTCCTGAAAGAACATGTTCTTTGCTTAAAAATGCTTGGAACCAAAGGTTCAAAATAATATTAAAGTTGCAAATTATAAAAAATTAAACCTCCTTGTTGGAGCGCGAAGAGAAGATGATGACGAAATAGATTGGTTGAGAAAAGGAGAAGACGATAAAAAACATGACAAACAAACAAAAATGAATAATTAAAATTAACGAAGTAGAAAAATACGAAGAAAAGAAGGAGAAGAAGAAGAAGATAAAGGAAGAAAAAGAAGGAGATGAAGAAGTAGAAGAAGAAGAAAAAGAGAGAGAAGAAGAAAATGAAGAAGAAAAATAGAAGAAGTAGACGAAGACGAAGAAGAGGAAGAAGAAGAAAGAGAAGAAAAAGAAGAATGAGAAAAAGAAGAAGAAGAAGAAGAAGACAAAGCAGAAGAAGAAGAATGAGAAGAACAAGAAGAACAAGAAGAAGAAGATAGAGAAGAAGAAGAGGAAGAAGAAGAAGAACAGAATTTAAAACAATATTTCAGCTGTAAAGTTTAGAAAATTAAATATCTGTGAAAGAGTGAAAAGAGAAGATGGGGACAAAATAGAAGCATTGAGAAAATGTTCATTAATGACCAAGATTGTACCTATTGTTTCAGCCTTTTGTGTTTTACTTCGAACCGGAATCTTTTCAGATTTTGTTCTTCCAGTGCGGCTTTTGATTGGTTGCTTAGCTTGTTTCGAAGATTCTGGAGATGATGTTGTTGTTGTTTTAGATGTAGCTGTTGTTGTTATATCTCTTTCAGCTAAGACCTAGAGAACAAACACGAAAAGGTCTAAACGGGAGGAGAGCCTTGGAGAGTTATTTGGTGATTTCATTAGCTCTATAATTCAGTGGATACGTCGTTGGCTCTCTGGTCATGAAGTCCAGGTGCGAATACTGTGGTATGCCACATGTGGAAAAAGCTATCCTAGTGTTCACCAATCATGACAAATATATTTTTATAAAAAGTAGATAGAGCTCTCAAGGCTTCAGAATCATGCTCTACGTAGCTTTCTCCCTCCCTTTCTCATTACAGCCGCTTTTGTCTACGAAGTTCTAGAAAGAAGTTCTTGCTTTACCCCTTTATTCATCTGAATTTTAACTAGAGATGCAATCATCTAACTTCAGGTACTACTTACTGCACACTCAAGTTTCGAAATTCTTAAAAAAAGCAATGCATAAAAACAGCTGGAGAATGCAGGCTTTACCTCCTTATTCGCCTGCATTTTAACCAAAGATGAAATCTGTTTTTCCAAAGCTGCAAGTCGCCCAGTCAATTGCTTGTCACCCTCTTTTCTGCCATGCGCAATATTACATTCATTGGGATTGGTTGTTCGTCTTTCTCTAAACTGCTGCAAAATCTGATCGATCTTTGGCGTGGGTATGTCTATATCTGTTTCTTGACCCTGAATAGAAGATATACAATAAAGGGTTATCTGCTGGGGGTTGGCATAGGCGGGGGGTCGAAACTGCAGTCAGGAACTAATTTGTGGGGGGTCGGACAAACGGGGAGAACGGAACTTTGTTAGAAAACTGCAGAAATGCAGTGCTACGAACCCTATAGTACTTATAGGCTAGGGCCGTCCATAATTCCAACCGACAAATAGAGTGTACAAGTAAAATCCTTAATAAAAACAGATGATTGACAGAAACGGTGCCATTGTCCATGGCAGAATATCCAGCATATCTGCTTAACCGTTTTTACCATAAACCGAGTTTGCCCAAAGCTTTATGACGCTATCAGGTCGATTCACCCAACCTCTGTTTCCCCAAATTCCTTTTCACCCAAGCTAGTTTTTGGCCACTTTCAAGAAACTCAGCAATTCTTTACCTTACTCGTATTACTCTGATTTGATTCAGTCAGCCAGTCCAAGTATTCATTCAAATCTAGAAAAGTATTGAAAATTGAAAATTATTGCTCCTGATTAATGGTTAACAAGTACCTGCAAACAAAAAAGGTATCATTCAGATAGAAATAATCAAATCACACTATCAATAAAATCAATAAAAAGTTTAATGAATAAATTTGCTAACAAATCTTCAATAGGTTAATAACTTAAAACATTGAAAAATGAATTAATCAATTGATCAACTGATCAGTAAACACTCAATCAACACTCTATCATTTGATTAATCAGGTAATCATTAAATCACGTAATCAGTGAATCACTGTTTAGTTAATCAATGAATCACTTGAACAATCAATCAACTAATCATTAAATCAATCAATTAATCATTTGATCAATCAAAGAATCAATTGATTAATTAATCATAGAATCACTTGATCAATCTAAGGATCATTTAATCAATGAATCACATGATCAATAAAAAATCACTTGATTAATTAATCATAGAATCTCTTGATTAATCAAAGGATCACTTAATCAATGAATCAATTGATCAATCAAGGAATCACTTGATTAAATCAAAGAATCCTTCAATCAATTCATCATTGAATCACTTTGATCAGCTGATCATTAACTGTAATCATAGATCACTGTAATCAATGAATCGCACAATCTGTTAATCTGACTCAAAATACCTGCATTTGTTTTCTGGAAGTAGTGCTCTGTCGATGCAGCATTTCCAAATCTATCTTCACCATCCAAAATCTTTAATCTTGATAACTGTGCAAATATGTTTGGCTTATAACTTGGCAACTGGCAAATTGCATTACCATCATTTTCATCTTGGAAAATCAAAACTTCAAGGCTTCCACAGTTTGCAAGGCAAGTTATGGCATGATGCAAAGAGGAAATTTTGTTCCCATGTAAATCAATAAATTTTAGGACATGAGTAGAAGGCTTGATATCTTTAAGTCCACTCAAATCATTGATTTTGTTGTAGGATAAGTCAATTCTTTCTAATTTCCTGAAATAGAAGAGTAATATTAAGAGTAACAGCATTTTTAAATCTTTCCACAGTACAAAACCCAACAACCAAATTTTGTGTAGACAGAAAGAGTTTTGTTGGCATACTGGTGTGAATCTTTCAGGAGAACAATAGCAAGTATTACTATTTTCCTGATAGAACAATGGATCTATTGTTTCTTTCAGCGTGAAAGCAGTTTTTATTGGCGTAATCTCCAGTGCCAATGTTGCATAGATTCCAACCTGGTTCATTTCTTTTCCTTGTAAATCTTTGCTCGAAAACCAGTTGTTTTCACAGAAATCCTCCTGAAATCCTTTTGTTCAGGTTAGATAGAATCTCCTCATTCTTGCAGAGTTAAATATGTCTTTCAGTATTTTACTTTGTGGCTTCTAATAGAGGCAATAAGCCAAACCTGTGTAACCAAATTTATATTAACTGAAACAATATGCTAAAACAGAACAGAGAAAAACAAAAAAACAAACCTCAGATTTTTTAGATTTCTCACAGCTTCGATCAAATTGCAAGATAAGTTCAATTGCCTCAAATTAACTAGCTTATCCAAGCCTTGTAACTCTTCTATGAGATTCGATGATAAATCTAGAGTTTTCAAATTCACCAGATGCCCAAGATTTTCAATTATCTTTATCGAGTTGCAATGCAAATTGAGGTGGACTAAATTTCCCGACAGTTGAAGCGAAGTTAAACTTCGAATTCCATGGTCAATTAAAGATAATTCAGCCTGATCGTTCATTCTTGTGATTTTTCAGCAAATAAACATTCACATCGTTGATAAATAATATCATTATGGCTGATTTTTCAAGCAAGAAAAGCGAAATTTGTTCACCTTGTTGATTCAGGCCATCCGATCTCCTTGTTGAAAACTTGGCGCGAAAATAAACCGACCTGGAAGGAAATCGGTTGACTAAGCACCAGACTCCTGAAGATCTTGCCGGTGACGTAGTGGTGACGTCAAAGAATACTTATAAACCGCGCAAAAACGAAATTCATTTATTTCATACCGAATTCACTAAGATCTTCTCACTCCTTTTTTAATTTCATACTTCATTTCTTGATACTGTATTTATTTGTACTATTTATTTGTCCCTGTATTTATGAGATTTGACATAGGCACAGGGGTACCAGGAGGATCCCTGTAATTTGTGAGTTACTGTAGATGAACAAATTTTCATGCCGCTGAAAAGGAGCCTCGATGGACGGGTTGTCTAGGTAATAGGTTCCCTGATTCGGGTGTCGGGAGTTCGTGAAACAGAAAAACGAATGCCAATACGGCATAACATGTCATTGCATTAATTTTAAAATTTTACTGTGTGAATAAGCATGTCATTTCACAGGGGCCTGTTTGTAGATAAACTAATTTAATACTGCTAAATATAAAAATTGTGCATATATTAATTAATTATTACTTATTACTATTATCATAATTATTATCAGTGACCTTTGCAGATCCATTTCAGAGATGGTTCGTCACTTATTTTAACTTGTTCTTTAACTGTAATCCAGCGACACTGGCAACAGTATGCTCGTGACCCTGTAAAACGATTTGAAGGGATATATAAGGGGTAAAAAGAAGAAGAAGAAGGAAGAAGAGGCGGGGTTGCAGGATATAGATAAAGAAGAAGAAGGAAGAGGAGGAAGAAGGATAAATAAGAAGACAAAGAAGAAGAAGACGAAGGACGAGGAGGCGGAGTTGCAGGGGGAGGAAAAAAAGAAGGAGAAGAGGAAGATGGATAAATAAGAAGACGAAGAAGAAGAAGAAGAAGAAGAAGAAGAAGAAGGAGGAGCAGGAGGAGGAGGAGGAGCAGCAGCAGGACGATAAAGAAGAAGGAGAAGGAGGAAGACGAAAAAGAATAGAATTAAATAGAAATAAAGAAGAAAAAGAATTAAAGAAGAAGATGATGGTTATGATCAGGGCATCTTTTAACGTACTGAGTGGTCGGGCAATTGCCCCACCAGGCCCCTCTGACTGCCCCAGTATTCGTCTGTGAAAACCTGGTTGAAGAAGAAGAAGAAAAAGAAAAGAAGAGGTAAAAGAGTAAAAAGACGAAGAATAAGGAGAAGAAGAAGACGACAAAGAAGAAGAAGTAAAGAGGAAAAAGAAGAAGAAAAAGAAAAAGAAGATGTAAAAGACGAAGAAAAAGAAAAAGAAGAGGTCAAGACAGCAGAAGGGAAGACCAAGAACAAATTAAATTGAAACTAAAAGCATAGCATATTATTTCTACCTCTACTTGGCATCAGATAAACTTTCATCTTGCTGAAGTCAGGATAATTATTACGAAAGAAGAGATAATCACAATCTTTGTACCACAGAAAATTATCGAATGAAACTACTTTGTTGTCACAAGATGTACAGTGAAGTCTGGTGCAGCTTCTAATATATAGAGAGACAATTTTTTAGTACCAGAATAAATTGTTTGTATGTCTTAGGGGATATTTCGAAACAATAACCAGCTAAAACACAAACTAACTAAACAAGTAACTTATAAGCCAACTAACGAACAACCAAGCTAACTAAACGATTAACGAGTTAGCCAGCTAGATAACTAACTAAACAACAAACTAACTATCTAACTAATGAAATAAATACCTTACTAACTAACTAACTTATTAACTAACTAATTAACAAACTAAACTAACTAACCACCAAGTAACTAACTAAGTAACTAATTGGCTAACTAAATAGAAAAACAAACTAACAAATTAACTACCTAATTAATTAATTAATCAAAAAACTAGCAAACTAACTAAATAACCAATTAGCGGATAAAGTGACAAACTAACTTCTTTGCCCACTTGCAAGTACGTACTTATCTATTAGATAAGAACGTAGTATCTAACTAACTAACTAACTAACTAACTAACTAACTAACTAACTAATTAATCATCATAGAAGCTTAGTACCCAACGGACTAGTTATCTAAAGTTAAGAGGCACAGAGAAACATTTAAAAATAGAAACAAAATTACCTCGAGTTAGTGTCGGATCTGCCGTAAGTTGGAGTTTTTGATAAGTAAACTGGAAAGCATTTCACATTGCCCTTCTCTGCTACAATCTCGGAATTTGTCCTAGGCTAAGAATAAAGATAAGTTTTCATAAGACATGGGATGGCCAAGGCAAGATGAAGCTTTTGATACTGTATGGGACTCAAAAAGACATGAGGTATGCAAGGGAGGTCGTGAGAGATGTAGTATAGGTACAGTACATAGACAAGTTTGGGGCGGATCCAGATATTTTTTACCGTTGCTCATTGCTCAAGCAACAAGAGCAACACCCTGGATGCAGCCCCCACGTAATCCATAATCTATGCAATCTATTGTTTTAAAGTATTGTTTGTATAATAATTGCCTATTGTTCCTATTGTTTTATGGACAATGGTAGAACGGTGATATACGTAGGTAATACCTTTTCCAAATCGATTTCAAGCCCATCGTCTTCGAAAATTTCATCCAAAGCCGCATTTAGCTCACTGTCTTGCCTAAGGAAAGAAGAGAAAATGTCGGAAAGAAAATTAAATTTTTGAATGGATCAATAAAATACAATATAGGACAAGGACGATGCGAATTACAGTAGGAAAATGGGCCTAATAATTCCAATTTCACAGG